>ML685892.1:3288575-3468722 GCA_007922175.1 Pelusios castaneus
GGGCTGAGCTAGGGGCTGGCTGTGGGCAGTGCATGGTGGGACAGGTGCCCACCATACACTGCTCTTGTATCGTAAAGGAGCATTCACACGGGTGAACGCTCCTTTGCGATATAACCGGAACGTGTGTACACGCCAATAAATATAGAGCTTTCCTTGTCCCGCAATAGCTTATTGCGGGACAAGTTTGTCTTGTGTACATAGCCTCACTTGAAAATCTGTCCCTGAGGGTTAGTCTACGCATGGCGTTAATCAGGAACAATCTGTTTCAAATTCACACCCTATCTTATTCTGGAATAACTTTCCTGTGCAGACAAAGCCTTAGTTTTGGTGGTTCAGCTTGGCCAGCAGCAGTGACAATTCAGAGCAGGGCTAGATGACATGATTAAAATGCCAGACACTGTTGAGTCTGCTGTTGCTGGCAGCTCTGCCAGACTAGTGATGGGGAACTGGTAACACAGACTCTCAATTCTTTCGGGGCAGAGGCTCTCTCTTTGCTCCATGTTTGTACAGCACCTAGCACAATGGGGTCCTGCTCTGTGGCTGTCATTCCAAAGCACTACTGCAATACAAATACTTAATAATTCGTTAACAGATGTGTCCCAAATAGCTAAAACATACAGAAATTGACTCACCTGGGGTGTCAATTTTTACTCACCTGTCTGTCTCTCCATGCTGCCAGGAGTCTGGCATAGAAGGGCTACAGCATGGGAACATTTGCAATCCTTTTGCTGGGTGGAACGTGTGTATTTACACCAACTAAAGTGACATATATTGAGACTCAGACTTTAAGGCCAGAACAGACCATCATGATAATTTAGTCTGACCTCTTGCATGTTGCAGACCACATAACCTTACCCCCCCACTCCTCTCATAGACAGACCCTAACCTTTGACTGAGTGACTGAAGTCCTCAGATCATGCATGGTATGAAGATTTCAGGTTACAGAAAATCCTTCATTTACATTAATTTAAATACCACATGGCTGGTCTTTGGCTAGCCAGGCTGGGTTTTTGGTTTTTTTAATGGATTTGCCAGTTTCCAGAAAAATGCTAGGTTTTTTTTTTTTAATGAGTCTAAATATTTGCATTATTATCACAATACCCTGGGATATCTAATGTTAGAAGTTTCTGTATCCAAATACAGATGCTACAGTGTTCCCACTTCTGGAGTTTCAGCAATAACAGAGCAAAACTCTTGAAAATACAGCCGCTGTCTCTACCACCACCAAAACTTTGGACTGACAAGAGAAATTGTCCAGGTATTGAAGTGGTCAAAAGTGAGATGTGCATTAAATGCAACTTCAGCTATTCCTTTGCCATTAAAAATAAGACTAGACATGGCAAAATCAAATGGCAAATACAAAGTCAAGAAATAGACTCAATGGATTTTCTTTATGTATATGTTTGTATTCCAGGATATAGTTAAAATATTGAATCAATGCAGTTTGGGAAGACATAAGCTCAGAGAAGACAGACACAAACAGAGCAGCTTGGAGAAACATGACGAAAGTAAGAAAATGATATTATCAACTGGGTCCCAAGGAAAAAAGTTTGCAAACCACTGATCTGCAGGGTGCAGAACAGGGCCTATTAACTTTCTCCTTATGATTAATGAATGGACCTATATTCTCCACAGTATGACTCCACTCCGCCCCTCCCCACCCCCCCTGAATAAGTTTGTAAAAGTCCCTGTTATTTATCTTTCCTCCTTTAGGTCACATCAGCTCATCCTGCTATGTTTCGGTGCCCTTATCTTTCTGTCCCTGCGTCTCTTCGGGGATTTTTTGGTTGCCTCAAACTTTCTTATTATGTAGATGCTGAAGTGTGACAGAGCCAGGCCTCAGATCTCCTGAATTCCAGTCTGGGGCCATAAGCAGGAGACCATCCTTCCAGCACTACAGGCATCTTTGTCTTTAATTAACCTCAGCGCTCCCAGTCAGTTCCAGGTAAGTCCTGTTCACTGACTCCTGTGTTCTCTTGGGCTGCACTCCTTGGTGATCTCAGCATAGATCAGGCCTTTCAGCAAAGGGCAGAACTCAGAAAGGTCTGGAGCAGTTTTCCTTGGCTCTGTATTATCCACCATTGTAAGATGAATATTGTGTGTATGGGACCAGGGGGATTCTATGACACACAAATTCTGCTCAGATCTTTTATTCTTAGCCCTTAGCAAGCCAACATTCAATTTCTCATAAGTGAGTCCCTCGGTTTTACCCTCAGATCCACCAGAGGTTACCTGCATGACCTCAGGCAACTCATTTAGGTCCAGGTCCTCAAAGGTGCCTCACTCCAACTGATGGCGTGTCTCTTTGCCTCAGTTTCCCACCTGTGCAATGGGGAAAATAGCACTGCCCTTCCACACAGGGGCATTGTGAGACTAAATAAAGTGAGTGAGAAACTCAAATACTATGGTGATGGCACTCATAGAAATACCTGAGATAGACTAATAGTCCAGAAAATCTTCTAATGCAGGGAAGCTGCCTAATGTGGCCCACGGACCACCCCCCTCGGACTCTGCAAAGGTCTGCAGGGTTTGTAGCTTATAGCATTCCATGAGTGATGCCTGAAATTAGACCAAGATGGATCAGTTCATGATAGACTCTGTGCCCTCCTTAACCCGGGCTGTGCAGATCTAGCTGGACCATCACCTGGGACTCATGGCTCCAATAGCTTTGTCTCCATCTCAAAGACCAAAGAAACTCCATTGATGCATGGAAATCCTCTCTTGCACATGCCAAACTCTGCCTTACCTCTCTTAGTTGCATCTCCAGGTGGCTGTGATCTGTTTTGTCCTGATTATGCAGTTTTCCTGGCAAGATGCTAACATAGCCCACGTCTGGGTAAATTTGAACAACTCTCTCTTCCTTTTCTCTAAATTGCCCAGGACATCCTTTGGCTTCGTACTAGCACTCCTGGGCAGCTGTGCTCTTTTATACCAATTAAGTACTGCCTTTGGTGAGTTGCCAATGCGACGTCTTGGCCAGGCAACGTCTGGTCACCCTCGCCTCCCCCAGATCTAAATTCAACAAGCTGAGATCTGAGTGGAACGATGACGAGTGTCAAAACTACCCAGCTAATTACACCCACCATGGGGAAAAACCGCAGATGCCAACGGAAGCTCCCTAGAGAGCGGAGTTTGGCCATCGCAGAACGAACTTCCCGCAGAATCAATAAAAGCATCTATTACGGAGAGACAAGCGGCAGTGTTTTAAAGGACGATATCAATACACTGCAAAGAGCTGTTAGCGCACTCAGATGGGGGCTGGCAAGCAGATTGCCAGAGAGATCGCGACCATTGAAATATTGAAGTACTTGCATATAAACTGCTCTTTCAAGTATTTTTGACAAGGGTACTAATTAAATCTTAATTGACACCACACTAATTAGCTTCTTAATTACATGGAACCACATAATTAGCAGCACACTCTGTGCTAATTGTTAATTAGGAAAACCAGGCCCCCCCCATCTTCCCCTTGTCTCTTTTAACTAAATAGCATCTTGTATAGAGATGGGAACAATGTAGCTTGTAAGGTTCCCTACAGAGGGTTCTGCTGCCCCAAGAGAAATCCGTGGCTGATTCGGCAGACTGGGGCTCTGGATGTGTGGGGTCCAGGTGTGGAGGTATTTTCTGGAAGGGGAGGTTCAAAGGGTAACCCTCCCCAAAAGACAGGCTGGGGGAGGAATTGGTGATGTTTAAGAAGACCCTGGGGTGAATCATGTTCAGGATTGAAGCACAAAGTGTTCATTCATGATTATTAATTATTAGTGTTTGGCAAAGCAATCACCTATCTGGAAAAGTTATAACCTATGGGTACTCAGTCATTTAACCCTTCCGGTGCCCAGCAGCTTAGCCCTTCTGTGCCAGTCTCTGCTTCCTAGCCCTTCCAGTACACGGCTGATGAACGCCCTGCGTGCCAGGCTGTTGACCTCTCTAGCCCACGTAGTGCTGGGCAGTGTGCCTTTTAGCCCCTCTCTTGCCCAGCTCTGTAGGGCAACAGCTCCCAATCTGGTACCCATTTTACCCCTTCTGAGCCAACTCCTTTAATCTGTGCCCACACTGAGCTGAATCAATTAACCACTTGTGTGCCAGTCTACCTAACTGCCTTCCATGATGAGCTGTTAAATGGTAGTGTGCCACAGCAGAGAGGCCTTTATGAGGGGTCCATTAATCCTTTCGCTGCTGAGCTGCATCACTGTGCCCCATGCTGGGCGATTCAATACTCCCACAAGAAGCCAGGGAGGTGCCCTATCATCCCTACGTGAGAAGGGCCTTTAACACCCTCTGTGCCAGACTGGAATATTCAGTTCTTACTGCACAGCCCAGGAGAGAACTCCCTTGAAAGGGCCAGGCCAGGTCCGTAGCTGGTGTCAGTCGGTACAACGTCAGTGGCTTGTGTCTGTTGTAGTGCCACCAGCTGGGGAACTGGGCTCATGCCCACATGGAGTAAAAGTGTCACCTTTTGTACAGATCATTACAACTCAGCGAGCAGAGTGCCACAAATGCATGAACTCGGTATTTCAAGCATTTAAACCCCTGGATTGATTCCCTTCTGACCTTCCCCTGGAAAAATATCCCTTGGCTAGAAACTGTTTAATGCTTAGTCACAGAAGAGGAATTTTTCTAAAAAAGTTAGATGCCAATCAGCCAAGTCATTTTTGAGTGACACAGCTGCATATCCCTGCCTCCCTTTTCTGGTTCCTTTTTTGTTCTCTGGCTGTTGCAGACTCCCAGCTGGCTCATGTTGCACATATGCATTCAGTCTAATTGGAAGGCGTTGGCCTGCAGTGGGCGTTGTGCTGTGTTTCTAGGTGTGGAAAAACAGGGAGCTGCTGTTTTTTAGCTGAGATTCAGGTTTGTTTAACCCTTCCATCATGTACACAGTGTGTTCTGGGGCTTGTTGAGAGAAGGGGTACTGATGTAGCTACAATAGTGCAAATCCCTAATATAGAGACACAGCAGCTATGGAAAATGTGGCTTGGACCGGTGTGGGAGGTCCTGTTTTACACCATGATTGTCAGAGAATCCTAGAAATGTAGGGTTTGAATGGACTTCATGGAGTGATCATGCCCATCCTCGAATAAATAAATTTAGACCACCCCGACAGATGTTTGTCCAGTATGTTCTTAAAATCCTCCTTTGATAGGGCTTCCTGCTACACCATGGTTATAGCTACACCAATACAACAGCCACCCCCTACAGTCAGGGCATAATTCCCTCATTTCCTCTTTTTACTTCTTCTATTTCTGTCTGGTCCATTCTTTCCTATTCTTCCATCCCTCTTTCTCTTCCTTCCAGCTTCTCTTTCATTCTGCTTCTTTGGTTTATTGCAATGTCTGTTTCCCTTTCTGCCTCATCCCTTTCTTTCCTCCTCCCACCTGCTCTCTCTTCCTCTTTCCACCCAACTATCAACCCTGACAAGACCTCTTTCTGCTGCAGGTCCATTAATGTTTGTTCTTAAATGGTAAGTTTTTGAGGTCTAAGCAACATGGGGCGTCTTGGTGTGGGTGTTAGCGTTTCAGTATAGCCTAGACTGTGCAAAGACAGGAGCAGAGTTCCTATTGCCAGATGTGCCTGCTGGTGAGTGTGTTTGCATATCAAGATACGCATGTGTCAATGGCATGCTTTTGCACAGATACGTAATTATGTGCGACTTTTAGAAGGGTGTGCCTGTTAGTCATCCTTTGTGCACCGCCTGGTGTGGTGTGTTGCCACCACATGCTGCATTGCTAGGGCCAAGGTCCTCAGTTGATGTAAATCAGTGTAGTTCCATTGAAGTCCACAGAGCGATGCCTGTTTACCCCCAGCTGAGGATTTGGCCCTTCATAGATTCATCAGTATGCATGACACACCAAGTTAATCTGTACATATCTGCATGTGCTGTTTGGTAGAGCATTGGGGGCCACTGTGGACATGTGCCTGTGCATTTGTTTGTCTTTTTGTACGTGTTTCTCAGGTGTGCTGCTCTGCTCCTGGGTTGGTGTGTAGCTAGATGGGGTGGATTTTGCATGTGTGTATGTATGTGCCTACAATGGGAGGTTTGCCACTGTGATGATTGCAGAGGCATGTACTATTCCAAACGGTTGTTACCTTGTTGTGGTGTGTTCCTGGGCCAAGGTGTTTGTGCGTGGATGTGCACTGCTGTGCATGACATTGTGTTCCTTTTAACTTGTGAACCTGTGCTGGTGCGTTAGATTGTGCACATGTATTGACACACACCGATGTGCAAGTACTGAATTATGCTGGCATGTTAGCTTGTCTCTTTGTGCTGGTGTGTATGCTATGCCTACAGGCTGGGCCAAAACATGTGTTGCTGAGTTCTCACTGCTGGTCTCACAATCTCATGCACTAGCCTGACTGAAAAAGGGCTTATTAATGAATTAGTCTAATGCATCAGCTAGAAAAATGTTGTTGCTGTCACATTAGGTGCCTATCTGGTGATCCTCACCAAAGCGGATGTAGATGCTGGAAGAAGTAGTGTTTTTCTACATCATGTCATGTTGAAATGTTATTAGGCATCCAATCTGGAAAAGATATCACCAAAAAAATTTTTAAAAAGCCATACCTTGAAGAAACTGTCTAATTTTCAGCAAAAGATAGCAGAAATCTAAATACAATTGAAAATGCAAGTAAGTGCTCAAAATAGTACTGTTTTGGAATATTTGGGAAATACTTAGTCTCAGGTGATGCATTTTCCTGTATAAATTTGTCATTATTTGTAGAAAAGACTGCTTTGAGAAAAGGTTTTCTGTCTGCTGTTTTATATTTTATTAATATTGGCTGGCATCCAATGATTGCTGAACCTGCACCTGATGTTTATACAGTGTACACCCTGATGAAATATTTTCAGTGTATGTTCCACTTCATAGGCCAAGACTGGACTTAACTTTGTGTGATGAGGCAATCTATTGAAAAGCACAGTTGCTTAAATGAAGGAATTTAACTGAGTTTGACAATGACTACCTTGGATGGGAGGCAGGCATTGAGCAATGAAATTTGTGGGTGATATGGGCAAAGTGAGGCAAGCAAGTGGGTTTGAAGAAATCCTTGTGGAAGCCACTATCTATAGTGCATCAGTCATCACCAGTGCTCTAAGAAGGAAAGCATATAACTGCAGCATTAGAATCCACAAACCTTTGAATGAACAGCTTTGAAAGGTTGGCAGTCCGTGATTCCCTGAGCCTTCTCCCACAAGAGGAGATGAGACACACTGGAGAAAGCTAGAGCGTACAATGAAGGATCTGAAAATGTGGAAACCAAAGCAGAAATACAGAATGCTCTGGCAGACTTCATGAACAATGCCTGGGTCACTTCACCAGCTCAAGGATAGTCATATTACTCAAGGAGAAAACTGTTCAGATACATTTCTGTTCTGGCAAAACTATGTAATTAATTTGTCCCACAGTTGATGGATTACATAGCAGCAAAGAGAGACCATGGCAAGTCTATGGAGTTTGAGACTTTTGCAGAGATAATTCCATTTGACTTCCAGTGGTCATGTGGCAGATGCTAGATGGGGTTGTGTAAAGGTAGCAGAATCCAGACTTGTGGAGGAAGAGAAGTCAGATGTGTCATGCCCTAGTTGATAGGGAGACAGCTAGAGCCTTCAGTGGTGCACAACATGACATGGCCATTAAGCAATGTCTAAGTGAGGGCTGTATGAAGCATCAGCCTCTTTGCACAAAGGATAAAGTTCTGACTAAGTATCACCCAACTGCGCATTTTAAGGCAGCTGTACCAGCTAGGACAAACAAATGTGTGGATGGCAGCCTTCAGCAACAGATCTCCACAAAGAAGCCACCACAAATTGCATGGCTGCAGCTGAAACTGCTGTTCAAGAGATGATTAAAATTGTGACTGAAAGAATGACACGTCCTTTTAGCATTGAACCTGGAACAAGCCCAGACAACTGCCAGCATCTACCGTGACCCCACCTAAAGCTGCAGAAAGTTTGTTCATGACAAGAGAGCTTGGCCCATGAGAAGTGAAGCAGTTTGTAATCAGTAGCCTAAAAGGGACTGGGGGGGAGGTAGACTTCTCTCAACCTCTAAAAATAATCTCAAACCATTTGGTAATTTCAAGAAACCCATCGAAGAAAAGAAGCAGCAGACAGCACAAGCAATAAGTAGTGACCGCCAGATATTTAGCAAGCAGACAGCTATTGCCCACTCCAGACTTGTTGATATCCAGGGGCTGATGAAGTATGAGCTGCCCTGGCATCTGTCCCGTTTTCCCTCTTCAGCATGGATGGATCTCTTAAAAAGAGCAACGCACTGTCTTGGCTGAAGAAAAATCTCTCAGTGGTTGAGCTATGAGCATGAGGCAAAAGAGGCAGTCAAACAAAAAGATACCTTGTAAAAATAGGAAGTCAAATCCCATTGAGGAAAATAGGAAGGAGCAAACTCTGGCAAGTAAAGTACGTAAGTACAATTAGGAGTCTGAGAAATAATTTGAAGAGTAATGAGCAAAAGACACACAAACTAATAGCAAAATTTTTAAAGTATGTCAGAAGGAGGAAGCCTGCCAAGCAGTCAGCAGGGCCACTGGACAATCAAGGTACAAAAGGAGAACAGGAACACTCCAGGAAGACAGTGCACTTGTGGAGAAGCGAAATGAATTCTTTGCATCCATTGTCACTGGGGAGGATGTTAGGGAGACTCCCACACCTGTACCATTCTTTTTAGATGACATATCTGAGGAACTCTCCCAGACTGAAGTGTCAATTCAAGAGGTTTTGGAACCAACATGTAGAAAACCATGATTCAGTAGATATAGACAGGAAACAAAAGGTAGGAATAAATTATAACTTTTCACAGTGGAGAGACGTAAATAGCAGGGGCCTTTAAGGATCTGTATTGGGACCAGTGCTGGTGAACATATTTATAAATGGAAAAAAAGGTAAAGAGTGAGGTGGCCAAATTTGCAGATGACACATAAGTACTCAAGATAAGTGGAAGTCCAAAGCTGCTGTGAAGAGTTACAAAGAGATTTCACAAAAGTGGGTGACTAAGCAACAGAACTGCAGATGAAATTCAATGTGGAAAAATATAAAGTAATGCACACTGGAAAAAATAATCCCAATTATCCATACAAAATCAAGGGGTGTAAATAAGTTACCACCACTCAAGGAATAGATCCTTGAGTCATCATGGGTAGTTTTCCTGAGAACATCTACTCCATGTGCAGCAGTCAAAAAAAAGCTACCAGAATGTTAGGAATCATTAGGAAAGGAATCAATAATAAAACAGAAAATATAATAAATCAGTGGTACATCCACATCTTAAATAGTGAGTGCAATGCTGGTTGTCCTATCTCAAAAAAGATATATTAGAATTGGAAAAAGTACAGAGAAAGGGAAAGGCAGTAGAACAGTTTCCATATGAAGATAGATCATAAAATCCTAGGCTTGGAAGGGACCTCATGAGATCTAGTCCCACCCCCTGTTAAAAGCAAGACCACTCCCACTACATCATCCCATTAAAAAGACCAGGACTGTTCCACCTAAAAAAAAAGCATTATTAAGAAGGGGAAGATGACAGAGGTCTAAAAAAATCTTGAATGGTGTGGAGGGAATGAATAGGGATGTGTTATTTATTCCTTCACATAGCACAACAGCAAGAGATCAGCCAATTAAATTAACAGGCAGCAGGTTTAAAACAAACATAAGGAAGCATTTCTTCACATAATGCAGTCAACCTGTGGAACTCCTTGCAAGGGGATGTTGAAGGCCAAAAGTATAACTAGGTTTAAAACAGAATTAGGCAAGTTTATAGGTGATAAATTCAACTATGGCTATTAGAGAAACTGATCAGGGATGCAACCTCATGCTCTGAGTGTCTTTAAGTATCTGACTGCCAGGAGCTGGAACTGAACAGGGGATTGATCATTTGATAATTAGCCTGTTTTGTTAATTGCCTCTGGAACACTGGTATTGCCCCTTGTTGGAAGACAGGATATTGCACTAGCTGGACCCTACTTCTGACTCAGCCTGGTTGTTATGTTTAGCAGTAGCTATTGTTGCCTGGTTGTTATGTTTAGCAGTAGCTATTGTTGACCTCATGATACTCCTGCAGGTGGTACTGATTTCAAAGCACAAAACTCTGGGGAGCTACCTCTGATCAGCTGTTGAAGATTGTGCTCCCAGCAAGGTGGGTGGAGAAGGAATTTAGAGCTCTTCTTCCCACATCCCCTGATCTCAAGCAGCAGGTATGTGGGGAAGGGAATCCAGACTGCCTCTCATGTACTCATTTGGGCACCCCCATCCCTAGGCTCTGAGTCTACTGAATGCACTGAGATTACATCTTCCCTATTCCCCACCTTGGTGCTGGATGTGAGACAGGGTCTGCATTGATGGTTTCTATTCTTTGCTACCCATTCTGGTCTCAGGGCTTCTGGCATACACAAGGCAGGCCCATTGAGTCACCTCTGAGTCTTAGTGATGTTTCCTTTTTTCCTAGACTGAGTTGATATGTCCATGGCATACCCACTCACAGGTCCCTTACAGTCACAGCACTCTGCCTGTAATATGGACCCCTTAGCCACAAAAGCCCAGATCCACAAAAGGTACAGGCAGTTGAAATATGCAGCACCTAAGTTTTAGCCACTGAGGAAGTCACTTGAACAAGAGTGGGATCCCCAAAGCCTGAGTCAAATGATTCAGGTCCCTCTTGAATTAAGGGGAGAGGTTTCAACAGGGCTGTCCAATCACTCATGTGAAAGACCAATCATTGAGCAAAGGGATATGCTAAGGTGGATTTCTTTTCAGAGGTTTAAACTGCTCACTAATTAAAATTAACTGCTCCAGACAGGTGGGGTTCTCACTTACTCTGGCTGAGAGATTGTGATCCAAACCTTTGCTGCTTAATGAAAAGGGATTTAAATAAGGACCATGGAATTCTAGCATGACTGCTCGACTTTAAGGTAAGCAGAGGTTGCAATCCCTCACTCTTTCCTGGACAAGCTGTAAGAGTAAGAAGCTGGCTGTAGCTCAGCAGGGCAGATACTTCCCTGCCATGTTTGGGTCCCACTTCTGAGTGGTGAAGGGAGTGCCTTCAACTTTTCCTCATGAAGCAGTTCTACTTTAGCTATGAATTGGCCCAAAAACATTTTGAAAGATGCTTTCCCTGGTGTGGTGTTTTGAGCACTCCCCTAGTATGCTGAAGTACTGCTCCAATCCCTACTGGGGGATGAGATTTACCCCAGTCTCTATCACCTCTGGGCTCTTATTTCAATGTTTGTAGGGATGTCTTAAAATAGTAATGGCTTTTAATTGAGTTGTAGAATGTCTTGTATGACTCTAGCCTGTGAATAAAAGTATAACCACATATTAATATGTAAGCTGCCCCCACCCCCACAACATCTAATGGACCACCACTTGGAGCTATACATACTCAGAGTAATTTGCAGATGGATCATTTCTGTTCCTGAGAATCTGCCTCCCAGGTGCTCACCTCAGCTGCTGTTCTCATAACTGTCACAAATGGGTGCATCAGAGGCCCTCCCACTCCCTCCTGATGTCTTCCTATGGTGATGGCCTTGCATTGCACAGGTACTCAGGACCACACTACAAAAAGCTGAGGCTGGCACTGGAACAGGTGGAAGCACCACCATTATAAGAAAACTACCCCAGGCTCACTCATTTGTTATCAGCAAACAGCTGAAGCTACTGAATTATTGCATGAGACAGGCTTAGGTCACCTAAAGCTCCCCCTCATAGAAACTAGACAATTAAAGCAAAATGTTTATTTTTAAAGAAAAAATCCATATATTACATCTGAAAGCAATATAGGTATTCCAGGTGAATGATCAGTGATCAATTGAAACAATCAGTGACTATAATATACCTCTATAAAATGTAATTACCATATTATAAGCAAATTGAAAATTTCTCAATGTTAAATGGTGTTTACCAATCTAAAAGTTCACTTTCTCTTGCTAAATTCAGTAATAAGTTTGTGGCAGTCAATAGCATGTCTTGTTGATTGGAGAGGACAGCTAGTGCACCAAGTTGTTCTTGTCATGGTAGAGCGCAGGTATGTCTTCACTAGTTTTCATCACAAAAAGCTATGTTCTGCATAGTAATGGGACAGCTTCAGCTGTGATTCTAGGGGCTACTTAGGCACCTAAAAACTCAGTTTCTTTTTATACACAAAGGAAGTTAGTAGTTTAGCTGACATGAACACTGTACCCAACAAAATATGGCTTAATTGGGATTTATTTTAAGGTGGTTTTAAATTCATAATCAGGAAATACAGCAAAAACTTCCCCAATCCCAAATCAGATTAGGTAGATAACTCAGTTTAGGCCATGACAACTACAGATTTAAGTTTGGGTTTATGTGCACTAGAAGTTTTATACAAATTATAATAGTGAAGAGAAGGTTTCTAGTATGTAGGTATAAATTAAAGAGAGTAAACAGTAAATTGTTGAAATTCACTCAAGTACCCAAGTTTAAAAGATTCTGGCCTCCCTTAATATTAAAGAATAAGTGCAAAAGCAGCTTAAGTTACTTGCCAAAGGAAGGAGTTAAGATAGACATCATACACAGCTACAAAGGCTGCATGCCAGCAGCCCTGAGTTTGTAACAGTCTTTGTGGACCTACCTGATAACCTGAGCTAACCCAAGCCTGTCTCCCCTGACATCAAAAAGCTTGCTCCTGCCTTTTTAGCATGTCAGTGTGAAGGTGATGGGCACATAATGGTGAAATTTGCATTTCCCAATCACTGATCCTTGATGAGCAAGTTTTCTTCAAGACTGAAAAGTACTGAGGCTTCCAGCCCTGCTGCTGGCTCTTCTCAATGGGAAGAGTTAACTTTCATTGTCCACAGACTTGAGAAGAGAGCCCTTTATTGCTCATTGCCCTAGGGGGGCACCTGCTTCCCTAACCCCTAAAGCCACCAATGGCATGAGACATTTGGACAGGTAATATCCACCTTTCAGGTGCTGCTTTTAGGAGGCCATCATTGGCAGGAGCATCTCACCTAGTTTGTTCTTAGCACTCGTTTTCCAGAGATGCTTCCTTAGATCCCAGCAAGCCATAGGTTGATTCTGAAGCTGCAGTGGGCTTGGACTGCACTTCCTGCTAGCAGTAGTGAGCAGGGATGGGCTTCAGCTGCAGCTTGGATCTTCATTAACTCTGGCTAGGTCAAGTGGGTCCATGCCTTGAATTCAAAGATTTGGTCCTCATTCATAAAGCTATTAACTGGGCAAAGAAAGCTATTCCCTAGCCTGGGGGATGGTCTTTGATGGGTGACCATGTCTTAGTTTCTGCCTGCAAAGCTGCTCAGACTGTAGGTAGTTAAGGACCTTCCCCCTGATCTGGCCAACAGTCTCAAACCCAGTAAGCCAAGCAGTCACCAGCTTCCACTTTGGCTCTCCCTGGTGGTGGGAGCAAGGCCTGGTGTGCCAGGAGGTAGAAGAGACTAGTATACTAGCTGGGGTTCTAGAGAGGCTGGGTTAATCCCCCTCTGCTGGAGGAGAAGAGATTTAAAGCAGCAGGTTTCTGGGCTGGTATCAGAGGGGACCTACAGCTGCGACACCCCACTCACACCAGTCCCTTTTAATGTCACTGCACAGCTGGGGTGATCATGATTCACAGGGTGATAAGGATTAAAGACCTCACCCAAGGTACCTGGTTGGGAGCACCTGGAAGCTGTAGGTCCACCCACACCTGGTTTCACTCCAGACTAAGGTCAGGGAAGTTGGTGTCTATCATGGAGTTTGAGTGATTAAGGCGCACAGCTTGGGGGAGATGGTAGTTAACACACCAGCCAGTCCCAGGTAACGGAGGGGAACAGCCTGCACTAGAGGGTGGGGTTTACCTGCTCTACCTGGCATGCCTGGGAAGAAATCACTTTTCTTTTGCACCAAGCTAGGGGAATGAATGAGCAGTATTTACACAGATGGTCTCTTACCTTCCCCTGATCTGACCAGCACAGCTCCAAAAACCAAGAAGCCAAGGGGAAGCAAACTTTTTAGGTGGTGCTTCTGCTGGGCACAAGACCTGGAGCTCCAGGAGGTAGAAGACAAAGGCTGTAAGAACATTTCCATTTAAAGGTAAACTACACTAGCAGAAGGCCTGGGGTACCAGCTGAGTGTATCAAGGGAGTCCCAAGCTACAGCTCCCTTCCCATCCTGGCCCTGACCTGTGTTTAATTTTAAAGGGCTCACAAAGGCAGAGCCAGGTTGGCTGGAGAGGGGGTGTGCTAGGGGAGACCCAGAATGCTGGCTGGGGCACAATGTTTGGGGGCAGCTGGTGACTAGGGCTTCCACTTTGCCCAGGCCTGGGGAACTCAGCAGAGTTGCAGTTGGAGCTGCAGAGAGCATGGAGGCAGCAGGCATGCAGTGCTGAGCTGAGGAGCAAACCGAGACCAGGCAGGCTCAGTGCATGCCACAGGCAGCCCAAACAGCATTCAACAGAGCTGAGAGTGGCCATGCTGAGGCTACAGCAGAAGCCCCCAAAGGGAGGGAGGAGGCTAAGTCCCCATATTAGGCACCATTGGCTATGTCTACACCTGGCAGATAGGTCAATTTGAGGGTTAAGTCGCCCTACCTTAGTTCATGTCCACATTAGGCTTTCATTAAGTTGACTTAAGGGGCAACCCTATTCTATGATTCTATGTGGACACCCTAGGTTGACTTGGTTCTCTAAGTTGATCTAGGGCTGGGGACAGGGGAACCATGGCTCTCCTCCTCAGGACACCCCACTCCCTGATTGGAGTGAATGTGCTCCCTTCTTGCCAGGAAGCTTCCAGGTCACTACAAGAAGGCAGCTGCAACTAGTGGTTAAAGTATAATTTGGCAGGGCCCCAAACCATCCTAATATCTGGGCTCCCTTTCCATGTCATCCAGGCCCCCTTCATGCATATGTGGACCCCACCCCAGGTTGGCATTTGCAGCCACTTCTCACTACTATATGCACCAGTTATTGCTCCATAAAAATACTGGCCCCGATCCTGCCCTCACACACTGCCCCTTCCATCCCTCTGCATTTCCCTGACCTCCCTCCCAGCATCACACACTGCCCCCATGACCCCCTTGAAGGGCTGGCCTGGCCCCTCCACCCCCATCACTTACTGTCCTCTGCTGCAGTTGGGACCCAAGCCCCTGGCTGAATGGAGCTAGGTAGCCTTATCCCCCTCCCCCACCTGAGGGGAGGAAGGGGTCAGCCCATCAATCCCTCACAGGGGTGCAGGTGAGGATGCTGAGGAGTCCCCTGGATCAGACCTTTGCTTTCCTTTCCTGCAGAGGTTCCAGTGCTGTGCCGCAGTGAAATGCTCCCTCCTGGGTCCTAGTGCTGGAAGAATAACAAGTCAACATAGGCTGGGCAGCCCAGCACACAGAGAGGGAACCCTCCCAGCACTAGGACCCAGGAGGCAGCTCCCAATTGGCTGAGGTTGAGGCTATTTCTCTGTGAAGGGGCAGCCTAGGCTGGCTGCAGCTCCCAGGCCAGAGCAGAATACACATTCCCCTACTTTTTCTATTTTTGGGGCCCCTGGAATGCTGACCCCTCAAATTTGTGGGCCCCAGAATGCCATTCCTGGGCATTCAAGCCTATGTTAACCCCAGGTTGCAGCTGCCCTCTCCCTGGGACCCAGCCAGAAGGGAGCAGCAGGCTGGGCTCCCTTCTCCAGGGCCACCAGAGGGAGCACCACTCTTCCCTGGACCTGCAGGGTCTGGGGGAAAAAGGAGCTGCTATGCTCCACTGACAGGGGAATCCCCAAGGTTCCCCTGTCAGCAGAGCAAGGGGAAGGTAGTTTCTATGCGCCAGCTGACGGGAACCTCAGAGCCCCCCATCAGCTGGAGCATGGCAGCTGCCTCCCACTCTGCTCCAGATGACTGGGGAGCCCCAAGGCTCCACTGTCAGCTGGAAGCCAACTCCCCATTTTAGGCACCATTGGGATCCACAAACCCTGCTCAGCCACACCCCACCCATGGAGATGCCTAAACTCACTCAGCACCAACAGGTTTACTGCAAAAGTGCCTTAGGTGTCTGCCCCAGAGTGCAGAACCTGCCAATGCCCAGCACCAGTGGTCTAGTCCATACCTGAGCCCAGCACAGTTCCCAGACAGGGGAGGGGACCCCTGCCCTGCTTCACTTACCTGCTGCCCTCAGGGTGGGAGAATGCTCAGCCTCTGACTGGGAGCCTTCACGTAAGGGGAGTGGGTGGGAATGGCAGCCCTTATAAGGGTTGGCTCAATGAGGGCGGTGCACACTCCAAATAGGGGACAGCTTGTCTCAATTTCCTTGTTACCTAATCAGCAAAAGGATTGGAAGGGAGACCTGCCAGTTCCCTGGTGAGGGCGGGACCAAATAAATTGTTAGGGGCCTCACTGGGGCAGTGGTGGATGTTGGTTTCATTCCCCGACAGTGCACAGACACACTCACACTGACATTTTCACACTGTAGATCAAGGGAGATGATGGGGGATCTGCTGTCTCTCAAGTGAGCCGCACAGTCCCCAAGCTAAGGGATATGTTGAGGTAGGTTTCTTTTCTTCTCTTGCTGAAGTTGTTCCACTTTAATTAACTATTCATTGGGCCACAGGCAGCCTGAGACTCACTCTATAGGTCAGTGCTTCGGGTCCTCACTCATGAGACTTGGGAAGAATCTCATTCAGACCCTTACTGCACAGTGGAAAGGGAACTAAGCCACCACCTTCCCCTCAAGTGGCTGTCCCAGCTCCGAGAGCGTGAGGGAACCCAAACACCAGAAGATCTCAGTCTTCCCTGCTGAAATGGTTCCTCCTGGATTCACTCTGAATGGAGCCAAAGAAAGATGTAATAAGAGCAAGGTCTCTGTAGCTCAGAGAGGAGGATAATTTTGTGGGGTGTAGAGGAACCTGTTTCAATCTGGATTTGAACCGTGAATTTTTACTTCGTAGGTAGGCAACCTGACCGCTGGACTACATAGAAATCCGAGTGGGCCAACCCGCCCGATTCCTAGTTAACTAAAGTGGAATTGCTACAAGAGGCAAGACACTCGCCCCCTGCTTCACAGGGGGCAGAAAGGGGACTTGAACTAGGCTCCTTGACACTAGAGCCCCCAACCCCTAGCCACCAGGCTATACAGGACTGCTTGCAAAGCCATCTTGCTCTGCACCATTTAAGAGTTCATTAATGGGGACCCACTACAAGAGGCTCACCTGCTGCTTCTCAGGAAGCAGAGGTGGAACTTGAACATGACTCATTGACACCAGAGCACCACACCTTGCCCACTAGGCGATACAGGACTGCTTTGCTAAACTGTGGTTAATAGTTAATTAATGGGGCACTGCTTCAAGAGGCAAGAAATTAAACACTTGCTTCTCACAAAGCAGAGGTGGGACTTGAACTGGGATCTCCAACACCACAAGCAGGGCACCCAACCCAGCAAGCCACTTAAGATCCCTTGCTAAAGGCAGTCTTGTTTTGGACCATTTATTGGTTTAATTAACGCCACAGAGAGACTTGAACCAACAATGCCCACCTCTGAGGTAGAGTCTAAGTCCTAGGGTACCACACCAGTTTATCAAAGGGGGGTGATTTGGACCATTTAAAAGGTCTTTCAAGTGGACCAGCTGCAAGAGGAGAAAAGCTTGCCTTGCAAAGTCCATTGGCTCAAGGAACAAATTGAACCAGCACACACTTTTCCCCAGGAAAGTAGCTGAACCACCAAGCTATCCAAAGCTCATGGAAGCTAAATCTTATTTTGGCTCAAAGAATGGTCAATTAAAGTAGACCAGCTTCAAGAGGAAAGATGGTTGCTGTGCAAATCTAAAGGGGAGAAAGGGGAAATTGAACCAGTATTGTCCATTTAGCAAAAAAATACCTTAGCTCACCAAGCTACACAAGACTCGGGGAAAGAAAAACCTGCTTTGGTACATTTCTTAGTTATTCACATGGAATGTCTCCAAGAGAAGAGACGTTCACAGTTCAGATCCCTTCTCCTCAACAACACTGAGTGGACCCAAACCACCTCCCTTCAACAACTTCTCACAGAGCAACAGTGCTTTAGCCCAATTAATTAAAGTGAACAAGCTTCAAAAAAAGGGAGACCTTTTCACAGGACAGGCTAGCGCCATCAACCCTGCCATATAGCACCGCTAACCACCAGGCTAAGCTGGGAGTCTTGCATGTGATGGTTCTTTTGGCCCAGTTAATAGTTGATACGGACCAGCTCCAAGAGGAAAGAAGGTCCTTCTTCAAACCAATTCATAACCGGTAGAGGGAGTTGACGCAGGGGCCCTCACTTTTGCGGTCAGCAGCCTGACCAGCAGACTATACTGTAATTCGGAGTAGGGTGACACGTGAACAAGTGTGAAAAAATCAGGCCAGAGAGGGGGGCAGTAGATGCCTATATAAGACAAAGTCCCAAATACCAGGTCTGTCCCCCATAAAATTGGGACATCTGGTCACGTTAATGCAGAGCATTGCACTGGCTGAATTCATAGTTCACTGAAAGTGGAGCAACTTGAAAAGAAATAATGGAGTCCCACTGGAGAATAACACAGGCCCCAGCTGTTAGGCCACTCACTTGAGAGGGGGGAGATCACCACTCAGCCCCCTTTTCATCAAGCAGAAGGGGGAATGACTTAGACTCCAACAGCCTGGGGGGAGCCCCCAGACAATGGGCTGTAGGGTGAGACGTGTAGTGTCTGTAGCCCAATTACTAGTTAATTAATGTGGAACAGTGTCACTAAGGGAAACCCACATCACAGGAGCCTTTGGTCAGCAATAGGGCAGTCCCTTGCGAGCTGCCAGATCTCCTTTTACATTCCTTCTCCCTATCAAACCGATGGGGGGTGTGTGTGACACGGGCTACCACAGCCCTGCTGAAGGCCCTAATCGCTGAGCTATGGAGCAAACAGCAGGGCTCCTCCTCGCCCCTCAGCTGGACTGTGCGGTGCTGGCCCAGCCGCTGACACGCCCCAATATACTCACCTGTGCCGGTCACCTGACCTGGCTGCGGCGCCCACGCAGTGCTGGGCACCAAATTCTGTCCAAGGCAGGGCTCAGCTCCCACCCCCAGCACCCTCCAGTGGCTGACTTAGGGATCTCCCTGCCTAGCCCGCGGCTCCTGTGCAGCCCCCGCCCCCTTAGGTGCCTGTCTCTGCCCATACACTGAAGAGGGAGTCTAAGGGCCTGAGCAGCTAAGGGGCTCCCCTTGTGGTTCCAAGCATGGCGAGGCATCTAATAGTGAGGGCTGACAGACCTGGGCATCAGCAGACAGAGGGGAGCTGAGCCTGGGACTACGTGGGCCGTAGTACAGCAAACAGCCTGGCTGAGCCCAGGGAAGAGGGGTTGCTCAGAGCGTACCACAGATGCATTACAAGGACCCTGTGTGCAGACCTGTGTTGTAAATGCCATAAGCACTGAGTGTGCAGCCCTGACACCCTCAGTGTAGGACCCTGCCCCACACCCCAAACCAGGTGGGGAACGGAGAATATTTAAGCTCAATGCTGCCCAGTCACACAGCCCTGACAAGTGGGGAGTGTGTGAGCACTGCGGGCACACTTTGTCCATGTGCCTTGGGGGGGGGGGGGCGGGGACAGGGCTAAACCCCCTTGTCCTCTTTGCTGGGTGCCCAGCTGCAGTTTGCAGCCAGCACTTTTTCCACTGAAAAAACCTAAGGCATGCCCGGCTTCTGGAAGGTGCTCCACTCTAATTCATTTCCCACTGGGTTGGTAAAAGGCTCAGCATTGCTCTACAGGCTGGGGGGGCTGCAAGGGCTCCCTCCAAGCTGGGGGCCCTGCTTCAACTGCTCTCTCTGTCTGCTAACTTCTTGCCTCCTTTAGCTGGTCCATTTTATTTAACTATGACTTGGGCCCTAGCACAGTGTGTTTGTAGGAAGCTGTGTCTGGCCTGGGGGTTAGAGCCAGTGTTTGGGAGAGGTGTGCTGTGGCTGGTTAGAGCCTCGTGCTTGCGGGGGCAGGGAGATGCATTTGATCTGTTCCACTTTATTAAATGTGCCAAAGCAGAGTTGCCTTGTAGGGGCCGTGGTTATAACTACGGGGTGGCAGGGTGGGCTGAATATGCAGGTAGAGGCTAGCTCAAGCTTTCTCTGCTTGAGGTTTTGGGATTTCATGGGCCACCTCGTTTCCTCACTGTTCTGCTGTAATTAACTATTGGGCCAAAAGAAGGGCTGTTTCCTCTCAGTCCTGTGTAGCATGGTGGATCGCAGGTTGGTTTGAAGTGTTATAGCTGCTGGTTCAAATCCTGGGGGTGGAGGCAGAATTGTCTCAGCTTTCCTTTTGAAGCCATTTCACATTACCGAACTATTAAATGGTGCACAGCAACGGCCGCCTCTAATTGGCCCAGTATAGCCCAGTGGCCCGGGTCTCCTGTGCTGGTATTGATGAACTTTATCCCAGGCCCACCGCTGCTTCATGGGGAGTGGTGATGTGAGGCTCAACTTTTTGAAGCAGCTCCATGTTAATAGACTATTAATGGTGCAGAACAAGCACTCAGTTTAGGCAACTCTGCATAGCCCATTAGTCAGGGCTTCTTCTGCTGGTGTTAGTGAAGTAGGTTCTCATCTCATGTCTGCTTCATGGGAGGCAGTGGTGGAACAGTCTGGCTTCTGTGAATAACAAATAAATAATCATGTAAATAAGTAAGAAATGTACCAAAGCAAATTCTACCCTGAGAGTTTTCTGTAGCCTGTGGGACTAGAATACCTCTTTGCTAACTACCCAATACAGATTCAATCCCCTCTTTCTCCTTTAGATTTTCACAGCAACTGTCTTCCCTCTTGAAGCTGGTCTATTTTAATTGACCATTTTTTCAGCCAAAATAAGATTTAGCTGCCACAAGCTTTGGAAAGCTTGGTGGTTCAGCTACTTTCCTGGGAAAAGTGTGTGCTGGTTCAATTTGTTCCTCGAGCCAATGGGCTTTGCATGGCAAGCTTTTCTCCTCGTGCAGCTGGTCCACTTGAATTACCTTTTAAATGGTCCAAATCAACTCTAACTGCTCAGCTGATATGGTAGCCTGGGGCTTAGAGTCTGCGCCTGAGAGGTGGGCATTGTTGGTTCAAATCCCACTTTGGCATTAACCTATGCAATCAGAGGAGCTCTTCTTTTAGTGGGTCACCTTTAATTAAACCAATAAATGGCCCAAAGCAAGGAACCCCAACAAGGAGTCCTTGGTGTTTTGGGGGCCCTGCTTGTGATGTTAGAGATCCCAGTTCAAGTCCCACTTCTGCTTTGTAAGAAGCAATGGTTTAAGAAGGGTGGGGAGAAGCAGGAGGTCCCTTGAGAGGTAGGAGAGCCCTGGTCCAACCCCTTGCAGAGGAGGGGTTTGACCTGGGATCTCCCACCACCCCCAGAGAGCTGTGGGGATGAGAGATCCTTTCATTTGGCCGCAAAAGTGCAAGAAAATTTTGAATAAAAGGGCCTGGCAGTGACCACTATTGGGGATAAACCCCTTGCCCACAATGGGGATTGAACCAGGACCCTTAACAATCCTAAGAAAGTGCCCTAAATCACACCAGCAGGGAAGGCAGCTTTTTGGAGAGACTTGTTTTGGGTATATTCATAGTTATTGAACACGGACTGGCATCAAGAAGAAAGGCATCAGCCACCCGAAAGGCCAGCCCCTCACCCGGCAGAGTGGGAATAGACCCAGGGTCGTCAATATCTTAGGAAAGTACTCTTCCTTCTGGGCTACAGAGAGCTCCTGACTCCTGAGCTTTGCTTTGGCCCACTCCCTGGTTAGCTTAAGTGGATCCTCTTCAACACAAAAGGGCAAATGAGCCACCCCTCGAGAAAGCCCTGCCCCTCACTACAGAGATGAGTTAAACCAGGCTCTTTACAGAGGTGAGAAACACATCCAAACCACTACAGCATAGAAGGCACCACTGGATGAATTTTGCTTGGGGTCACTTCATAGTTAATTCAAGTAGACCCGTGTCAAGAGGAAAGGTTGATGGAGCTGTCTCTTCAGACCCTGGCCCCACATCACGTGAGGAGATTAAAGCAGGCTCCTCTACACCCCCCAAAATTATCCTCCTCTCTGAGCTACAGAGACCTTGCTCATATTACAACTTTCTTTGGCCTGATTCAGAGTGAATCCAAGGGGAACCATTTCAGCAGGGAAGACTGAGGTCTTCTGGTGTTGGGTTCCCTCACACTCTCAGAGCTGAGACAGCCACTTGCGGGGAAGGTGATGGCTTGTCAGTTCCCTTTCCACTACACAGTAAGGGTCTGAATGAGATTCTTCCCGAGTCTCATGAGTGAGTACCCGAAGCACTGACCTATACAGTGAATCTCAGGCTGCCTGTGGCCCAAAGAATAGTTAACTAAAGTAGAACAACTTCAGCAAGAAAAGAAAAGAAAAGAAAAGAAAAGAAAAGAAAAGAAACCTACCTCAACATATCCCTCAGCTTGGGGCTTATGGGGCTCACTTGAGACACAGCAGATCCCTCATCATCTCCCTTGATCTACATTGCGAGAGTGTGAGTGTGAGTGTCAGTGTCAGTGTCAGTGGTCTGTGAGGGAATGAAACCAATCTCCAACACCACCCAGGTGAGGCCCATAACAATTCATTTGGTCCCGCCCTCACCGGGGAACTGGCAGGTCTCCCTTCCAATCCTTTCGCTGATTAGGTAACAAGGAAATTGAGACAAGCTGTCCCCTATTTGGAGTGAGCACCGCCCCCCCCATTGAGCCAACCCTTATAAGGGCTGCCATTCCCACCCACTCCCTTTGTGTGAAGGCTCATGGTCAGAGGCTGAGCATTCTCCCACCCTGAGGCTAGCAGGTAAGTGAAGCAGGACGGGGGTCCCCTCCCCTGTTTGGGAACTGTGTTGGGCTCAGGTATGGACTAGACCACTAGTGTTGGGCATTAGCAGGCTCTGCACTCTGGGGCAGACACCTAAGGCACTTTTGCAGTAAACCTGTAGGTGCTGAGTGAGTTTAGGCATCTCCATGGGTGGGGTGTGGCTGAGTAGGGTGTGTGGCTCAAAATGGGGACTTGGCTTCCAGCTGATGGGGAGCCTGGGGATCCCCAGTCATCTGGAGCAGAGTGGGAGGCAGCTGCTATGCTCCAGGTGACAGAGGAGCCCTGAGGTTCCCCTGTCAGCTGCAGTGTAGAAACTGCTTTCCCCTTGCTCTGCTAACAGGGTATCCTCAGGAATCCCGTCTGTGGAGTGTGGCAGCTCCTTTTTGCCCAGACCCTGTGGGTCCAGGGAGGAGTGGTGCTCCCTCTAGTGGCCCTGGAGAAGGGAGTACAGCCTGCTGCTCCCTTCTGGCTGGGACCCAGGTCCCAGGGAGAGGGCAGCTGTAGCCAGGGGTTAACAAAGGCTGGAAGGCATAGGAACAGTGTTCTGGGGCCCACAAATTTGAGGGGTTAGTGGTCTTGGGCCCCTAAAAACAAAAGTAGGGGAATGCATGTGCTGCTCTGGCCTGGGAGCTACAGCCAGCCTGGGCTGTCCCTTCACAGAGAAATAGCCTCAGCCTGAGCCAGTTGGGAGCTGCCTCCTGGGTCCTAATGCTGGGAGGGTTCCCTCTCTGTGAGCTGGGTTGCCCAGCCTATGTAGACTTGTTATCCTTCTAGCACTAGGACCTAGGAAGGAGCATTTCACTGCAGCACAGCACTAGAACCCCTGCAGGAAAGGAAAGTGAGGACCTGATTCAGGGGACCCCTCAGCATCCTCACCTGCACCCTTGCCAGGGGTTGTGATGGGCTGACCCCTTCCCTCAGGTGGGGGGAGGATGAGGCTACTCAGCTCCAGCCAGGGGCTTGGCTCCCAGCTGTAGCAGAGGACAGTAAGTGATGGGTGTGGAGGGGGCAGGGTGTGAGGTTGGGATGGGGATGGGGATGGGGCTGGGGGTGGCAGGGGCAGTGTGTGAGGCCAGGATTGGGGGAAGGGGTGGCAGGGGCAGAGTGTCAGGCTGGGATGGAGGTCAGGAAAGTGCAGAGGGGTGGAAGGGGCAGTGTGTGAGGGCAGGATCGGGGCCAGTATTTTTATGGAGCAATAACTGGTGCGTATGGTAGTGAGAAGTAGTTGCAAATGCCAACCTGGGGTGGGGTCCACATATGCATGAAGGTGGCCTGGCTGATTTGTAGGGTTCTGGGGCCTGTCAAATTATACTTTAACCACTAGCTGTGGCTGCCTTGTAGTGATCTGCAGGCTTCCTGGCAACAAGGGAGCACACTCTTCCATCAGGGGGGAGAAGATCCTGGGGAGGAGGGAGCCATGGCTCCCTGTCCCCAGCCCAGGTCAATTTAGAGCACCAAGAAACTAGGGTGTCCACAAAGGATTAGGTGGACTTAACAAATTGACTTAGCTGTTCAGTCAACTTAAAGGGTGGTATTCATTAAGGTGACTTTAGGAAGCCCCTTCAGTCAATTTAATGAAAGCCTAGTGTGGACATGGATTAAGTTAAAGTGCCTTAGGTCATATGAAGGAGGGTTATCTCTCTTTCAGGTGTAGACATAGCCAATGGTGCCTAAAATGGGGACTGGGCCTCAGCATGGCCACTCAGCTCCCTTGAATGCTGTTTGGGCTGCCTGTGGCATGCACTGAGCCTGCCTGGTCTCAGTTTGCTGCTCAGCTCAGCACTGCATGCCTGCTGCCTCCATGCTCTCTGCAGCTCCAACTGCAACTCTGCTGAGTTCCCCAGGCCTGGGCAAAAGGGAGGCTCTAGTCACCAGCTGCCCCCAAACACTGCCCCAGTGAGCATTCTGGGTCTCCCCTAGTGCACCCCCTCTCCAGCCAACCTGGCCCTGCCTTTGTGAGCCCTTTAAAATTAAACACAGGTCAGGGCCAGGATGGGAAGGGAGCTGTAGCTTGGGACTCCCTTGATACACTCAGCTGGTACCCCAGGCCTTCTGCTAGTGTAGTTTACCTTTAAATGGAAATGTTCTTGCAGCCTTTGTGTGTCTTCTACCTCCTGGAGCTCCAGGTCTTGTGCCCAGCAGCAGCACCACCTAACAGGTTTGTGTCTGTTGCACATGAGTGTGCTGTTCTGGCTGCCCCTCTCGGGCCCTTGACTAACTACAATATGGAGCCTTTGGCCCCTTTAACTAAATAGCTGCCAGCAGCCCGCCAGCCAGGCAGGATGGGTCCTGAAATCCCTGCCTGGCCTGATCACCCAGATGCTGACCTCTGCTCACGAGTCCTCCTGAGTGTACCCTGTGTAATTGCCAGCCCGAGAAATGAGTCTCTACTCCTTTGCTATGCTGCTGCTTCTGCTGCTGGTGGAACTGGTATGAGTCTGCCCTGTAACCTTTGTCTAAAAGAAAAACACTTTGCTTCCTTTTTGGCTGCTGTTTCGCCACTGCCTCCTCTGAGCCAAGCAAGCCCATGACCTGAAGAGTAGGCTTGCCTTCTGGCTGCTTAAACTGCTGCTGTTCTCTGTAAGTTTAAGAAATTGTCTGCTTTAATTTGTAAGTTTAAGATTGTCTTTGTTTTGTGCTCTTCTAATTTGTAGTTTTTAGATTGCATGCCTCACGTGTAGAGTTAAAGTTGTGCTGTGTCCTACTGTATTAAGTGTGCCCCGACTCATCTTTTGCTTCCCCACTGCTCCCCAGACTCACCATGTGTGCCCTGACTCCCTGCTTCCCCGCTTGCCTCCATTTCTTCTGTTGCCACCATGTGCTCAAGCCCTGCTGCTCCTGCTCTGCTGCTTGCTTCTATTTTCTGTCACTGCCATACACTGAGTTTTGTTTTACCCCTTTCACTTATACTGTTAAGATATCTTTCAAAGCCACTGTGAAGGGGTTTTCTGCATTTTGCATAGTGCCTTTTTGTTTCTGTATAGTGCTAAGATACCTTTCTAAGTCAATGAGTAAGTTCTTGTTTTACATTGCACCTTTCCCCTTTGTACAGTGTTAAGACATCCTCTTTAGGTTACTGTGACAGTTTGCTGAGTTATCCTGTACCCTCCCCCTATGCAAAGTGCCTGAAGTAAACTGTTCAGTCACTGATTTAGTTTACCATTCCAAAGGGGTAGCCATGTTAGTCTATTGTAGAAAGACAACAGAGTCTTGTGGCACTTTTAAAGACTAACAGATTTATTAATCCCCCCTTATAAATAAAATCAAGTCTGTTTAAAACCCCATTGTGAAAAAACTGACACAATATACACACCTATTTCATTACTAATTTTTGTATTGATTTGCATATTTTAATAAAGATTAATTTGTACCCCACTAGTGGTGATTGCCCCCCAAGATCCTCAAAGGATCAAACCTGCTGGCAGGGTCAGTTTGCTTCTCCTTGGCTTCTTGGTTTTTGGAGCTGTTGGTCAGATCTGGGGAAGGTGAGTAAGAGACCATCTCTGTAAATACTGCTCATTCATTCCCCTAGCTTGGTGCAAAAGTGATCTCTTCCCAGGCATGCCAGGTAGAGCAGGTAAACCCCACCCTCTGGTGCAGGCTGTTCCCCTCTGTTAATTGGGGCTGGCTGGTGTGTTAACTACCATCTCCCCCAAGCTGTGTGCCTTAATCACTCAAACTCCATGATAGACACCAACTTCCCTGACCTTAGTCTGGAGTGAAACCAGGTGTGGGGGGTGGACTGACAGCTTCCAGGTGCTCCCAACCAGGTACCTTGGGTGAGGTCTTTAATCCTTATCACCCTGTGAATCATGATCATCCCAGCTGTGCAGTGACATTAAAAGGGACAGGTGTGACTGGGGTGTCTCAGCTGTAGGTCCTGCTCTGATACCAGCCCAGAAACCTGCTGCTTTAAATCTTTTCTCCTCCAGCAGAGGGGGATTAACCCAGCCTCTCTAGAACCCCAGCTAGTATACTAGTCTCTTCTACCTCCTGGCACACCAGGCCTTGCTCCCACCACCAGGGAGACCCAAAGTGGAAGCTGGTGACTGCTTGGCTTACTGGGTTTGAGACTGTTGGTCAGATCAGGGGGAAGGTCCTTAACTACCTACAGTCTGAGCAGCTTTGCAGGCAGAAACTAAGACAGTCACCCATCAAAGACCATCCCCCAGGCTAGGGAATAGCTTTATCTTTGTACAGTTAATAGCTTTATGAATGAGGACCAAATCTTTGAATTCAAGGCATAGACCCACTTGACCTAGCCAGAGTTAATGAAGATCCAAGCTGCAGCTGAAGCCCATCCCTGCTCACTACTGATAGCAAGATTTGAAGGCTGGCAGGTGCAGTCCAAACCCATTGCAGCTTCTTCAGAACCAGCAACCTGTGGTTCACTGGGATCTGAGGAAGCCTCTCTGGAAAACAAGGGCTGTGAGTTGTGTGCTAACAAGACAGGTGAGACACTCCCACCAACTATGGCCTCCTAAAAGCAGCACCTGAAAGGTGCAAATTATCAATCTGAATAGGGACTGGTGCAATACTTCAGTGGCTTCAGCTGTTTTCTGGCAGCAGCTATGGGCCTGCTGGTTCTTACAATGGTGGCATTTCCACCTGTTCCAGCAGCTATTGCCCTGACTTCCTGTGCAAGGAGGAGATACCCCTGCTACAGGGAAGATTTTGGGGGTTGGGAGGGCCTCTGATGCATCCAGTTGACAGTGATGAGCATAGAAGCTAAGGATGAGCACATTGGAGACTGAGGGGAATACAAATGTTTCAACTATCTGCAAATTGACTGAGTAAATATAGCTTAAAGCAGTGTTAGATGTTCAGTAGCTCCTAGTTATATGGGGAGGGTGTTACAGTATGCAGCTATACTCTGTTCATCACAGGATAAATTCATACAATACATTCTACAGCCCAGCCACTAAGTCATTGCAGTTAGCTAGATAGTATTGCTGTTGTACTGGGATAGTAAGATCATAAAGTTGTACCATGTGTCCTTTAGCCTTAGTTCTGGCCCAGCAGATAAGAGCAAAAATGTTTTATAATTAGTATGGGTTGACTTATCTGCATGTTAGAAAAATAGCAGTCTTTTTTCAAAGTAGTCCATACTATATACAGTGACAAGGTATTGTTACTACAGACTGCCTTTAATCAAAGGCAGAAATTACAGGAACATGGGTAAAATCTATCACCTGGGGCTAGCCAGTTCCCAAAAAGGCACTCTTCTGAGTACATAGTTGCATTAGCAATTGTTTAGAAGCTTTCTGCCATCTTTGGTCAAAATTAAACTGTTTCAATGAGTTGCAGCCCTTTTGGGGCTCTTGTATTTTTCAGACTGGGGGGTGCCTGATCCCATTTAAGCATGTGACACCACTTGTGGCATCTAGGTTCCCCTGGTATTTGCCATCAGCCATGTGCCTAATATGTGGTAGCAATGCCATCTTTCTAGCTGATGTGTTACCCTTTAATGCCCCAAATGGATCCTGGCTAGTAGAATACACCCCAGTATGCCAGAGATCAGTTTGACTCACTTTGACTCTTCCACATCCTACTGCTTAAAACCCTGCATCAGTCACCTTTCTGTAAGTGGATTCCATTGCCTCAATTTGCCTCTGGTTCTGCAGCTGCTGTCTGATGCCTAAGCAAAGTCAAAACCCCAAGGCAGTTGTTTTGAAAGTCTGTTTTTAGCACAGTATTCCAGGCAATAAAACAATGGTCAAACACCTGCTGTGGAGTCTTTCATGAAAACCAGAAAGAATGTGGCTCTGCATCGTGGTGCAGCAGCAGAGGGATGGAGCTCCCTGTTTGAGAAGGGGAAAAGTAAATATTCAGGTTTTTACTGGGGTTGGGGGAAGGAGCTGAGAATGTTCACATTTAACAAATCTTTCTAATTAGGGACCAATTATGTCCTCAGATTCCTAATTGGGATTCCAGCAGTTCTTCAAGCTTCTAGCAGGTAATTACAGGCTTGTAATTCTATTAAGATGGAAATTTGGGAGAAATACTTTATCATAACATTTGGGTTTCACCATCTGTGCAGATGGGCTATGGTTAGGATGGAAAGGGGGATATGCCCTTTGGGGCTTGCTCTGATGTGGGACCTTCTTAGGCCAGATCCCCAGTTGGATGCAAATAGCATCTCAGTGGAACTGTTTGCCCTGTTAACTTAGTTTCTGGCCCACATTGCTGGGGGAAGAGAAGAGATAGAGTTGGAAGATGGGGAGCTTGGGGCCATTGGTAAGTATGAGATTTTAGTATGGGAAATGGGGGGCATGATGCTGGAGGGGCACTAGAAAATCACTCAAGTGCTGGAACAATGAATGTTCTATTCTCTAATCTTTGTCTCTCTAGGCATGGCATCAATGTCACAACTGAGCCCCAGAATTTCCAAAGAACCACAACAATCACTGCATGTAGAAGAAAACAGTTTGATTAGTTTAAAGACTGAAGACCTCATTCTTTATACTAAGACCTCTGGAGCTTCCCCCCAAAAAACCCCACCCCAAGGTGGAGATGAGCTACATCAATCAGTCTGGCTCTACAAATTAAACAAAGGGCCTTGGTCTACTCTAGCTTTTTTCTGGAATAACTTTTGTTGCTCAAGGGTGTGAAGAGAACCTCTCTGAGGTGGCACAGAGATTTAAGCCATATCCCTAGCCAGGTCAACTATATATATTTACACCAGCTGAGTGTCTGGCTTCTAATGTGCAGATCTAGCATAGCAGCTGGTACATGATTCTCCTTGTGTAAATCAGGCCCATCTGCAGTGGTGTTTTGTGAGGAGAAAACTCATGTGCAAGCCTGGAGAGTCTGGCAGCAGAGCTCCAGCCCTTGTGCAGAGCAGGCTCAATCCATTTTCCCTTCCTGGATGTAGCTCCTTGTCCTGTATTGCTTCCTCTCCATGGGGCTCATGGCTCCTTTCTGGCAGCAGCACAGAGTGGATCTGACAGGAAGAGTGAGGAAATCCACTGCCAGCTGCTTAGTGGATGTGTTCTGCTTGGGGCCCCCACTCCCAGCACCAAATCCTGCAGTGTTATATGACTCCAGGGAGTTGATGATTTTCCTGCACAGAACTATCTACAGGGTAAGACTGTGCTCCTGGTATGCCAGCAGAGATGATAGCTAATAGATGATAAAAGGAACTGAGCTGTGTCCATATCAGTGCCCATCCCCAGGTGACTGGAAGGTTTGAACCCAGGCTGAGTGTCAACTCCCTGAGCTAAAAAAGTAACTACTCTTATAGGTAACAATAGTAGGTGTGTATTTGGATCAGCCACTAGAGGGGGACAAAGACTTGTACTGTCTTGGGTCATAATTCATTTAAGCATCTGCCTAGCTTAAGCACATAGTCCTCCAGATCCTCCCATGGTATGTAGGCACCAGACTCCCACTGAGTGCAGTGGAAATTCTCCCATGATTACAAATCTACCCTTTGTGCAATTTGTACAGGCATTCAAACCTGGTGTACAAGAGAAACTGTACTGCATTCTCTCCTGTGAAGGCTCAGTGATAAATAAATTTTAACTTTAGAAGCACCACCAGACTCCTTGTTTATCTGTTGTGTACTTGTCTCTCTTTGCATTCTACATACCTCCATTCCCTTCCAGTCAAGGGATAATAAAGATGGCTGGGACAATCATGCTGTGGAGCAGTGTTCCCTCTAAGCTGCGTGGGTGTGTGGCTACGCAGTGGCCATCGCACCCCCTACGCAGCAGTGAGGGACCCCCATGCAGCCCAGCAGTCCCAGCTGCTTCCTCAACCCCCTGAGGCAGCAGCTCTGCTGTGGCATGCCTGGCCTCTGGGCTGGCTGTCCCCACCCCCAGGGCAGAACAGGCAGGCTCAGGCTCGGCTCAGGTGTGCAGGCTCCCACCTGCTGATCGCCTTGACTTCCTGGCCTGGGGCTGGGCTAATCCATGGCCTCAGCCTCCCAGCACAGGGCTGGGATCAGCCTCTGGGGCTGGGGTCTGCTCCACCCCACCAGTGGCTTCCCAGGGCTGCGGTAGGGTCCTCCCCTGCCAGCAGCCTTGGCTTCTCTTTTTCCTTATTTCTTTCTTTTTTTCTCTCTTCTTTCCTTTCTTGTTCTTTCTTTCCTCTTCCTTCCTCCTTTCTCTTCCTGTTTCCTCTTTCCTTTCTTTTTTTGCTTCCTTCCTTTCTCTTTTTTTCTTTGCTTCCTTCCTTTCTCTTGTCATCTTTCCTTCTCTTCCTTTTCTCTCTTCTTTACCTTCCTTTTTTCTTCCTTTCTTTCTTTTTTCCTTCTTTCCTTTCTTTCTCTTCCTTCCTTCCTCCCTCTTTTTCCTTTTTTAAAAACTTTTAAAAATTAATTTTAAATAACCTTTCTAAAAATTAAACTTCAATTCAAAATACAATTAAACACAATTAATTCTAGTTATAATTTTAACTTTAATTAATGCCTATAGTTTGTCAGGTGAGTTTACACCAATTTTATTCAGAAAAAGTTTTGCACAGGGCTTGAAAATTTTGCACACAAGCTGCCAAACCTTAGAGGGAACATTGCTGTGGAGCAGAGTCTCTTTGAGCCATGGGCCTGTTACTTGGGGTTCCCCAGCCTGCAATACTGCTGTATATATTTTACTAATGAAACTAGCTTAGGGTAGCTATAGTAATCTAGGTTACTGGGACAAAGTGGCTTTCTGCAAATTTATAACACTTTAAAAAAAAAAAAAAATCACCATCCATCAGTTTTGCTTTCTTTGATCTTTTATGCCAGGCCTCTTATCAGCAGGTGAGTAGGTTTACACAGTAGAAGAGAGGAGAATAATATTCAACTGAGATAAGCTATAGCCCTGGCTCTCCTTTATGTAGCAAATTTGATAGCACTGGGAAAATATTTACTGGGAGACTTGGGGAAGGAATTAGTCCCCACTGCAGCTGTGAAAAATAATTGCCTTGAATTACAATTAGGGTGGGTGGCTCAATTTCTTTCTCCTTCAGTCTGTCTTGGTCCCTTCCCCTTGGCTTGCCTGGGTTGTGCTCAATTTGAAGAAAAGGGTTGTGTGGTTTAGACCTCAGTGGGACTAGAAGGGGCTCAGCCATTTCTGGACACTCTTGCTGACCCTGACTAATGTTGCAGCATCATTAAACTGATGGAGTTTCTTAGGGAGTATGGTGCCACCACTGGATGCACTCAGGATCCCAGGGCAATGGCTCTTTTGCAGAAGATGGGCAGTGCTGGATAACACTAAACACAGCCTATAGCCTCTCCATCTTCTCAAACAATGAGTTAAGCCTTCTAGCCCCTTCTAAATAGACTGAGGTGGGTTATCCTACAGTTGAAACTAACAAAGGCAGTTTCCAAAAGTAGCCTCTGGGTCCCCAACTCTCAAATGGTATTGAACAGCTTAATTCCCAGGTGCCTCAATACTTTTGAAGCTCAAGGCTTTGGGGCCTAATTTTCAGTTGGGCTAAGCCCCCCAACTCTAACTGATGGCAACAAGGCACTGCCCCATCTCTGAAGTGGCCAGCACATGGTACGGGCATCTTGGAAACCAAAGATCAGTAGCTATTTTTGAAACTGTTGGCCTGAGTGTCACACCCAATGGGGCAGCCTGGGAATTGCTCGTTGAGTGCCAGTCTAGAGCCTTACCCCTCCCAAAGACCAATTTTCCTCCCTTACCCTGGCAGCATGGCTTCTGGATGGTGCAGGTATTGGAAAAAGAGCACTGAGTTCCTCCAGTGACAGGTACAGAATTCACAGCTCAGCCAGAAGCAAGTTGAGGTTTTCAGTTCACTGGGGCTGAAGGGAACAGTCTCTTCAGTTCTGCACAGTGTAGTTTGCTTTGGGCTAAGGCAAAACCTCAAAATGCACCTTTAAGGACTCGTGGATTTGTGTTGAAAACAAAATAGGCTCTGTTTACTCAAAAGCAAGGATGGGTCTAAACTTTTTCACCAAACCAATTTGAGTTTGGGATTGTGTGCTTGTTTTTTAAATGAAACATGGCTTGTCACTCTAAACATTTTCATTTGTTTTTCAACCATGTAAGTGCCAGAAACAAATACAGCAAACACATCCTCTCCTCCCCAAAATACACAACAAACCAAAACCCAGTTTGTTTTTCTAAAATATTTTTTGTAATTAACTTAGAAAACATCCCATTATTTCTTTGAAGTTTTCTTCAGGCTCCTCACCCCAAACCCAACCCTTCCCCAATATAGCCTTTTTAGGCAAGTTCTACTTGCTACTCTTCTGAATTAGGAAGCTGGAGGCAGGGTTTGTGAGGGTTTCTCTTTTGACCCAAGGACAGCTTCTCTTAAAGTTGCTTGATTTTTATAAGTTGCAAAGGATTAGTCTAGTTCAGCAAAAACAAACAAGGAGTCCTGTAGCGCTGTTAAAGACTAACAGTTTATTGTCAAATTCCAAAGGGGTAGCCGTGTTAGTCTATTGTAGAAAGACAAATCTGTAAGTCTTTAAAAGTGCCACAAGACTCTGTTGTCATTAGTTTATTGTGTGAGCTCTCATGGGAGAAAATCCCACTTTGTATCTGGATTTTCTCCCACAAAAGCTCATGCGATAAATGTGTTAGTCTTTAAAAGTACCACAGAGCTCCTTGTTTGTTTATGATTTTTATACTTTGTCTAATGGCACATAGTTCACAGTCTGATTCTGCTCTGTCTGTTCCAGATTTGAAGCCCTCCAAGCTAACCTTTGAACTATGCAACCATTCATGCCCCCACCTACGACACCTTTATTTACAAACACAGTAGTTATAGCTCAGAAGAGCCAGGTTGGCAGTTGTCAGTATGCACAGGGCAAGGGGTAAGACAAAGGAGTTAGCAGAACACAGCCATGAAAATTGGTCCCTGTATTTAGGTCCTGTGCCATGGAGATATATTTCCTGAGTTCTTTAAAATAAAATGTTTAAAGCAGTTGCCTGTAATGCTGGGAATAAAGCTCCATGGTGCAACCTGTGAAACAGACAAGTCTGTTTTCACCATCAGAGCAGAGTGCCAAAAAATACAACAAACCACAGTAACAGTGGAAAAGTAGAAAAGGAAATGGGGATGTCTCAAATCCATTCTGTGTTAACAGACAGCCCTATTCAGGGAACAGGAGTTAGAGGGTACTGCCCCCTGCCAGGTGAAGTGCAGTATTAACATTTTGTAACCATTGACTCATGTCAGGGTCAGGAAATCAAAATCACCTTTTTACTGGAAGTCTGTGTGGCCCACCAGGGAGAACACTCACCTGGGACTCAAGAGATCTAGATTCAGTGCATAGCTTTGCTACTGCCCTGCTGGGCGATCCTGAGCAAGTCATCCCCTCCACCTGTGCCTCAGTTTTTCCATCTGTAAATTAGGGACAATCCAAACACACTTTGTACTCTATTGATGCAAAGAGGCAGTTGTTTTTATTATTATTACCAGCACCTCTCTGCCGGTGAGATACATGGAGAATGATGCTATAGGCCCAACCCTCCCAACTCAGTCCACGGGGCTGAACTGATTTACACCAATTGAGGTTTTCAGAGAGCCTGAGTCAGCCCTACTGAGATCAAGGAGAGGCTTCCCATTGACTTCACTGGGTTGGATCTCCAAACAGTGTCCAATGAGGGGCACGTGAGCAGTTCCAACTGAGAGCTGGCACTAGGCATAAGCAGCCTGAACAATTGCTCAAGGCTCCAAACAGCTCAAGGGTGTCCACTATTAATTATTAGTATGTGTTAGAGCGGCCCCCCCCCCAATTCCTGCTTAAGAACCACAGCCTGCAATGAGCTAGCAGCAAGGGACAGCTAGTGGAGGAGAGTAAAGAAATGGTGCAAAGGCTTTGGGAGAGGCGAAATATGAAAAATGTGACGGGTTTCTGCTGTCTCCTCTGAAACGACTTTGCCAGAGGGACAAGGTGGGGGACTCTTACAGGTGCCAGAAGGAATTTCCAGACAGCATTTTCAGCTGTCCCTCTGGCTTCTTACCAAGGACAAGGCTTTGCCTTAAAGACACTCAGTCAGTGAGGCTGAGGGAAGGAGGGAGGGTCAGCTAGGGAAGACCCCTCCATCCATGGCCGTGTAATCAGCTTCCTATTAATCAGGCTTTTTATTATTATTATTATTGTTATTATTATTAAACATCGCTCTTCTCCCAAATCATCTCAGAGCTACAGTGAGGTCCCCGGTAATAGCTCCATAAATTTCAGCCATAAAAAGTAATGGAGGGAGACAAATGAGATAATTAGGAATAAATCTTGGCGAGGTCTCTATTCATCAACATCCCCCCGAACCGGCCAATATTCCAAATCATTAGCAAAGCCCATAATTAACAAAGAGCCCAGGCTTCCAATGTTAATAAAGCTCTCTCAACTCCATATTATCAGGTAGCAGCTGACGAATCAGCCCTGTTAATATTATGGCCTTTGTTAAAGATCTCTCTCTGTTTTTTTTTTTTTTTACAGCTAAAAAACCTGTGTCAATTCTTTTCCTCTTCTGCTAAATTTTAATTAGATTTTGCATGTGCATCTGTAGAGGGCGAGTAAAGGGACAAAGGGACAAGGGTTTTTCCTTTTATGTTCAGGGATGCAGGCAAAAGAAGATTTTTAACAGACGGTTTTCTCCCGCCCCATCTCTCCTGTATATATTAAGTGTTATCTACCTCCACTGAAGCTGCCCTTTGGATCAGAGATCAGGGCTTCTCATGGAACATACCTTAAAAGCCAGGTTTCTGTCAAACCCCACAATAGGGACTGGATTCCACTGCGTGAAGAATGATTCGGAAAATCTGTCCATAAGAGTTAGACTGGGAGCCGCTGAGTCGGTGAGTCTGCAACTCCGGATCCATGCGGTTGCAGAGAGTGTGAACCCCTCCGAACACACGCAATCTGCTTGTCCAGATCCCAGGGAGCAGCACAAAACAGAAGATACTTGCTGATGGTTTTAGAATTTCATTAGCTCCTAAGGCTCTAGCTGTGACTCCTGCTTTCCATTTCCTGGTGCCCTGGCTCCCATTCTGAGTTGTTCCTCTTCAATGGTGCAACCCAGGGAGTGGGTGAAGAAAAGTGACTTTGCGGCAGTTCCTAAATTCTGTGCTCAGTTGAAGGCCTGTCCAGTGCCCTGGCATAAATCAGAGCAGTCCCGTGGTCTCTCTACCTGCCTGTAATGACTCCCAATATCACCCTGAAGCGTCAAAGCACTCTGTCCTCCCTCTGTCGTACTGAGACAGCTACCAGTGTCCCTTCTTCTTTGGCAGCAGTGTTATGTAGGAATTGCCACATCAAAAACGTTGGGTCATCTAGTTTGACCTGCTGTATATTACAGGCCATTTAATGTCAAGAGGAAATTACAGGAGACCTATTTATGCACAACTGTGGAATAACCTCCCCATAGAGGAAGTGTTTTCCTAAAGCAAGTAGCAGTTAATTTTTGCCTTGAAGCACGAAGATTTACGCTCCTTCTACCTACTTTTCTTATTTTATAATTCTCTGAATTATAATTAAACAGTGGAACTCATTGCCCCAAGATGCCCCAATCAAAGAGGAATTGGATATTCATATGAATCACAAAAGTACCCAGAGTTATAAGAGTTAATATTAATAGAGCTTTGGAAGGGATTAAAAAAACCCTGATGCTTAAGGATTTAATGTGAATCTTCTTGTTATCCTGTTCTTATCTAAATTCTGTGAAGCACTTGTCATGTGGTGGTGAGTTCCACAGGTTGTATGCATCTTGTTTGTGTTTTAAAGTATGTGTTTTTATCTATGTACTGTCTGCCAGTTTCATTAGATGCCCACTTGTCCTTATATTATGGGGAAAGATAAATGGGAAGTCACAAAGCTGCAGGATGGGGGTACCCTGAGATAGGATAATCAGTTCCATTCTCATGCCAGCTACCAAAGTTGTCACGGTCACAGATAAGATAGGAGGGTTCATGTTTAGGACCAAATCTTTAGCAGATGTAAACTGGTGAAGCTACACTGATTTACACTGCTGAGGATGTGGCCTTCCCTTATCTCCAAGCATGGGAATGGTTTTTATAGCCATTTTCTGCCAGATCGTTGCCTTGCCAAAGTCAGGTTTCAGCTACTGTTTTCCTGAAGTTTGGTCATTAACTCCTTGTGAAAGTCAAGTACAGAGTGATGGGATTTCTGCCGCCAGATGCCTGTTAACATTGCATGCTAGCGGTAAATGTTCTGAAACAGTGATTGGGAAAAGGTGAGCGTGAAATCTTGTAACAATTCATTGGTTCTTTGAGAGAGCATCTTTCCACAGGGGGGTTTTCCTCTCTTCTGTTTTGCATGGTTCCCAGGCAACGGTCAAACACAAGCTTGTACACCATGTAGTCGCTAAAACCCATCCCTGAAGGAAAGGGAATTTAAAAGTCCACCTGACTTTCCTCTGCAGCGTGAGAACACTTTGCTGCAAGGGACTGGGAGACAGGACTCCTGGGTTCCATTTCAGCTGTGTGCCACTCAACTGCTCTGTGACACAGTTCCTCATCTGTTGGGGGGTGGGGGAGGCGGATGCAACTATACTTTACACCCCTAACTAGCACCTGCAATTGGACCCAACTTTTCAGAACTCAGCTCCCACATAGCCACTTAAATAAGCGGCTGAGTTTTCAGGAGAGCTCAGTATGTCGGGTGTAAGGTGCTTTACATGCACGGGAATTGCCAGCTCCTGCAACACTGTCACCTCTGGGGTGGAACATACACTAGCAAGCTGTGTGCAGAGCATAGCTACTCTGCAAAACGGTGCAGGACAGTGAAGTCAGGGAGAATGCTGTATGCGGTGGAGAATTTACCGTGGCAGAATGTAATCATTCCATCTGGAACCTGTCCAGAAGACCCAGGCAACAGAATCTCAGCTCTTCTGGAAAGCTCGTTGGGGTCAAACTAGTCCAACCAAATAGCCCGTGAGGCCGGAATGGAGCAAAGCACCCCTGGGATCACTATTCATCTTCCTGTGCAGAAAACAGTTAGGGGGAGAGCTGAGATGTCTGGCTCTTTAAGGAAATTAATTGTGACTGGATTCCCTCCCACCATCCCCATTGTGGTGCCTAGAAAACAAACATCTGCTGTGTGAAACAACAGCCAGAGGAAACACAAAAGAGGGAAGAACAAAACCCACCTGCAGAGTGAAATCTATTGGAGCTGCTCATTAAAGCAGGGGAGGGAAGATCTGAAGCTATATCAAGAAGATGCCACTGCTGAATCATCCCGGCCGAGAACTGGAGTTTAAGCCCCTCTGCGTGCAGAGAACCAACGTGCTCTTGGGACGTAGACAGCAAGTGGGGAGGCATTACCTGGAGTGTGGCCTCTCCTCCTGGGCCTATGGAGAATTTGATTTTCATGCAATATTCTGAACTAGCTGAGAGCTTATTGCTGAAACCCTTACCGCCTTCTCAAATCTCTAATCTGGATTAGACCAAATTCTTTCCTGATGTGTACTCCTTGATTGACAGCAGGGATATTTGACTGCACGTGTCCCTAGCACTTAGCATTACAGGCCCGTTTGGTGCCAACTCTCTACAAAGTCTGTCTGACAAGAATAAGAATTTCAAGGTGAACACAGAGTGGAATTGCCTCCACAATTCCTCCTTTGGGAGTTGCATATAACAGCAACTGTGGCTGTGCGCTAAAAGGAACACAAGGAGTTTTCCAGAGGGGCTCATACATGCTCATTTCCAGAAGGGAGGTGTGGCCTGCAGGGACATCTCCTAGCATACACGGCTGTTTCAATCCAAGCAGGCAGCAGGCAAGATCAAGGGTAAGCATCACATGTTGGACATGTAGTTTCTGTGGGTGGCTTCCCTTTATTCAAGACTAAAGTTGTTGCAGTCTATGACAGTTGGAAATTTTCACCACTCCATTGGAGTCACTAGAATAAGGCCAGTAGAAGAATTCCACACATTTAAATTAAAGTTGCTAGAAAGTTGCCCGTGCAACCCCGTTGGCTGGACAAATGCTGGACGTCCCTGGTATACGTGGACTTTTCAGGAATCACTGAGCCTCATGGGTTTCTTGCTTGCTCGGGCCATTATGATCTGAGATACCAGGGGAATCATAAAGAGGGATTAGGATTGACATTTGGGCCATAAAGCTCCAAATTTAGAGTACCCCTTCATCAGCGATTGGAAGTCAGGCATCCTGGTTTCTTGCTCAAGTCACTTGTCCAGAGAATCAAAGGTAAATCTTTCCTAACTCAATCCCTGCTGGATGGAGAACATGCCTGTCGCCCAAGGACTGCCAGACAGTCACCAGAGACCTGAGCAGCAGAGAGGGGTGCAAAATTCAGAGCCACTCAGATCTAGGATATTGCTTTGCCCCATTATAAAAAGGTGTGTGGGGGGAGCATTTGCAAGATATGGGTCCAGATTTTAGACCCAGGCTTTTGATCTGAGCTCAGCTTGCCAGAAAGGCACAGGATGTCACCTGATTCAATTAGTATTTCTCTCTAAATGGAGAGGATGACTTATTCTATGGTCAAAAGTCCCTAACACATTATTGTCCATAGTCAGAATGGGCCTGTAGAATATCCATCTCAAACAGCCTGTCTCCTCCACAGCTCGCTCAGTCTCGTCTTCCTGAGCTGATGGAACTCAGAGTCTAAACACACCGGTTCCTCTGTCTCAGACACCTCTTTTAATCACCTTCATCATTATTTTTTCCCCCAAGGATGAGGGCTCTGTGCTTCTAGACTAGAAAACACTAGAAATCTCATAAATGCTCCTTAATGTGAGTGGCTCCATCATCCTTCTTTTAACATCAGTGGGAGATTCAGTACCAGAGAAATCCAGACCCTGATTTTACACCGATCCCTCACACATCCGAAAAATACATTGACCAGAGAAGAAACTCACAAAGCAGAATTATTGCACTGTTGGCTGGGAAACTGTCCCCTCTTATGTAATCCTTGAAAAGTTTGGACGTGCTAAAGTCATCTAGTCCATCATCCACCTCAGGGAGTGAGCATTGTTTGCTGCCTATAGAGTACTGGACAGGGCTTTGTACAGCCTGGTTTGAAATGACCCAGGCACTGAGGTTCCTGGAATTAAAATTGCATACCTTAAATTGCACGCCTTAGTAAATCTGGTACTGAGATGCCAAGGATTGCGTGAAATGGCCCAGATCCTCGGCTGGGGTAAATGGATGTAGTAGCTTCCTAGCTCCACCCATTTACACCAACTGAAGTTCTGGCCCAAAATCCAGGCAATGTTTGCTCACTGCCACGTAGAGAGGGACAGGTACAGATCGCCTCCTTGCAAAGATGCCTTTGGAGGTATGGGTTGAGCACATTATTGGCAACTGAACATCTGCCTCAGGATGCAAGCACCAGTCGTTCAGACTATAAACTAAGAAAGTCTGAATTAATGATCAGCCGCAAAATAGGCCATCCTTTAAAGACTGGAAGGACAGCGGCGACACCCGGGGAGATGCGCTGACCCACATGGCGCTATATGAAAGAACAACATACAGGCTGCGGGAGGGAAATGAAAGATGGTTATTTGCTAACATCTGGAAGCCATTTATGAACTATATTCACAGCCATCGTGGTGTGCAGAATTAGTACAGCAGCGAGGCTGTTTTGTAAGGGGGCCCATTGCATTCACTTCGCCGGAACATAAAATAAAGGAGGCGTTGGCAATACGAGGATTGGGTTTAGGCACCGAAAGAGACAGAGAGGCACTGAAACACTTTCAAGAGTCTAGGCCTAAATCGGATCTTAGACGCTTTTGGACGCTCTTCACAGGAGGCCCCCCCGTCAAATAAGCAATAACAAATGTAAGTCATGTGGATCACGTATCCCAACAAGCTGAAGAAAATCTGTTACAGTCTCAAAACCACTAGTTGCTCCTCTCCATGGGGCTTTTTTAACAGTGAGGGTAATTAACCATTGGAACAAATTACCAAGGGCCATGGTGGATTCTCCATCACTGGCAATTTTTAAATCAAGACTGGATGTTTTGCTGAAAGACCCGCTCTAGCAATGATTTGGGGGGAGTTCCCTGGCCTGTGTTGTGCAGATCAGACTAGATGACCACTACAGTCCCTTCTGCACTTGGAATCTGTGTATTCGTCCCCTAGGACTGAACATTTTTCAATTCTACTCAGAGAGAAGAACAAATAAACAACAGCGTCAGAGAAACATGAATACATGCAATGCCTGGCAAATGAAATCCAGATATTCTTAGACCAAAAACTGCAGCTTCAAGACAACAGTGAGCACTGATTGGGATGGAGAGCTAAATGACACTAGATGCACTTACACGTGGAGAAGAAAAGATGCTGCAGCAGATCTGGGACTCACTATGGCCATGTTGAACTCCATGGGGGTAGACTTCTGATCTTCATGCTGCAGAAGGAAAGCATCAGCCCTCTATTAATAAATAATAAACAGATAAATTACACTGACCTCCTTTGTAAAGCACTTTGAGATCTACAGTTGCAAAGTGCTAGATAAGAGCTAACTATTAATTATTTTTATTACTGTTACTATTAGCAGTCTAGGGCCTCTGACACACAGTTGAGCAGTCCTGATTCATCCAGCAGGGGGCAGTGATGCCCCACCCTTCTTCCAAAATAGGTCCACATACACAAAAGCCAGTTCACTGTAGTAGCAAGAAGCAGACCTGCAAGTCAAATGAAAACATTATTAAAAGAACCAAGCTGGCTCCAGGTGTAAATACTGCACAGCAGGAGAAATTCTGCCCTTAGTCAGAACTGTACAAGCCTGTTTAAGTCAATGTGGTTGCACGGGTGTAACTGAGGGCAGAATTTGGCTTGCTGCCTTGAATAAGTAAGATACAGCTCTAGCTAATTACTGAATCTATCCAAACCTCAGAGGCAGCTGAATACACACTGCTCAGGCTCCTTCCACTCCCAACAACACGCGCACATTGAGTCTCCGGTTCACTTTCAGGAATTCTTTATAAAGCAGGGTGGAGTCGGGAGTGCATTTCAGTGAGGCACATGAAATCTCCCTGGCCCAAAGAGTCCCACTGTCAGTGGTGTTTCAGGCAGGCTGGAATCAGCATAAAGCAATTCAAAATGATCACAGGAGTGGGAAAAACTCTCCCCCTAAAACTCCACAGCACAAAAAGAGGGAACAGCGCAGAGCTGAGCCTGCAGCGCATGGGCTAACCCAGGGAGGGCCCCGAGAATTCTCCCTACACGTGGGTGTTCTCAGCTGCCTCTGACATCATGTCCCCTTCTCCAAGCTGACGCAGGGGACGTGGCCAGGGACACGATTGCTACTAACTGCTGGAGTATAGAGTGATTCCCTGGCTCCTCTAACATCCCCCAGGCCCATTTCTGGGATGGACACTGAACTGGTTGGAGAATCAAGCAGCTGTAAGTGGTACTCCGGTGCCATCCACCTCCTGCTGCCCTGAGGGGATCCAAGAGTGGGGAGGACTCAACTATTAATCCAAACCAACTCACTTCAGCTGCTCTGCTATGAGCTATTGAACAAAGAGGCAACATCACTTAAAAGCAGGGGATAGGAACCTAGGAAACTTGGATGCTCTTCCACTGACTCTGTTTCTTTGGTGTCGAGCAGGCCATCCAGGGCTGATTTTCAGAGGTCAACGGGCGCTCAGTACATCTGAAAACCAGACTCGACCGCTCTGTGCCTCAGTTTCTGCATATATAAGCCTTCCTTACCTTCGTAAACTTCTTTATGACTTTATGGTTCCAAGTGCAAAGGGCTATTCATATTAATACATAACGTTTACATTTCAATCAGAGGTGGGAGCAGCTGAGTGGTGGGTAAAGCAAATCCTCTGGTATGGCGCAGAGTTTTATCCTGAACTCAGACCACTGTAAAAGCCGTTGACACCAGTGGTACCACTCCGGCGGAGCTAGGCTCTGTTCCCTGCCTGACAGCTGGCCAGGACGCACAGGACCAGGCCTATTATAAAACTATCACATTAAATCTTTCTGCAGCGGGGAAACTCACCTGTCACCAGCAGCAAGGTTTGCCCAGGACTTGAAGATAATCAGACTGCGTGTTTGCACTGGGATAATGTGTGTGCTGGAGTAGTGTTTAAAATCAGGGCAGGGGAGTCTTGTAAATAATCCAGCTTCTCCGAGAAATGCTGCTGACAACTGTTAACTAAAGAGATAAGAGCAATCAATTATTTAGAAGGAAAACAGCGTCTGTAAAGAGAATGAGTTAGACCATCTAACGGCAAACAATTACTCTCCCATGTCAGTCCCTGGTTCCAGTCCATTTCTGAGCATTCCCCTCCATCCCACGGTGCCTTTAAGAGAAAACAGATTGGAAACCATCTCCGATGGAATTTTCAAGAGTGCTCCCACTCAGACACCTAACGAATGGCCAGATTTTCAAAAGTGAGAGGCCAACGCACAGCTAATGTTCTGGGCTCCTCTGAAAGTCTGGTCTCCTTTAGGTTGGTGGAACAGTTCTTTTGGAAAAATCTTCCCTCCTGACCATGGGTGCAGAGCATTTGTAAATCTGACCCTGGAACACTTTACACGGAAAGGCTGGCGCCTTTGAGACCTTATGTGGTTTTTTAAAATCGAATTTCACTTTGTTTTAAGAGGAAGGCTGGTCCGGTGGTTAGGGTGCTCACTTGGGAAGACTGGGGTTTAGCTCCTCGCTTCGCCAGAGACACCATGTGTGACCTTGCGCCGCCTCTTTGTACTTCAGTGTCCCCATCTGTAAAACAGAGGCAATAGCCCTGCCCTACCTCGTGGCGGGGATATATGGATAAATACACGGAGGTGTTCAGAGCTGTGATCCTGGGGCTCAGATAAGGATCATAGATAGTGATTGTCTTCTGTGAGATGGTGGTTATAAACAGCGTATGGAAGTGAGAGTGGGTAAGAAGGAGAACACAGATGGAGGCGGTGGGCTGAGTGTATGTGATGGCAGAGTGCCACGTTTGCATGCACGAGGACTCAGTAGAACATGTGTGAGTGTGATAATGGAGAAGACCATGGGAAATTTTCAAGAGCGCATGAGGCTGTGCACACTAGTGGGAGACCAGGCGGGAGTGTGAATGCCAGGTCTGATGTGTGTGTGAGAAGCATGGGATCGTAGAAAAGGCACTGGCCTGATTCAGGAGAGCTGGGTTGTGTGAATCTGGTTCCCTTCACACCCTTGGGCTGTCTTGTCTATGCAAACTGTAAGCGCTTCAAGATCCAGGCTCTTGCTTTCTCTGTGTGTGTACAGTGCCTAGCACTATGGGGCTCTGATCTGAGTTGGGGTCTCTAGGTCTTTTCCTAATAGAAATAATCCTGTAAAGGTCCTGTTCACATAAAGCTGCGTACGTGAAAATGTGGACGTGCGTGCGTGTGGGTGGGAGGATCCATGAGGCCGGTGCATATGTGGAGGTATAAGAATGCGTGTGAGCTGTACGTGGATGTGTGCAAAACATGTGCCAGACTTTCCCTATTCCTTCTGTTTTAAAACAAAATCTTTGCCATATTTGCACTCTATAACTCAACAAGGCTTAAGCCCATTCAGTGCATTTCAATGTGGGTTAAAGGTATGTGCCTAATTCTCCTCCAGAAATCTTCCTATTAATGACTTTCAAATGTGGGCGTGTGTCCACATTGACTGTTGGCGTTGTTTCAATCACACAGCAAACTCCCCAGCACTGAGAGATTTAAACTAACACCAGCTCCTCTCCGATTTCAGCTGCGTTTTTAAAGAAAACAAGTCCCATCGACTGCAGCAGGAAATCACTGTTTGGATTTATGAGGCACCTCTTCCTGACCATCCTCTCTGAAAAGCCTTTGCTAGATTGCCATATGCTGCTCCTTTCCCTGAGTGACTCCCGCTGGGAGAAGCTGGACAATGGGAGCTTGGAGAATAAAGTCTCATCTCCTCTGGAAAAGGTTTGCCAGTATAGCTATGCCAATGTCAGCTAGGTAGGGTAGGCGATCTCCGAGGGCAGGTTCTCCTGTGGTTTTGTAGGTATAGCTTATATCAATTCCCTGAATGAAATAAACTATATTGAACGAAGCACTGGCATTTGCTGGCATGACTGTGCTTATGCTGGGGTTTTCGCCGATATAAAGATTTCATTAAAAAAAGTAAATCATACTCTTACATGGCAATGCTACGCTGCCAAAGTTTCCAGAGTAGACCCGGCCTCAGCACCATAACTTGTTCTGTGTTTGCACACCACCTAGGACAAAGGAGTCCTGATCCGTGACTGGGATCCTCGGGGCTATGGCAATACACTTACATGAAGAATAATAAAATTTCACTTCTTACAGCCGTTCTTGCTGAGGTAGGTCAAGACATGGGGAACTATGAGCCTATTTCCAACCAACACGGCATGGCCATCCCATCCTACAAGCATGGTTTGGGCTGGGTTGCTGGGATAGCCATGCATTTCACCTATAATGGACCATTTCTGCCATCCTCTATAGTGACTTCTGCTGGCAGATAATGGAACAGGACTAGACCACCCACACACAGCCACTCTGCAAAACCTAGGCCAAGTGTCAACTAATCCGGTAGCAATTGCTTCTCCCAACTGATTTTCTAACCCCTCCAATGCTGAAAAAGTTCCTCTGAACTCCTGCTCCAAGGGCAACCCCAAAAGCAAAGATCTCATTCCAATGAACACCTGTTTTCAGTAAGAGACAGGATAAAATCTTTGGAGCCAGATGTCAGTGATACACTTGTGTAAATTAACGGCACTTGCACTGATGAACTGAGATCAGGAAAGCCGAGCGAGAAAGCCGTGTATGTTGATATATTGCCCCGTCAGGCCAGGAGGTCTAAGCGGGCACGTCAGTATGAACTCACTTGTAAGCCTAGAGTTGGGCCACCTGGACTTCAAGCAAGGCTTAGTTACCACGGCGTGAGAACAAGAATGGTGTTTAATGAAGTTAACATCTGAGGGACGGTGACAGCTCTCGGAGGTGTCAGCTGACCTCACCTGGCTTTTCAGCAGTGAGCACCTACAAAATGGGGGAACACCTGCTAGTGCGTACTCCACCAAGGCCAACATATGGATCAACAAACTGCCATTGAGCAAGTCCGCAAACAAAAGACCTATTCAGATACCCCTAAGCTGGTAGGCACCTCCTAGTGGGTACAGGAGGGCAATCAACACCCTTGATGATATCCTTGGTGAGAGTATGTTGGCGTCACTCAGTTGACTTCAACAGAACTATGCTGATTTACTCCAGAGGTGGATCAGGGCCTAGTGTTTTTGAAGCCCTCTGCAATTAGATTGCCATTGGTCTGTCTCGTGCCATTATTGACTGAAGTCTTTTGGGTGTTTGTTTCTCACATTTCAGGACCATGAACCTGAGGCTAAAGGTGAAGCATGGTTTCCTTAATTCACGCTGATTGAAGACATTTCAGAGAAGCATTTGGAGCTGTACATATCAGCACTGGACAGACTGGGATGTGGGGAGAAGGGGGGCAGAGATGTAGATCAGAGAAGGATCTATAAAAGAAATGAAGTTGATTTAGAGGGCTAGCCTACATCTGTTGTAGTGAATGGGAAAATCTCTCCATTAATGTCACTGGATCAATTGCAGGGGAGCAATGGATAGGGAGAATGGGCTTGCTGCTGAGGTAGTGGACTATTTGAGGATTCCAGAAGCCGTCACACTTCTTTTTCTGCTCTTTGTCTCAATGCTCTTCCAAGACTCAAAAAAACATCTGTGTAGATTATGCTGATCTCTGGCAATACTGGAGCAAGTGTGAGCTCTCGCATGTGATGGGGAACCTTGGGACCGTGGACTCAGAACTTCTGGATGGGTAGATCCTGAACAGGTCCCCCATAGCAGCTCCGATTTCTGAGGAACATAGTATAAAACGCTATACAGACCTAAATTCTCTGAGTTGCCTTCTTTGTTGTCTTTGGCTCTTCCTCACCATACACAGGAGAGGGTTAATGCAAGGGTTATGTATTTTTCTTCTTCATTTTGGTAGCAATGCCTGGAGATATATGGTCTCTGATCAGGCCCCAGCATACAAAGCCTGGCTGAAAAAGTCAGGCGGATTGTCATTTGGCATAGAAATCAGTTGGGGTTTGCCAGTTTTCTTCTCTCTTCAAATGTCGCGTAGTTCAGACAGCTTCTGACCCCAGGAGATGTGATAATTTTCTTTGTGTTCTTTACTGGCCGCTGCAACGCCGAGCTGTCTTGGTGCCTGCTGCCAAAACAATGGCAAACCAAAAGGTTGCAGCAGACAGAGTGCAATCCGTAGTCCAGTTGGAGGATTGCTAGAAAAAAAGAAGCGAGCATCCGGAGCAGCTTCATTCAATTATGCGAGCAGGTGCGAGGCAATTCCAGCTCTTAGCACCTTTCAGAGACCTCTACCAGCAGGATAGTAAGTGGCAGCATACTCAGCCAATGAAACACAAAAGAGAAGTCATGACATCCTAAGACCCAGCCTCCATTGGCCAATGAGTGATCCTGAAGACAGGCACTCACCTAGCAACACCTGAGGGAGGATGTCGCATCTTCTGCAAGGATCTCCCCATTGTTCACATCGAGCTGCCTCTAGGCACACCGACAAGTGACTTTGTTAGCTCCCTTGTGGCTCCTCTCACTGCTATGCTGGTGCTTCCTCCTGGTTGCTCTGGGGGCTAGCTCATGAGGTCAATGCCCCTTCTTGCAGTCGCACACCATCACTCCATCTCTCGCTCTCTCTGGTCTGCAGCCCTTCTCTCAATCCCAGAATTGCAGAGTCCTCACCGTGACTCAGCCCTCTGGCTGGGTCACTCTGTGTCCCCCACCTTGCAGGGTCTAGTCCTTCGAAGCCTGTCACTCCCACAGTGACCCAGACACTGGTGCTACTTCCCCCAGTGATGGGTGGGGAGCCTGGGCCTGCCCTCTACTTGGGTCCAGAGACCCTATGACATGCAGGCAAGGTCCGCTCAGCCCCTTACCTTGCTGCTTTCTTCCAGGGCTGTGTCCTACCCCAGCATTCCTCTTCTCAGGGGGTTACTGGCCTCTCTACTTCCTCCTCCCAGAGAGCAACAACAGCTACTTGTTTCCATAGCCCCCAAACACACCTCCCAGAGTGACCGCTGACTCCCTTCCAGCCTTTTATAGACAGTGCCTGTTCCTGCACAAGCGACCAACTTCCCTTAATTAGGGCTCTCCTCCCAGCCTTCAGCCTCACAGGCTATTGGCCCACCTGGCCTCCATTAACCTCTTCAGGGCGAGTGTGAGGTGGACACCCCATTACATCCCAATAATGAGAAGAAGTCAGGTTTTTAACTTGCAATGCTGAGAGACAGAAGGCAGAGCACACCTTTGGATGTACCGAGAGGACAATCAGTGCACGTGTGTCCTCAGTAATTGGAAGATGCTGCATAGGAGGGTGCCACTTCTACCGTCTCTCCTGATGTAGCTCTGCTTTACAGTTCGGTCCTAACTTTGTTCCACACTTACTCTCGTTGCAGGTAAAAATCAACAACAAAAAAACCCAATCTGATGGAAGCCTGTGACCTCAGAGGGTGGGAGAAGATGAAGCTGCTGAGACCACAGCCATCAAGCTGTTCATTTTCTGAGGGGAAAGAAACCCAGCGAACCGGCTGACAGACCTGAAATGTTAATTTCTTCCAGCTGTTGTCAGTCTGGCAGACTCTCAAAGGAAGCTTAATAGAGTGCAGGCTCTCTTCTTGCCCCCAATCCCTTCACTGGCTTCGCTTAGCAGACGCAGGCTCACAGAATCTTGACGATTAAACAAACGTCTTCGCCTTCCAACCATTTGTTTTCTCTTTGGCTCGAAAGATTTTTGTGCAATGAGTTTATTTATTTTCCCATTCCCTGGCCCTTTAAAATTGCTATTAATTAAAGGGGAGGAGGCCAATGATGCAGCATCAGGAGTGCAAATAAGGAGCAGACAGAAGCAAGTGGGACTCAACCGATGGTGGCCCTTGTGAGAAGAAAGGTGCTGGGTTTGTGAACCATCTCCAAGTATGTGCCACATCAGTGTGGAGCCAAACAGGGAACAGGATTGAGAAGGTCTTTGTAGTTGAAAAAGAAAAATCCTTTTGCTTGTTATTTATTTTGATTATAGACACAAAATAGGACACGCTATTGAAAGCAAGGAACTTGTAGGCTCGATAGGACATGGGATCCAACAAGTTCCATATCCCGTCTCTGACCAGGAGGGGAGAGGGTAACTTAGCTGACTAGAGTAGTTTAAAAGTCAGTCCAAAGTGAACAAATCAAAACTTTTCATATGTATTTTATGTTAGAAAAATAAAAATTAAAAAGGAATTGAAATAAAAATGAAGCATTCCAAATTTATCAAAATGGAAACAGTTTGGTTGACCCAAAATAAATCTTCTCGTGCTTTGCCCAAAAATGCCAAAAATGTTGGTTTTACATCCTGATTTGAGAAGGGAAAAAAAGGAATCTCATTTTCCCCCACAGGATGCTCTATTTATTATACCCCTTCCAAAACTCATGGTTATTTTTGAATCCTTACTGTTGTAATACAGAAAGACAAGGTGGGTGAGATATCTTTTATTGGACAAATTTCTGTTGGTGAGAGACAATCTTTCAAGCTACACGGAGCTCTTCTTCAGGTCTGGGAAAGGAAAACTTGTCTCTCACCAATAGAAGTAGGCCCAATAACAGATATTATTTCTCTCCAATATCCTGGGACCAACATGGCTACAACGCCATTATAACTCAGGATATTTTTGTAGTATACAATTTTCAGAAGCATCAAAGTGACTTGGAAACCTTAGGCCCATTTTCAAAGATCCTTTAGTCCATCTCTCCCCAGACTAGCAGGCCCCTGTCACAGTGGGGGCTGACAAGGGGTCATATCCATCCAAATCCCCTAACTTTCCAGGCTTACAGCTAATATTCATGGCTGACCTCTCTCGGTCTATGATGGGGCCACAAATCCCCAATCCTCTGGACTCGATGAAGTTTCAGAACTGGATCTAAGGTCCAGGGCCAACGAGTGGAGCGCAAACCCTATCCAATATAGTTATTTTGTAGAGTGAGGGTCGCGCCTACAAACCACGTTCCAAAATACTTTCTAGAGTAGACATGTCCACAGAGCTATCAAGAGGGATAGCTGTAGGCAGAGACACAGGCTTTGCTCTAGCTAGCGCTAACGATAACAGCAGTGAGGTGGCCCAGGCTAGTCTCTCTGTACGTACCCAACGTCCTTTCCCACGCCGTCACTAGTCATTTGAGCTGTGGCAGATGTGAGATTCAAGCTAGCTGCACTCACACCACCCAACTGCAGTGTGGACACACCCCCTGTTAAACAACAGCATGGAGGGGAGAAGAAGTAGGAGATGGGAATGAGGTGGAGAGCTGAGGAGGCAGAGAGGCGCACAAGACTGTTCCCGGTGGGAGGGACTTCAGAAGAAAAGACTCTCCTGTACTAACAGCAATGATGGGATTACGTAATACCACTGTCCAGGTCATGCCTCTGATGGAATAGCAACGCAAAGAGAAAAAGACTGAAAACTCAGCCACACCACTCGCTGGACCAATGGTGCAAGGGCTACCCATGCCAGCCTTAGCTCTGCCCCAGAGCTAGCAGGGCATGTAGCCTCCCTGGAGATACACTCCCAGCTGGTCGCAGTTCTCAGCTGATAGCTTACATGCCATTGGGAAACCAGCAATGAGGCGCCACAGTTCACTTAGACTGGCACCAGAGGCTGAGCCCGTGCCCTGGCCAGCTGGAGTGTCTGGGGAACAGGAGAAAACCAAACCCCTTGAACTGCCATTGAGACCCATGCAAGCAGCCCTGGCATCCTATGACCGGCCAGGTCTGCAGACACCAGACCTGCCTTGGCCTCCGAACAGCTCCTTGACTTCTGAGAGCCATAAAAGCCAAGTGTCGGCAGGAGATTAATTAATTGAAACTGAACACATCTGTTAATTAATTCCCAAGCAGCAGGGTTAATTCCTTCCTCTCCTGCTCCAGCTTGTCTCAAAGCCTGAAGGCTTGCACCGTTTCCAGGCATAGGGTGGGTGTGTGTGTGTGGGGGGGGTTCTGCCCCTTTGGCTCCTGCTGCAGTGTTTTAACAGAAATCAAAATGGGAGGGTGGGGAAAGAAGGAGCTAACAAGGGAGTCATAGGGACAAAGGACTCATCTCTTCCACCCCCAAAGTTAGTTTGGAATATAGGAGGGATACATGAGGTATAAAAGCCTGAGCTGCATGTGGGAGATGGTTCAGAACATCTGGAATGGTCCTGGGGGGACCTCTAATGTGGTCTGAGCCAAGCGTCACTCCATAAGACTGCATGGGAAGTCTAGCTAAGCTGTGGGGACTTCAGCCATCCCATTCTCCCCTATTCACTCTTTGCTTCCCCATTGGTGAGCAGAATGCACCTGGCATTTCCTTACCTCTGCTTTGCTCCCCTGCTCACTTGTTGATGAGAGCTCCTGTTCAACAGCGGGCCTGGATCTCCTGCTGTGGGGAGCCTCCAGCTACCTTTGCTGCTGCTCAACCCACCTGGCTGCAATTGACTTCTCAAATCCTGGGAGATTCTTTCCACTCCCCAGGCCTAGATTATTGCCTGGGGAAGACAATTTACATTCAGTGCCTTCTGCAAACAGACCCTCGGAACACTTCCACAGTTCCCCCATTCAGCACCCCTCAAAGGTGGCCGGCTTTTTCAGACAGCTCTGTTGCCAGTCAAGTGCTGAGACGTGGCCAGATCTGCAGTTGAGCTCAGCACACTGAGAGAGGTGTCTCCTAAAAATCTAGCCCCAATTTTGCCTGCTGAGCACTTGAGAACCTGGCCACATAACTGCCGGCCTTTGCTACAACAGGAGAGAGAACTCCAGGGCTAATGTTTCTCCCCGGAGCACCTTCTTCCTGCATAACATATGGCAGGCATGTAACTTTGGTGCTGGAGTCAACACTTCTCACCTTCTGCTGCCTTAGCTCCAACTCTGGGGGACTCCATGGCAGGTGATGCTTCGGAAAGTGCAAGCCCACATGAATCCCAGGAGCACTTATCTCCACCTCCACTCTGTTCAGGGCCTGCGGCTCCCCTCCTGGATTCTAGTCCATGGGCCAGAGCAAGTCTGGGCAGGGTTCCTCAACTGACAAAGGAGAAATCATAGCTCGGAGGTAAGATTAGAGTGCAGGAACACAGGTCTGTGATTAGCACCAGCTGTAGCCCTGCATAGGTAACAGGCTGCAGCTTTGCTGGACAGGGAAGGGGCCCTCCTGATGTGTCAGCCATTGCAGCAGCCCCCGTTTTTAAGCCTGGCCTTCCCAGAAGAATCTGGCAAACTGCTGAGTGTCACCATCCCACAGTTCCTTTCCAAAGCCTGGTACTGTTCTGGGATAGCTCATCTGGGCTGAAGTGGGCAAGCGAGGAGGGAGTTACATCAGAACCCAGCTGGTCACCTGATGCCAGAAGCAAGAACGAGGTCTCCGTAGCTTTCTGTTTAGTATTCATGAGCCAAATTTCCTCTGTGTGCTCTGGAGACTCAGGCCCCATCCCAGGCAGGAATTCCCTTTCAGTTGGATAATCAGGAAAATGCATGGGGACAGGAAGGATGACCAGTGTATAGTGGGAGAGGCAATTCTGCAGCCAGCCTTGCTCCTAGAAAGGATGAGAAATTAGGGAGACCATGAGAAGAGAAAGGGAAAAAAGAGGGAATATAGTCTAGTAGTTAGAGCAAGGAGAACTGGGATTTTAATGTCTGGCTCTGCTGCTGTTTCAATGAGACACTTCACATCACTTGCCTGTTCCACGTCTCAGTTTCCCTATCTGTAAAACGGTCACATTACCCTCTTTCATCAAGAGATTTGAAATGTTTTCATGAAAAGGGGTAGGTAAGGGCAACTTGTTATTAAAAAGAGGAAGAGGAGGAAGGGAAGTGGCTGAAAATGAGTCAAGAAAGGAGCAAGAACCCGAGATGAGAGAGAGGCAAGAGAAGAGAAGAAAGAGTGTAACACAGGAGACTTGGGATAAAGAAATCACACCGAGTTTACAATGGCGCACAAAAACTGGCAAGAGCCATGTCCTCTCAGGTTTTATGCATTGCAGTGGAGCTGGCCTGTAAAAATACCATCTCACTCAGAAATGCTGCCTCAGGATGTTGGTTCAATAGGGCTTGATGCTGTGTGTCACCATTTAAACCGGTGGGTTCTAACCAAACAAGAGGGCAAAGCATTGAATTCCCACTTCGCACACCTGTAAGCAACATCAGTGAAGCTGTATGTATTCATGATACAGCTGCTCGTTACACCCGTGAACTCTGCAGACACTGAGCAGATATGGGCGGCTGAGCTGGAGTCTAGTGTGGCTCCATGCACCCGTCAGCAGTTTTGACTGCTGGATCTGAGCGAGAAGGAAAGAGTCCAGCCTGCCTCACAAAATTTGCAGGATTGGCTGGTAGGAAACAAACAGAATTTTTCCTTGTAAGCCAAGTAGATTTGATCTGGAGTCACAGAGATGCAATAAATTTGGAGGCTTCTAATTAGAGCTGGGTGAAACCTTTCGCATGAAAACCTTTTTTTTGGCAGAGAAATGCAGAGATTGTGAGGCTGCAATGTGTCGCAAATTCGTGTCACTTTCACCCAGTTACTCCTTTGGACAACACAACAAACACAACCAAGAAAATAATCAAAACATTCAATGTTTTCAAATAAACATTTTGGTTTTTAACAACTTTTTGTTTCAAACTATCCTTCAGCTTTATTAAAGAAACGTTCAAGAATATTAAACGGTCAAAAATCAAAGCAAAATGTTTTTTCTCCTAACAAAACCCTGCATTAGAGCTGAAACCATTTTTTTGCTTCCAAAATTGCCACCGAACCTCCCCAAAAACCCATTATTTGCCGAGCTGCGCTCCCGATGCCACGTTTTACAGTGTCGCTTCTCAGCATTCAACCTCACTGAACATTCGGCCCAGCTCCAGTGTGCAGTGATTTTTATATGCATTCTCTAATGCGGCCATCACTATAGCATATGTGGGTGTCAATATCACATACATTTAGAAATACATCGTTCCCCACCAAGCCGAGAAACCAAACTCCTCTTCATCCACGAATCTTAAGCCACTTATCTGAAGAGCGGATAAAGCCAGGTGACTGTGTGTGTGTTTGCAGGAAGATCCCATTTTCTCATCAACACAGCAAAATACGAGGAATTTGGGGGACAGGATTTCAAGGGCTCATCACCCGTAATCGTGATGTGTTTCTTATTGACTTGTGCTGGGCCATGTGGCTGGCCTGCACGCTGTTTTGACAAATTCAGGCTCAGGGTTTTTAATCCTGTCCACAGGTGAAGGCTGTCTTGAGACAAGGGCAGTCAGGGGAAGCGCCCATCGAAGAATCGACAGCTACCCCGCTGCCGAACTGGCTAGCGCACAAGTGCCTCTCTGCGCACGGCGGCGTGAAGCACGCGATGCAGATGTGCAGAGGGAGGGAGAGACACACTGGAGTGTGGGGGTTGGGGAGCGTGGTATGTGCTCATTCCCACTCCCCTCTCCTCCCTCCGACAAAAGCATGCACTGTGTTTCTGACAGCAAGCCCCAGTTCAGCTGGAGAAATCTGTTCCCCATTAGCGTCTCTGGCAGAGTTCATTACCACAGTTGGCACGCCGGCCGGCCAAGGGGAGAGTTTGGGAGCTGCCAGCAGTCGCTAATTAGCACCACAAGTGGGGCCAGGGGCTGGGGAAGGGCTCGGTCCTGACACCCCTTGCCAAGGATGCAGAGTTTCAGGGCCCAATGGACAGGAAGAGGCCCCCCCGCTTTCCCACCTCTCCCAGCTAGGTTCTACTGCGTTACTGCACTACGTGGCTGAGGTGGGCTCTCTAGCCCAGACACAGACTGCACTCAGCTCCTGTCTGCTACACCGGAGACGGGACTGGATTAGATTCTGGGCTCAGCCTGCTTGTCAGCACACTAGGCTCCTTGAGCTCCTCAGCCTCAACTCAGGGGCTACGACCTGCCGTAAAGCTCACTGAAACCAAGGGGAGTCTTTTCGCTGGCTGGAGAGGGGTGGCTCAGGCCCTGCGTGCACTCGCAGCTTTGCGAGGCTTGGACTCAGGGCGGCATTCGGCCACCACTAAAAATAAGTTGGTTAACTGAAACCGTAGCCCCAGAGGGCAATCAGCCCGGAGCACAAGCACAGCATGTGAGACTCTAGCCAAGTGACCCATTTGGCCTTGTTTTTTTCCCAAGATGAACTTGAAACCAGACCACCTTTCGCCTGTAACTTTACTACATCTCCCTATATGTAATACAGAGATCTCCATGGACAGTCAGCCAGGCAGTGCTGTGGGATTCAGTAAGGAGAACTTGCTCCTCTCAGTGGTCCAATGTCCCTACCAGGGTGCTAGGGGCTGCTAGAGAGACTGTCTTAAAATACGTTTGTGATCTTTATCCCCAGCCCTTTTCTCAAGAACTCAGGGTGTTATGCCCAATGTCCTGGCCCAATTCGAAATGAGCTATCACGTCGGCACTGCCAACTCTTACAATTTCACTGCAAGCCTTGCAGTATTTGCTATTTTTCTTAAAGCCACAGATCCTGGAGTCCTGTGATTTTGTAAGAAATTCAGCTTTTTTTGTTTTTTTTTTTTTAAAGGAAAAGAACCTTTTCTAGCCCTGGTGATTGCAGAGAGAAGCAGGACAACAGGAAAGCTAATGGCTTGCACATGAGAAGGCAAACAAAACAAACCCAAAATGTGTCATTGAAAACTGGTGATCTGTAAGCTCGTTTCATAGTTTCTGGGGACTGGCTCATGCTTTTTGAAGGCTTATGGCTGGCAATCCTGTGACCTCCTGCCTCCCAAAATTCCCTGTGGAGCTGATTTAATTGCAGCCGCTGTCCTTGGCTCTTCCTCCCACCCCCAGAAGAAAACGCTGCTTTACAGCACTGCCGCACAGAATAGCTGAACCCAGAGGTGCAAAGCAGACTGGAGGGGTTGAGGAAATGGAGGGCTTTTTCTTGGCCCTTTTTTTCAGTAAAATCAGTTCACCTTTCTGCAGGGCAGCTTCCTAACCTAGACAAAGGCAGTTCCAGTGGAACCACCCATGGTAGTGTCTAGAGTCTAGACAGAACCAGGGGGATGAACGCCAGGAGATATCTAAGCAGGCATCCATCTCTTCCCAAGTACCCTCCCCTAAAATGGGGGACAAATATCAGCAGTGTTGTGCCCTGGGGTCTCAGACCCCTAGCATGGTACCCAGAGGGATACATTTCAGGGGGTTTCTCTCTGCAGCATCCCCCGTGTCCCTGAAGAGAGAACAAGGAGGATACCCTCTAGATTTCTCTATCCCTGACCCTGTCCTAAGCAGGCACAGCCCCACTGCTCCAAGGCACTGAGGACAGAGGGAGCCAAAGCTGTCCTGGGGGATATTTGCCAGGATCCAGGCCTTAGGCCCCCGCTGATGCTGCCACAGGCCATGCACACGACACAGGAGTCTTCGGGATCAGAAATACAGAAAGATCTTTATTTCAGCAACAAATCAAACTGCTAAAACCTCACAACTTCCAACGAGCCCTCCTGTAGGGCGTGTTTCCTCCCTGTCCTGCAGTCACGGCCCACAGCTGAAAGCCCAAGAGGGGCAGGCCAGTATAGTTGGTCCTCCCGGGCGAAGATAGCCCAAAGGGTCCCTTCCTGTGCCCCTGGCCTTCGAGGGGGGGGGGGGGGGGGCTCTTCCCAGCAGGTGCAGTGTCCAACAGCCGCTGCTGTGTGGCTTGTGCCTTGGAGACAGGCCCGGAGAGTTCTGTCCTTCCTTTCCCTGTCACTAGGAGGCTGGAAGAAAAACATTAGGGAGAAGCTGGAATCTTCTCTCCCCATCAACCTGGGCACAGACGTGCAGCACCAATGCCGGGGACGCTCTTCAGGGCATCCTTTGTCAGCCACCACAGGGGCAGTTAAGGCACAGGGTCTCTACAAGTGTGTGTGTTTGTGCGCACATGCACACGTGCGAGAGGCCAAGCCCTGGGGCCCCCAGTGGGAAGCGGGCTGTGTTTATTGTGCCTGCCTGCCTCCCTCAGCACCGAGAAGGGGGTTGAGGAGCCACTTCCAACAGCAAAGGGAAGCTGAGATGTTCGATCTCTAACCTCCCACACCAGCTGGCCCCCGCAGCTCCCAGCGCTCTGCCCAGAATTGCCGTTACTTCCTGCCTTGCGTGGGAGGATGAGGCCAGGACATGCAGATCATGCCGGGTGTGTCACTTGTGGGCTCTTGTGCCCCATCGTGCAAGTCACCAGGCAGGCCTGTGGGAACGCTGTGAAAATGCCTCTTCTTTGTACACCGGGTACTCGTGTGCCCTCTGCAGTCCCCTCGAGGGCCCACAATACCTAACTGCCGACCAGGGGACCTCAGCTGGCTCCTCACAAGCTCTGCTGTGTCCAGAGTACCTGCGAGCGGGCACTGCGCCCTTGCTGGCGTTGCGAAGTAGCAGCACGGATGCTCCCGTGATAGCTGACAATCAGCTGGCACCAGTGTGCCTGGGACCCTTTTCGTTGCCAGCCACGGGACGCTTGGGCTGTTACAACCCTCCAGACGTTGGCCATTGGGGCCATGGGGGCAGCCAGACAGCTGAGTGGCACCGTTTGCTGGACTGCAGGGGGCTCGGTGCACGTCTGGTCGTTGGCCCAATGAGGCTGCTCAGACAGGGCGTAAGACTTGCACTCCTGCTCTCGGCTCAGGCGGCAGGACGCAGTTACGCTGCTGTCTCAGTGTCTCCGCCAATCATTGGGCGGACGGCACAGGGGAAGGTAGAGAGAGAGTATGAGATCTTCCAGGGTCCTGCAAGCACCCAATGAATCTTCTGACAGTCCCATGGCTCTAAAGAGGGGACTCCTGTCCCTGGGTGCTATCCAGTCACAGTTACAGGCTCTGATAGGGTCTCTGGTCACCCTCACTTGGGCTCATCCCCTTTCCATCTCCCACGTGGCTTGCACAAATGTTGGCTCAGGAAACCTGCAGGATCCTCAACAGATGACATGGGCAGGCTGCAGTGTCATAGAGAAGAATGAAGGCGAAAGGGCGATGTGGGGGGAGTGCCCTGCCCACCACTGTCCTCTCCAGTTCGTGCTTGGGATGGAGACTTGGACCTGGGTTCCTCACCCCCGTCCCCCTTCAGGAGGAGAAGCACAGGCCACAGCACTCCATGCAGATCTCCAGGCAATCTGCGGACTCGCAGCAGGCGTCAACAATGCCGCAGTCCATGTCACAGGGCAGGTCGCAGTCGGCGCACTCCCCAGAGCCGCAGCAGCAGCAGATGCAGGAGTCCTCGGAGCTGCAGGAACCGCAGGTGGCGCAGTCCAGCACAATGTTGCAGAGGGTCAGGAACTCGCAGAAGAGGCAGGAGAGGATGCAATGGACGCAGCAATCTGTGAAGGGAGATGGGAGAGCCAGAGAGGGAGAGGACAGAAATGAAGGATACGATTATTCCTGGGCGCTGTGCCTGGGCCTGGCACCAGCCTTGGGGCTTGATGGGAACGTTCCCAACAGGCATTTTAGGGTTGCAGGTTTAACCCCCTAGCTCCCAACATCCATAGCGAACACCACAAACAATTTCTCACTCTCAGGGCAGTGATCTGAGATCACCCCAGGGTGGCTGGGGCCAAGGCAGTTGGTTATTGGGCCAAGGCAGACATGGAGGCAGGTGAGGGGCTGGGGAAGGGTTCTTTAGGGCCAACCAGTAATGTCCTTGGAGCTTAAACACCACAGAATCCTCTTGGGTCCTGGCTATTGCTGGTGATTGTGTGTAGAGGGTGCCCAGATGCAGCGGTGATGGGCAGCAGGGAAAACCCAAAGCTAGATAAATAGAAACCTGAAGGCAAACAGAAAGGACTCTCCCAAGGTCAGCAGTGAGAAATGGATGGAGCTTTAACGGAACGGGCCGGGGGGAGGGGTTGAGGAAGACCATGTCCCAGAATCCATGGGGCCAATGAAATGGGGAACTGGGCACCTGGAATCTATGGGGCGGGAGTGAGGCTCAGTGCTTCCTTCGTGCAGGAAATTGCTGGAGGGCGTAGGAGGGACATGGCGGGACTGAGACTATGTGAGGCTCATAGGATTAGGGTGCAGGTGAGCCCAGAAGTAAGAGGAGGACTGCGAGGCTGGGAGGGATGTGGGACCTGGAGGAGAGACCAGCCGACTGCTGAGAGAGAGGATGTGGGGGAATCAGACCAGGCTCCACACAGCTCCCTGGCCTGCAGTCCGCACAAAGGAGCAACTGGGTTTCACCTCTGTCACCCCGGGTACTCCCCCGACCCCTCTCCCACGGTGGTGCTTGTTCCCAGCAGCGTGAGTGGTGGGGAGCGGGGGAGGGGCAGGGACGGCCGGTACCTTCCTGCGCCTCTGCCGGGATCTGAGAGGAGGCAGATTTAGAGCTGATTTTGCTCTTCTTACTGCCCTGGCTATTGATGGAATAGTGTGACTGCAGCTTCCGGTGAGGCTTCTGGGAGCTGGGCAGCGAGGCCAGGATGCCATTCCCTGCATCCCTGGTAGCGCCACCCTGGTCCGGGACATGCCCAGCACCATTCTGCAGCAAAGGGGTACAGTCCATGGGGCTGGATGGCTGGAAACTCCGCAGGGCTCCTCGGACCTGGGGCTGGCCTGCAGGCAAGAGGGAGCAACGTGTTAGAGAGACCTGCACCTGCATGAGTCCCAGCAAAGCAGAGAAAAGATTGTCCCTGGTGCTAATGGATCAAAAGGGGATTCTTGCTGATCTGCTGGACACAGAGGGGTGCCTGCACTGAACTCTAACCACAGGGCTGTGGCCCCAGGCTTATGGACTCGCTGTTCCCAAGCTCGCGCTTGAGAGTCCACACTGCACTGTGAACCTGGGTTAACAATTGCTGGCCCCAGGTCCCACAGCTGTGCTAACGTGTCCATACAGAACGACACAGACCTTCTGACTCCCGGCTATGGCTTGAGCTGTGTCCGCTCTGCAGAACGACAGGGCTTGGGTGTGAGTCACAGCGGGACTCAGGTTCTAACCCACTCCCCTAGCAGCATCCTAGAACCTCAGTCCAGAGCGCTTGCTGACCTGAATCGGACTGATTTGCTTGTCAAGAGAGAAGGGTTGGGCTCAAACCCTGAGTCAGAGCCTGAATTTCATGTGCAGAATAGCCACATCCAGTCAGAGTCTGTGATTCTCTGAGCTACCATCCTGTGTTCTCTAGTGCCACCACACTCGGTCTTCCCACGGTGTGACCAGGGCTAAGCAATATTGAAAGGGCCAGAAGACTACAGAAAAGAGGGGTGTAGCTCATATACTGCCTCCAAACAGTCACGTATATGTCTTAAGGCAAAGGTGCCCCGCACACAAGAAGCTCATCCATGAATTGAGCAGAACAGAAGCCTAGAAAGACATTGATTAATTACGCACTGAAACTGTAAAGCTCTTCTGAGCAGGGCCCATCTTTTCATGGTATGCCTGTGCATAGCCTAGCAGAAAAGGGCCCTGATCCTTCCAGCCCCCTCCACAATATACATCATAAAGACTAATTAGTAACGAACCAGATGGAGAATGAGGCAACCCTACCCAGTCTCTGTTAGGGACATTTCTCCGAGGAAATCGAAAAAGATGACTAATATTATTCCTTTAGGCATACCGTAAAATGTAGAACAATCAAGGAGTCCCGTGGCACTTTTAAAGACTAACCAATTTATTTATCACATGAGCTTTCGTGGGAGAAAATCCCACTTTGTGAGACGCGTCTCAACAAGTGGTCTGATTTTCAAAGGCGTTGAGCAGCCAGAGCTCCCACCGACGCTCAATAAGGTGAAAGCTTTTCTAAGGCTTCGAAAGTTTAGGAAGCCAAGCGTGAATGTTTTGGCCTGAATAAATTGGGTTCAAGATACCTTCTCCCACCTTTGGGCCATGAGCAGGGTTTGAACCCACAAATCTCACCACAACACTGACCTTTTCCCCTTTAATTTGAGGAACAGCTCCGTGTCAGCAGCAGAAGTAGGTTGCTAGCCTCTAGCAGCCCACTGGGGAACAGAACCTAGACCGTGCCTGTTTCTCAGCTATGTAGCAAGCCAATGGTTTTCAACCTTTTTTCATTGTGGACCTCTAAAAAATTTCAAAGGGAGCTGTGGACCCCTTTGGAAATTTTCAGCATAGTCTGCAGGGCCCACAAGTTGAAAACCACCTAAAAACATGGCACAGTGCCATTTTAAAAAATAGACCTGCCCGTACCCAAATTTATTTCTATGTAGTTTAAATCAATTAGGAACAGGTTTAAGCCACAATGAAATAAACCATTTAGACCCAAATATTAGCCATTTGTGCTAATTTAAGTAAATTGGTTTAAAAATCACACCTGGAATTAAATTAAATTTGTTAGTCTTTAAAGAGCCACTAGACTCCTCTTTTGTTCTGCTTTAGTTGCGACTCTCTTTTGTCCTCACATTCTGCAGAAACAAAACGGGCTTGCCTCCTCAAACCTTCCCGGCTGGGGCCAGTGGACTGCTTGTCTGCCCTGGGCTGAGCAAGGCACAGCCGGGGAAGAGCGTTTTAATCCTGCCTTCCTGCCCGAGTGATTACCGACCACATGCAGGATTCAGACTCCACATCAGAAATGGTTAAATATCCATCGCACCGGCTGCAGCATCCAGAAATAAATAAAAGCCTGCCTTGCTGTTGTCTTTGCCAAACTTCAAATTTCTCTCTCTTTCATGGGTAAACAAGTGATGATTCAGCAGAAAGGCTTGAAGACAAAGGCACCTAGAGCCAAGCCCGGGAACAGTAGCTGCTTTCTCTTTGGGGCGTCAGTGGGACAGGGAGCCTGAACTGCAGGGATGGGAAGGGCCAGCACAGCGTCATGCCGAAAGCATCAAGCGAGACTTCCAAACACAAGGTGCTTCTGTCTGATGTTGGGGGGGAGGGGGGGGGGGGAGAAGGAGAAGGGATGCCAGGCTCCTTGCAAGCAAAAATAAAAATTGATGGAGGTAGGAAAACAGCCTGGGTCTCCTAGCAGGGCTGCGAGTTCTACACAGGGTGGCCTTGTGATTTGTAACAAGGGGGAGTGGGAAGGAGTCCCAGCTGAAGGAAGTGACAACTCCTAGCAGAGGGCATTGTGTACTGAGTCTGATTGATTCCTTCTTTCCCTTCTTGGCCTGCTAGCTGACAGGGGCAAATGGCTGCCAAGCCAAGGAAGTAGCAGAGCTTGCAAAGGAGGTTTGTTTCCCCCACCCAGAAGAGCAGAGAGGTCCCCAGGCAGACACTAGTGCTGACAGCTGGTTTTAGAGCATGAATGAGGCAGGGAAAAGCTTGTGCAACTGGACCCTCACGTGTGTGGGAAGCTCCACTGCAGAGCATGCTGGGAAAAGTGTGATTGAAAATTGCGGTGAAAACAATCTGGTGAAGAAAATTGCGGTGAAAACAATCTGGTGAAGTGTCCAAAGGGGAGGGATAGAACTGGGATGAGAGAGGGATGGAAAGGAAGGGTGAGGGATTGGGATAAAAGACAAAACTGAGCTGGGATTAAATCAAACTCCCATCCCCAACCAGTGTCTATCTGAGGTCCTCTCCTCCGTGATTTTCACTTTCAGTTTCCAACTATGAGGAGAAGGGCCTGAAAGCATGCGCGAGTCTGTCCTTCAGAGATTCTCAGCCTGAATGTACAAACCAAGGGAGCGGAGCAGGATCTGAATTTACAACTGCTTCTCCAAACTGGGAAAACTTCAGAAACTCTCCCAATGTCACAATAAAGACCTGATTCTGCTCCCAGTAAATCCCATGGAAAAAAAATTCCCAGGAAGCACTGTGCAACTGGGAGCAGCCCCAAAGTTCAAGTGGCCCTGAAGATAATGGCCTGGGGAAAAAAATGTTTGCAGGTGAAGCAAAAGGAATCGCTTTTGAAGATGTTTAGGGTTCCAGGTTCCAGAATGGCTGGTTACACACATTTCCTATTGGCGTCATTGGGAGCTGAAAGCACTTGCTTTCCCTGACAGTCAGGCCTCTATGGCATTTCAATTATTGTTCCCTATTATCGGTATTATCATAGCATCTCGGAGTCCCAGACCTGTAAGAGGATCCCCAGTGCAAGGGGCTGTACAAATACAGCTCAAAAAGAGGGTCCCTGCCCCCAGCAGCTTAGAATCTAAGCAGACACTCAAAATTAGTGGCTGCTTTTGAAAACATCGGCCACGTTATCCTGGCTAACTCTCTGCACAAATTCTTTTTTTACCATTTAAGATGTCTGTCCAAAAGTGAACCGAAGTGCCCTAATTGCATAAACCACTTCTGTTTCTTTGCTTTTACTATGTAATCATGGCAGACCAGATTAAGAGTGCTGTATTGAGAGGAAGGATGTTCTTGTGGTGAAAACAGTGGGATAGATTCAGTACCCCTTTCTACCACAGGCTCCCTGTGTCATTTTAGACCCATCCTTTAAAGGATATCATTTCAATTGGAGCTGTGGAGTCTCACCACTTCTGATAATCCGGCCTTAACTGTCTTCCCTTCCTTCCACCCCAGCTGTATAGGAACAACACCATTTCCCTTCTGCCTTATCTACTTAACTTGTAAGCTCTTTGGAACAAAGGCTCTCTAATCTTGTGTGTCTGTCCAGAGCCTAGTACGATAGGGTGCCCCATCTCAGCGGGGGCTCTTGGGGCTAGCATAAGAATAATAAAATATCTACAGCTGTCCATACATTTATAAACTTGTTAACCAGAGCTGCCCCTGACCCGGGCTGTATCCTCAGCATGAGCTCACAGTGAATTTCGATAACGGAGTTTAAATCTGCCGAGAATATGATTTGCATTGACATGACCCTAACCGCAGGGGCACAAGGGGACCATTATCATCATTATTTTTTGGAGGGGGTGTGTGGGAAATTCTAGAGTGGTGAATCTCCTAATCAGAAAATTACAGGTGAGGCCTTTGCCAAAAAGAATTTTGCTCCTAGCTGCTCATTACCATTTCCCCTGTTCTCCCAAAGGGCTGGCTCTCATTGTGGAGGCTGCACCCCCTGCTCTTCCTGCAGACGCACTGGCCACAGGTGGGAGATGTTAGAATGGCATCTGTCCCCATTGTAAAAGGAGCCTGTCCAAACCCTGCTGCAGCCAACAGGAGTCTTTCAAGACCAGAGTCCAGGAACTCAGGTACAACCAATGATTGTTCCCTGGTTTGGTCACAACTTTTAATCATGTTATAGAATACAGCAGGGCCGACTTGTGTCCTCCGAGCTAAATTCTTATTCGTTTACAAGAGCACATAGCGAAACTCCCAGCCAAGATCCAGGCCCCATTGTGGCAGGGGCTGTATGCACCCATAGTAAGAAACAGTTCCTGTCCTGATATCTTACAATCTAAACTGAAACACTGAGAGGGGAAGGGACCTGACAGCAGGTTAGTGGCAGAATTGAGAACTGAACCCATGTCTTCTGAGTTCAAAGAGATGAATCCACTAGATCACAGGCCCTCCTCTAATACCCTCATCCTCATCACCTAGTTAGGGGGAAATATTGTCTATTGCTCAGTTGTAACTAGATCTCCACCTAGGTCTGGTGTAGACAGTCTCGCACTGCGTCTTCCCGTATGTCTCCAAAAAGCCCCTGTATCTGATGCAGTCCACAGAGAGAAAGTCAGAAGCACAGATCAGGAATTTCAGACATGTTCGCCCAGCCACTCCCCACAAATATTCTACAGCTTCAGTTGTTAAGTGTTTTTTTAAAATGGCAGCGTTTACAAAAGCCTGGTGTACATGGTTTGGCTTGCTCTATTTCTTTGCATTCCTCGGACTAAATTGTTTGTAAATCAAAATCACTCCCTGATTCAGACAAGCACTGAGCAGCCGAGAAGCTAGGTTAGAATTTCCCCATGGAGTTAGTAATGATATCTTACAGTTACGGGGTGGTTTTAAACTCACAAGATCCCAAAACACTCAAAAGGAGATGGAAGAACGGCTTCAGTTTAGCAGTGTAGTGCTGTTTAGCGGTGTAGTGCAGTGCTACACAGATGGTGAGTCCATGCAGGGAAGAAGGATCGTGTATCCAATTGAAAGGTCAAGGAGAATGTAGGGAGTTAGAAGACAATTAACCAATTAGAAATGGTCCAGGAAACCAGGCACCCTTATTCTTGGAGAAACTGCCACTGGATATTTAATGGTCAAAAGAGGCCAGGACCTTGATTTTAATTCCCATACAAGAGATGGCACGTTCAGCAGCTCAGTGGCCTTTAGCACTATATAGATGTCATTCTGGTCATGTCACCAGGAACTTTGAGCGGATGGGAGATCTGACCACGGCAGCATCTCTTCCTGTGAAGACCATGGTTTGGGAACAACAATCAACTTTGCTGAAGGTCATTCTCATGAGTCTGTCACAACGACGGGAGGACACAGCACCAAAACCCGCTTACCAGAGCTCCCTGCCTTCCTCTCCAATTGCTGCCTCTCAGATCATAAATTATAGAATCCCAACGCTAAAACCACTCCTACCCTCCAGGACACCCCGTTTCACCTCCAGCTGCTATCTACAGGGTGGTTCATCAAGGTGCTCCAGAGATCTGTTTGCCCCGCACCAAAGAGCAGATTTTCAAAGAAACTCAGCACCCAGCTGCCATTGTCATATTCATGGTCAGATTTTCCCAACAGACCAGCATATTGGGTGCTGTGCAATTCTGAAAAATCGGGTTATTAAATAGGAACTGAACTAGTTGGAAAATCTGGCCCCCACTTGTGGGTTCTGAGCACTTGGAAATCAGAGCTGAGCTTTTTGAAATTTGGCCTAGGTCTTGAAAGCCTGAAGAAATTTGCAGTTCGGCATTGTTTCAGCCTTAGGGAAAGACCCATGTCTTCTGAACAAAGGCTTTTTGATTGGCCATTAAAACGCCACCATTGATCAAGGTTCATTCACCACCTTACTAGAGATACCATACTTACTCCTATTCTAGTCACAGTGAATTACATGGGTGCCTTGGGTAGCAGGGTGGGGTAACTGCTAGAAAATGGTGACTTTTTAATGGCAGCTTATGGTAAAACATAAGCTGTTGAATCCCCACTGGGTGAATGTTAAGTGTCTGTTCAGAGGTCCACCCCAGCTGGTTGTCACACGCTGTCATAACTACCCCATACAGCAGCATAACTGGAGAGTAATAAGGTTGACATGGCTGTTGGAAAGAGTCAGCTGGGAAACAAATTCACCAAAGAAATGTAGGGATGGATGGGACCTCAAGAAGGCACCCGTCCAGCCACCTGTGCTGAGCAGGACTGAGTAAGCCTAAGCCATCCTTGACAGGTGTTTGTCCAATTCTTAAAAACCCTTGGAGCCTATTCCAGAACTTAACTGTCCTTCATTGAGGTTTATGGCTGATTGATAGATAGCCCGATTGCTAGATCAAAAGTTCCCTGGGGCTAGGTGAGAAGTTACACACACAAATCTGGTTCTACAGGCCCCCCCATGGTAAACCAGATTAGATCAGAGAGGAAGGATGGCCAGTGGTCAGGGTGCTAATCTGGGGCTCAATTCCCTATTGTACCATAAACTCTCTGGGTGACCTTGGGCAAGTCATTTACTGTGGACAGGTTCCAGAATGGTAGCTGTGTGAGTTTGCTTCAGTGGTTTTCAAACTTAGGGTCAGGACCCAGGACTGGGTCGCAGATCCGCAGGCACTGGGGCGTGGTGCCCCCGCTGCAACCACCAAAAGACAGGAATGCATTGCTCAAAGATGTAATTGTTGGGTCACGGGCATAAATGATTTTTTTCAACTGGGTTCTGAGAAAAAAAGTTTGAAAACCACTGATCTAAGTCAGCAAAACAAACAAGGAGTCTGGTGGCACTTTTAAAGACTAACCAATTTATTTGTTGCATGAGCTTTTGTGGGAGTGGTAGTGGGATTTCTCCCACAAAAACTCATGTGATAAATCAATGTTAGTCTTTAAAAGTGCCACCAGACTCCTCCTTTATTTCAGTTAATGTGGGATTTCAAAAGCCACCGCAGTGGGCTAGGCACCTAACTTCCATTGAAAGTCAATGGTTTTTAGGCGTCTAACTCCGGTAAGCATTGTTGAAAATCCCATCCCCCCCCCCTCTGTACCTCAGGTCCCCACCTGTAAAATGGGGACACTAGCACTTCCCATTCATAGGGGGGCTGGGAGGATAAATACACTAAAGATTATGAAGGGGTCAGATATGATGGTGTTGGGGGCTAAATAAGTATCTAAGATCATTGTTCCTTCCAGTGGCAACGCCTGATGATTTGGAGGAAGATTTAATTTCCCCCGATGCAGTTAACCACTGTTGCATTTAGCGTGGAAAATTCCTCCTGACTCCTGCTGCAAGCAAATGATGCCCTGAAGCTTGAGGCTGGATTTCCCCTTGCTCAGCCAGTGTAACTGTAAACTGCCCTATCTTCATCCACTCCAAAGGGAGCTGGCTCTTTTTCCGGGGAAGCCCCGAGAGCAGATTGCACTACAGCTGATGGGGAGGCAGCATGTGCGAGCAAAGAGAGGAGGGCGGTGCAGTGTGGGGCTGCATGGATGCTGAGTGTCTGCTTCCCATGTAGGGCACAGCGTGACGGCACGGCCGAGTGACTCACAGGTGCAGAATGTCTATGGGCAAGCTGCCCAGCTCACAGATGCCTTCAAGGGTTCCCAGCTACAGCACAGGAAGCGTGCGCACTCTTCACACCACGTCCTCTTATACTGCCCATCCATCAGGATCAGCCTTATTTCTCTGTCCCTTTCCCTGGCTGCCCTTAGTCCCGTTCGCTAGTCTGTGCCACAGGCAGTTTGTCAACCTAATTTGGAGCCTCAGCCCCACCAGCCGTCTATTCAATAGGATACACAGGTCCACTCCATACACCTTGCAAAGACCCTACTGAAGTATCCAAGAAAAGGCATTTACTGTTGTACGTGTAAGGGGCAGATTTAGGGCAAGATCCTTGGCCCCAGGTTCAGGGCCAGGGATGGAGTCCAAGGGCAGGGAGACCAGATGATGCAGGAAGAGACCCGTCTACTTTCTCCCAAACCGGATAACTGCAATTTCCCTCACCCGCTTAGAGTGGGTGTCTCCTGCCCCGGGGCCCAGTTCTGCTGTTATTCCCTGCTGGCGTTTTCAAGTGACGGGGGGCAGAGCTGGTTGCCAACGATGGCACTGTCCCAGCGAAAGCAGGAGCATGGGGAGAGGCTATATCTATGCTGCAAGCCTATCTAGCACTGCTAAAAACTGCAGAGAAGCCACCGCAACACAGGTTCAGCACAGACCAGCAATGTGGGCACACACCCAGAGGAGGCTTTTACAGCAGACAGGACTAGTGGGAGCACACCTACTCAAGCCGCAACCACACTCCGGTTGCGGTTCAATAGCACAGCCACAGACAGACAGAGCTCTGGCCATCTTCCCAGCGTCCTCTGACCCTTCTCAGAGCAAGCTCTGGACACCATGGTGCTAAAACTGCTCTCGGCCCGTCTGTGCCACAGCTGGCATCACAGCCACCCCGGCACAGCTGCACCATTCGAGACCCTGTTTGTGCCAGGCAGAGGTCATGGTGCTGTCCCTCCACTGAGCTGCTGGGCGTGGTTCTTTTTCCAAGGACGTGGCCTGTCTCACGTGGGAGCTGCAGTCCACCTAGCCGCTGTGCCCATAGCAGTCTTTGGGGCCGTCAGGAGAGATGCACACATTAGTGTTCAACTCACAATCCCTGCAGATTGGGTCCTGCCACTCTTCCGTCTCCTTCTCCTCCTCCTCAGGGTCCAAACCCCTCCTTGTTTCACTCACCTACACATTGGCGTTGGAGGGACAGTCTGTAACGTTAGCAAACTCCTTCTCATTTTCCCATTCTGTCCCTCTGGGGAGCTCTCCCCAGCTGGGCATTCATAGGAGTTAGGTGTGTCCCTCATTTTTCTTCCCACCTGTCCCTTTGTATAAACTTTGGCAGGTAAGGTCAGCACTACACACAACAATGGCAATCATTAACGCTACTCCTACTTCCACCACCCAGACTCACGCCACTTACTAGTGTACTGGATAAAAATACAGCTCCTGGCCTTGATCTGGGAGGGGAAGTATAGCTGCAAGAATGGGGATGGTATCCACTCCAGCTAGGATCCTCTGAATTTTTTTTATATATTACGGTAGTTCCTACCACCCCGGCTCTGGATCGGGCCCATTGTGCTAGGTGCTGTACGTACTGATAGTGAAAAGATAATGCCTGCCCCTAGTGGTCTATGGGTTTCTTTGAAGCATGGGGAGAGGTACCGCAGTGATTTCAGGGAGCCAACCCCCCTGACCCTGACCCTGCTCTAACAGAACACCAGGTAAAGCAGCAAAGACTTACGTGTCACAGCTTCGGTAGTGACCACGAACTCTGACTGGGCCTCGCTTTTGGGAGGCGCTGTTCCATTTGCCAAGAGGCTCGGGGACTCATCATCATCTGGCGGTTTCTCTTTCTCCTCTGTTGCTGGGCTCTGAGCGTGAGGGGCTGGGATGTAGCATGGAGCACATGATGCTACCGCTGGATTCTGTGCAGGGGAAGGGCATGAGGTCTCCTCCTGATCTGAAAAAGACAGTAGGGATCCAATTAGTTTCACTCCGTGTGTTACCATACCATGGACCAGGATCCCATGTATGTTGCTACATGCTGTACAAACACACACCATAGACAGTCCCTGGCCCAAGAAGCAATTTCACTGTAAGACAAGAGACAATGGATGGATATAGACAGACTGAATGGGAGACTCGGGAAACCATAAAGCACCTCTTCCACCATCCATTCCACTTTCATAACCCTTAAAAGGTGCGAAGACAGAAAGCTCCCAGGGTCTAGGCTGGACGCAACATTCCACAGAAAGTTAAAAAGCCTAAGGCCAGATCCTCAGTGAGTGTAAAAAGGCACAGCTCCATTGAAGCCAAGGGCGCTCTGTGGATTTACATCATTCGCCTCTTTGGGTAGCATTTTCAGAACTGCTTAACATAGTTTCACTCTGTTCTCATGCAGTTAATTGCAAAACACCCCTTGACTTTGCTGGAACAGAGTCAGGCCAGTGCTGAGCACTTCTGAATTCTCTGGACACACGGACTATGTCGTACTCTGCATTTGTACAGTGCCTAGCACAGTGCGGTCCTGGTCTGTGACTGGGGCTTTTAGGCGCTACTGAAATACAAACAATTAATAAGATCCACTGCCTTTAAGGCCAGAAGGGACCGTCATGACCAGCAACCTGGCCTCCTGCATATTACAGGCCACAGAACCTCACCCACCCACTCCCATGATAGATCCAGTCAGGATCTATAGGCTTCTATACACCTCCCTGTGAAAATCCTACTAGGCTTTCACAATTTAGATGAAAAAATTATGCAAAATTTCTCAGGTTTTTCACTCAAAATCAGACCTCTGTGGTGGCTGATTTAGTTTAAAATCAACCCGTGTTATTTTTCAGTGTTAAAAGGCCGTGTGCGTGAAGATCAGCTGGCTCCTGGGAACAGTCTGCAATTCAAAATGGTCACACGGTCTGAATGGCTACCTTGTGAAAAGCAAAACTGCTCTGTCCCATACATGGCCCAGGGCAATGTGTCTCCCAGCCTAGGTCCACAAACTAGGCTTACACGCTTGCACCAGAGCTTTAAAAACAGCTGCGTAGCCCGCACTTGGAAGTTGTGGCTCACACTCTGAAGCCCATTTCCCACCCCAGGCTGAGCTGCAGCCCAAAACGCGATGCCTATGTGGCTATTTTGAGCGTGGTAGTGTAAGCACGAATCCTGGCCTCGAAAGCTTCCTGCTGTGGGCAGTGTAGACGCACCCAGAATGGCCTGGAATGAAACTGGAAGTATCAGTATTTTTCTCCAGGAAAGACTGTGGAAACAACATGTGGCATTTTCACTCAGACCCCACTGGAGTCCCACCTGGGTATGGGCTGGGAGAAAGTCATGAGAAGTCCCATTAGCAGCCCTCATGGCACTCCCGAGAGGAAGCCCACGTTGCCAAGGTTCTGTCTGGGGGACCCACGGCACTGTGGGTGCAAGCTCCCCACACCAGGGGTTCTATCCAGCAGGAACAGGGCACTGCCCCGGGGACGCTCACAGCACTGCACTGGGACTCCAGCAGACTGCCCTGCCTTCTCACAGAAGAGTCCTAGCAGAGGGTAAATAAAAAATCCCGTGGTGCATGGAGCCTTCACTGGCATGGACTTTGGCCAGTTCCATGAAGAAGTGCTCAGGAATCTTAGCTGGCATGGGAGGGACGCTGCAGCCAGGGCGACCCCAGATGGGAGGAAAAGGGCACTGAGTGATTGGCCTGCCGTCTCAGCTAGTTCTGACAAGCGGCTGCTGCAAGAGAAACGTGGGAGTGCTGTAACAGCAGCTGCATCACCAGCTGCACAGGAAAACCAGTGAGAAAGGAGGAGACAATCAGTCGTGCACCATATGCTCCCAAAGGTACAGCTCTTTCTCACCCCCGCCGACCAAGCAGCTGGTTGCTGCATGTCCCAGCTTCAGCCAGAATCCTCCAGACTGCCAGGCTCCTGAAATAAAATTCCTTTGGCTTGGCTTTTGTCTGGCAGAGGAGCCTGGCTCACCAGAGATGGGCAAAGCGGACACGCAGCCCTCAGCCCAGAGCAAGGAAGGGAGTGCCAGCACTGTGCATGGAGCCCTAACGTGGGATTCGGTTACCCACATCGCACATCAGGGCAGGAAGAAGGGGAGGAAGATTTGCCATTCAGGAAAGGGACCTTGGGGGGTAGGGGTAGAAGGTTTGGAATTGGATGCAAGTGTGTGCCTCAGTGAGGCAGGCTTCCAAGTCCCTCTCTCCAGATAGAAGAACAAGAGCAGTCATGGTGTTGGTAGGTATGCAATGGAGTTGACAGTTGGATCCCCCAAAATCCAAACTCTGGGCAGCCTCATCTTTACCACCAGTTGGGAATGAAGCAGAAGAGCTCCCACTGGTTTAGCTCGACAGCCCAAGAGGTACTGTGGGACAGCCCATTCATCTACGCGATTGGAACGCAACAAGGATTTCCAGCCATACAGGCAGTGACACGATGGAACAGACACCATTCAGCCTCAGTCCTGGTTACCCTGGGAGTAGGTGGGAATCCTACAGCAGCCGGTGCCGGCTTTGAGGTCTGGACACAGGGAATCCTAGAGGGATGGTGTGATGTTAAACATGGTTATTCCTCTACAGCAGATGAAGCCACCTGAGACCCTGCGAACATGAAGAGAAGGCCCCCCCCCCTCATTTTCTTCCACAGGCCTCCAGTTGGCCTTCCACCTCCTGCCCTCACCCATTCTCCCTCACCAGCTCTGTTTGGTGCTCAGAATAGCCACAGTTTACTAAAGAGAGGCTGGAGGTGCAGCAGCATCAGAGGAGGAACTGCACTTTATATAAAACTAAATTATACCTTAGGAGAAGAAAGCGAGACCAAATCCCCATCATTATACTCACTATAACAAGAGGTCCTACATGCAGGCGGGCGGGGAGAGAGAGGCAGGCCTTGGACCCCTCATTATACTCAATATAACAAGAGATCTTACATGCAGGCAGACAGGGAAGGAGGCAGACGGGGAGGAAGGGAGCCAGACCTCACACTTATAATTATAATGGCCATAATGACGTGAGGGAAGAGGGTCCGATCTAAAGTTCATTGGGGTCAGTGGAACTCTTTGCATTGACTCTAGGGGACTCTGGAACACAACCTGAGAGCCTGATGGAGAGAAAAGCAGGGGAATAGAGGAGCCTCATACGCAGAAAGCTATTTGATATAAGCCCTACTTTTCGGTTCAGGTAGACTTAAGCTCCAGAATTTAAACACTCCAGTGTTTGGTGGTGGAGCATGTGCGCTGGGAATTTTGCTTCACAGCTCTGTTCTATGTATCAGCAAATCTGGACTGGTTTATGGTTTTACACTAATGGCAAGATAAAATCCTTTTACGGAACAGTCCTATAGAATTTAACGGAAAACGGTGATCAGTAGAGGTCTTTAAAAGCACCCTATAGAATCCAGCAGAAAATTCTATGTCTTGCTGTACAATTCGGTAGGCCTGTTAAAAAAAAAAAATTCTCCATGAAATCTTTCTCTGTGAAATCTTTTAGGCTGTTAGGGTAATTTTACAGAACCCCGTTGGTTTAAGCCCTGTTTCAGTCTATGGGACTTTCTCATAGGCACGTGATTTTGCCTGGTTTTGATGTGAAAGCAGGAGAAATACAGCAGCTTCAGCCAAGACTTGGATTGAGAATTTTGGTCCAATATTAAGAGTTAGTGGAGGCAGAGAGGAGAAATATGCAAACCCCTCAAAGCAGAGGGAAATGGGGGAAAAATGTTCTAACGCTTCCCAAACCATGGAAGAAAGAGATAAATGTTTGGGTGAAAATGAAATAGTGGCCACACAGAGCTAAATCCTACAGTCAATTTGTCTGGGCTCAATCATGCCCCATTGCAAGTTTGGTCTGAGTAGGAACTGCAAAATTTTCCCTATAGGCCTGATCTAAAGCCAATGGCAAAGATCCCATTGACTCAGTGGGTTGGATCAAGTCCTTAATCACACATGATCCTGAGGTTACGTTTCAGACCATGTGCTCATAAGGTTCCCACTGCATCTGTGTAAAGCCAGAACTGAGAGGAATGGAATTATTACACTATCCTACATTTGTGCTATTTGGCAGCTGGATCTGGCCCAAAGGTTATTATTCACAGACTTTTATAGGGTGACCTAAACAGATATAACAGTTAAAAGATTAGAAAAGATGATATGCTTACTCAGAAAAGCCTACAATGTCATATATCATTAGGGGCTTGATTGCCACATAGGCTGGTTTCTTTCTGCTCTGCACTGCCTTCATTTAAGTCATTCCTGGTTTTATCAGTTCAAGTGACAAGAGGATGGGACCCAACACCTGAAAAATTAGCCATCCAGATAAATGGGGCTACCTCTTAGAGGTGTGGCGATCAGAAGGTGACAGAAATGATGGCTTTGTAGTTAAGACCCTGAACAAGGACATGGAAAACTTACTTCAATTCTCAGCTTTGGAGCATACTGCATGGGCAAATCACTATATCTCAAATATGAAATGGCGACAGTAACACCCCTTATGTCTGCTTGGAGTGTAAACTCTTTGGGGGCAGGGACATGTTCAGCTCCCATTACAAAGGAGTCTGTCAACATTAATGCAATGCAAGGGATATTGATAGACAAAGCTAGCTAATTATACTGAATGCAAGGTCTCGTATATAAACAGAGATGGAGGGAGGAAATTGGCCATTAGATTAATTTCCCCTGGAATCAACAGGCCAGACGAGAGGCAGAACTATACAGCCGGAGCGAATTTGGACATGTTGGTTCTCTCTGTGTCATACATGCTGACTCACTCTCTGGCATCCCTTTAACGGCATGCCCACGTGCGAAAGCTGCCGCGGGGCACTTCACAAGTGTTCCGCAGAGCACATGAGCTGCCCACAGCTGCCCAAATCAAGCACAGGGCCTCTCCTGGCACCGCCACACTGAGGAGTTGCTCCTACTCTCTGCGGTTCTGCGACTGGCAAGGGGTGAAGTCAACGCATGGCTCGTCATTCACAGCTCAGTGTCCCCTAGGCGCAAGGCACCTCCGCTGACTGGAGCTCAGCCAGATTTCCTTGCTGGGGGGGTCAGGCAGTCAGGGAAGACAACCCAGGCATGCTCACACTTCAGACATCACATAAGCTTGAGGGGACCCTGCAAAAAGGCTTTGATGTCTCGTCCGCATCTTCTCCCCTGCTGGGACTGGGGGCTTTCCAGACCATTTAGGTCCAGCGGAAAACAATACTGTAAACTAAACACTGTACACTCAGACAGCAGCTGTCCTCTTGGGATCTCAACGTGCTTTAGAAACAAGCCTTGTGAAACAGACAACCCGATATTGCCCTCATTGTAAAGGGGGTACGGAAAGATGAAGTAACGTCCTTAAATTTGCAGGGCGAACCTTCGTCAGAGTTGGGAGTGGAGCCCAGGAGTTCTGGCTCCTAATCATCCCTTGGTGAGGTACCCCAAGCGTTATACGACTTCTGGGAGAAAGCAGCCATGCGTTCCATCTTATCTCAGGCATGCCGCGAAGTAAAACTCTCAGCCCTCCTGCTGGGAAGAGTCTAACCGCATCAGTGAACCAAATACTTGGCATAAGAAGGCGCCCATTAGAGTACGAGCTGTAGGTTTGGTGTGACCATCTCGATCAGGGGCTCTACAACGATAAGTCATGGAACATGTTTACAGCATTTGCTGCCCCCCACGGTGTTTGTGAGCAAGTGCCTTCTACTTATGCTTGCGCAGCCTAAGGGACTCTGATCGGCCTGATAACCCTTTGCACAGCACACCTGGGGAGACTGACATGGCAAGATATGGAGCAAACCTCTCCTGCTGCTGAAATCCACGTAGATTTACCTCTTAGCTGCTGTAATTTATCTGTCATTATGGCAGTGCCTCAGCACCTCATTGTGCTGAGCACATATATACACGACAAGCGACCACCCCTATCCCAAAGGGCTTACGGCCAGATTTTAAAAAAATTATTTTGGCACCATTCCCACTGAAATCAATGGCTATGTCTACACTTACCAAAGTTGGCTCGAATTAGTTAATTCGAACTAACTAATTCGGACTAATTTTAGTTAGCTCGAATTAACTTAATTCAAACTAGCATGGCCCCACTGGAATTTTAGTTTGAACCAAGCAAGTGCCATGCATGGCACTTGCTTGGTTAGAATTAGTCAGTTGCATTAAACTCAGTGTGCCGGTTAGTTCGAACTAACATGGCCACATTGACTTAATTCGAACTAACTAGTTCGAATAAAGGGTTAGTTCGAAAGGAATAATCGAATTTATTAGTTCGAATTAAGGAAGCCCTTAATTCGAACTAATGAAAGCCTAGTGTGGCCAAGGCTTAAGTTAGTTCGAATTAAGCTTCCTTAATTCAAACTAATTTGCCAGTGTAAACATAGCCAATGGTAGTTACAGACTAAACAGACACAACAAAGGCTGAGAAGGGAAACTGAGGCCCAGAGTGGGACAATGACTCACCCAAGATCACTCAGCAGATCAGCGACAGAGCCAGGAAGAGAAGCCGGCTCATCTGACTCCCACCCTAGTGCCCTGTCCCTCACTCCCTGCCACCACCACCACCTGGCCAGGAATTGGTTGTTTTCCTCTCATGCAAAGCCTGACGTGCCATTGATCTCCAGGGAAAGAGCTGCTCTGGGCATGGAAAGCAGACAAAAGACTGAGGCTGACCTGAAATTTTCTAGGGTTATACGTGATCTCCCTGGCAAGCAGTTGAGCCTCCTCAGCAGAATCCATAGCCATCACTGACTCCAGACAAACAGCTGTGAGCAGACACTGTCTAGAGGCCAGCAACTCTGTTTGATGCATTAAGTGTTAACTAAACATTTTGGGATTGGGTATCACCGGATCCTAATCTCTCCCATTTTCCAGTTATATACGGATATATATATGCCATAGAACTGCTGCATCCCACCAGCCTCCTTTCACCACATGGGACATCAACATTACCTTCCATTCAAGTCTCAACACCTAAATAAGGTATTACCTTCATTTTACAAGCAGAGAAACTGAGGCAGAGCCGAGACTCCAGGAGTCCTGAGGTCCCCCTTCGTTCTCATCATGAGGTAATTCTGCTGGCTAACATGCCAATTCTGCATCTTCCTCAAATACACTTATATACAGACTCTCATACAGCTTACTATGCCTCATAATCAAGGCCAAGATCAAAGAATCCATTGCCTAAAACGGATAATCTGCTGAGAATTGGTTCATACATTTTAATCAATTTCTCCCTCCATTTTACAGAAACATCCCTGAGTCTTGCTTAGATGACAAAATGGAGCTGTCGTTCATCGCTAATGATGCAAACAACATAACTGCCACATTAATATTTTTAAAATAGGTTGGAGGGAACAATGTGAATGCCAGTTGGGCATAGGAAAACATTTTTGTTTATAAGCTTGGAGATTACAGGATGCAATACGCATTCAAAAATCATGCGTCAAGCCTCAATAAATTGTAAGATTGGCTTAGAGAGAGAGAGATTATTAACAAAAAAAGTTGAGTTCTTTTCATTTGCCTCGTGGTTTTTGAGTCTTTAGGATCCACGTGGGTCACATTTTCAAGATTTTTTTTCCTTCAACCACAAGCACTGGAAACTCACTGAAGGAAAAAGGAAAGCCGAAATGTTCATTTCATCACTAGACTCCAGAAGCTGGGACTTGAAGAAAAAAACCACCCCAAATATTGTAAAACATGCAAGAAAAACAGAGCTGGTGAGACCAAGTAATGCGTCAGCCATGTATCTTCACCTATTTAAGTGGTTATCTTGTGTAAGCCGTTCAGTACAAAATGTGCAGCACCAATACCTATTACAAGTAGTAGAACATGTTGTGTCATTGGATGGATTTATTTCTGCGATACAATACTTCCATTGGAGCTATGAAACCTACAGGCCAACATTTGGGCCTGGCGTAGAGAGAGATCATATTTAGCTATCATCATCTAGCCAAGATGCCTTTAAACTCTTGTGCAAACAGCTGGAAATTGCACGATATCAGTGATTGGTGGTCAAAAGTCAGTTTAGCTGACCTAGGATGGAACCCGGTTGAGCTGTGACTATAAACAAGAGACAAGCTGTCTTCAGTACTAATTCAGCTCACCACAGGTAACCTTTGCTCTGATTTCAGAAGGAATTCAGAATGGCCATAGATTTCAGGATCACAGTGCTGACTGGTGCACTTTCCTAGATTCCGATTCACTTTCTGTCGGGAACAAAGAGCAGAGGAGGAGTCCAAGAAAGATTCTTATGCCAACATCCCAATTTGAAAGCGCTAAGAGGTTTTGATAAGGTCAGAGGAATCCTAGAAATGTATAGCTGGAAGGTACCTCAGGAGATCATCTAGGCCCATGCTGAGGCAAGACAAAATATATCTACACCATCCCTGATATGTGTTTGTCAGGAACGGTTTAATATACGTAGGCCAAGAGTACTCAAAACTTGTAGGTACTTAGCTACCTTTACAGGTCTTCCCATCATTAATTACTTAGTAGCCCCACGCATGTCTTAAATACTGCACAGGAATGGTCATGCTAGACCAGACACATGGTGGAGATAGATAAGTGTCCCAACACGAAGAGCAAACAGTAGGTACCGTATGCTAAGAGGAAGGGACCAGAAACTGCCCAGTGAACAATTAAGGAAGTTCCTGACATGTCAGTTTATACATTACTGGGAAGCGCTCAGACTCTGGGGATGAGGGTGGTACAAGAAACTATATAAAATAGACTAGGGAAAGTTTCTCCCTAACTCTCTGAGCTAGAGGTTGCTTTGTGCCCTGAAATTAGAGACATATTCAGACACACAAGGTCCAAAGCAAACCTCTTCTTTTTGCAAAACTTGGGGTCTTTGGATCTAGAATCAGAGGACAGGAAAGGTGGTCACCATGGTTAGATCCAGACCTACCCACTTCCAAACTTGAAGAACATCTGTATCTAGCATGATAGCTTTCTAATCTATTTTTTGCAGATAAAATGAATGAGTTGCTCTCACTTGGGGTTTTCCAAATATACTGCCTAGTTTATCCAGGTAATTTACAGACCTCCCCTTCCCCCCACCTCCCATGACTATTTTAGAACTTGGTTAAGAGGTTTAGAATGTGACGCAGACAGTGTTAGAAAAAAGTCCTTCAATCCCATATATCAGGTTGGAGAAGGGGAGAGAGAGAGAGAGAGAGAGACTCTGGTTTGAAAGTTTGCTCAACTGGGAGAAAGCCAAGTGACTTATTTACATTCGGTCTGAAATTAATGCACTAAAGCCTTTCAGATTCAAAGATATTCAGAGAAGGGAGGAGGGAGAGGGAAAGAGAAATACTTAGAAAACCACAGCAGAGTGCAAGCTAATCAGCGCGCTCCCGACACACTGAACACAGATTTGCTTTCACAAATTTCCGTACCTCGCTGGGTGCATTTGCGGCTTTTGCCCTAGAATCTCGCTGCGCATTTGGGTGTCGGTTTATAAAACATTTACCCTGCTGGTCCAAGAGGTGTTTGGTCACAAGTGTTTGTTTCTATGAAAAGTTACTTCCTTAGCAAAAACACAAATAACTTGCCAGCTCTGCATCAGGGTTATTATTATTTGTTATTTATAGCGATCTGGTGGGTAGAGACGCAAGGACATAGGAACTGCCAGACTGGTCAGCCCGCAGGCCCCTCTCATCCAATATCCTGTCTCTGACAATGGCCAGTACCAGCTACTTCAGAATCAGAGCAGAAACCCCTACCATGGACAATTTTGTCATTAGTTATGGGCCACAGCTCCCTGACAGTATAATGGGGTATTAAAAAAAACCTAACCCACCCTTTGTCTGTCTTGTGGATTACGACTGGGCTTCTCAAGGGCATGCTAAGGCATTCAATCCCTGCAGAATATAGAATCTGGCCATTCTGCTCCCTTTGGCTCTTTGAAAAGAGCACCTACAGACTGTACGCTCTTTGAGATAAGAACTGTTTCTCACTGGCTATCTCCAGACCATCCATGGGGTCCTAAGCTCCTTAGGAGCCTGTAGACACCGCAAGGATACAAACAAGCAACAATCAAGGTTCAACTATTCAGATGACTTGGTTCAAACCATGTCCCACTCCCAGCATGGTCCAAGGAAACCCTTTTATAAAGGAAATGCTCTCAGTTCAGGACACGGCACAACAAGACCTCAGGTAGAAGCCTCAGCATGTAGACGTAATTCTGCTGGAAGAAGAGAAAGTTTGTGGGCCTTGGGGCAAAGCTCCCACCACAAATTAAAGAGGAGGAAAGTAAAGCCAGCATGGCTAAATGGAGATGCAAATTGCTGTGTTAGGGCTACACCACCAGCCTGTTTGAACAATACGACATATTTCAAGAAAGGTTAAAAAAAATAAGGTCATGACACACTTCATCCTTCTATGTACAATAGCTTTATGCTGGTAAAACCCCTTTGACATCAGTGCAATTACCCCTGATTTACATCACTCCAAGGGGCTATCTTCAGTTCCAAAAATAAGCATGTCTTTACATTGAGAGAGCTACGTCGTCTACGTGGAGACAAGGCACAATTAGTTTTTAATTTTGATTTAGCTAGTTGAGAGCCAACCTATATCACCCACCTATCTTGATGTAAAAACACACCTTCATCTCCAATGAAGACAGCCATGGGAATGAGACTAAGGGTCCATATGGCGAAGAGCGAGTCAGAAACAAAGAAAAAACATCATTTTTCACTGTATCTTTTAAGCTGTGAAGCTGTCTGTGCATGACTGGAGACCTGGGCCCCGAGGGGAGGAGGTTTGTTCGGGAATTAGAGAAGATGATGTAGTAGAAGAGAAATTAGTCAAACCTTTTCATGTGGAAGGTCCTGGAGAATTTCCTATTCAAAAGCTATGTTTTATAGACGATCAGAATGGTGACTTATTATTATTTGTTTAGGGACAATGCTTAGAGACTCCAACATGTTAGCAGACATATAGGGACACAGAAACAACTCCCTGCTCTGAACAGCATACAATCTATACAAAGAAGACAGAGGGATTCTCCATGGAGATGGTTAGAGAATATTTTGAGATTTTCAGATGCAGTAAAGGCCCAAACCAGCAAAACGTTTGTGCACACGTACAGCATGTGACCAGTACCTTGGGGCTTTGCTGAATCTGGACACATCAGCAAGACTAAGGGTTAGATAAAACCAGGGACCTAAGATCATAGAAATATAGGCTGAAACAGATCTCAAGAGATCAAGTCCAGCCTCCTGAACTGTGGCAGGACAAGGTAAACCTAGACCATCCCTGACATGGGTTTGTCCAATTTGTTCTTAAAAAAATCTCCAGTGAAGGGGATTCCGCTAGCTCTGCTGGAAGCTTGTTCCAGAACTTAGGTACCCTTAGAGTTGGAAAGTTATCCTCATATCTAACCTAAATAGCCCTTGCTACAGATTAAGCCAGGGTTCAACAAAACCCAGGTGCCAGGTCACCATAGCGACTAGGGTTTGTAGCCTGGTTCCTAGCTCCACTGCAGAAATGCGGTGGAGGAGCATCCCCTGGTGACCAAAAATAAAACTGCTGGTGCCTAGCTGGGAGCCAATTTTGTCGAGCCCTGGATTAAGCCCATTACTTCTTGTCCCAGCTTGAGTGGACATGGAGAACAACTGATCGCTGTCCCCTTTTAACATATTGGAAGACTTATTAGATCCCTTCTCAGTCTTCTTTTCTCAAAATTAAACATGACCTGTTTTTTTTAAACCTTTCCTCACTGGTCAGGTTTTCTAAACCTTTGATCATCTGTGTTGCTGTTCTCTGGACTCTCTCCAATTTATCCACATCTCTTGTAGGGTGTGGTGCCCAGAATTGGACAGTGCCAGGTAGAATGGAACAATTACTTCCTGTGTCTTACATACGACTTTCTTGTTATTACACCCTAGAATGATATCATCTTTTTTTGCAACTGCATCAAATTATTGACACATTCAATTTGTGATCTACTATAACCACCAGATCATTTTCAGGATTACCACTGCCTAACCAGTTACACTCCATTTTGTACTTCTGCTTTGATTTGTCCTTTCTAAATGAAGTACTTTGCACTTGTCTTTATTGAATTTCAACTTGTTGATTTGAGACCAGTTCTCCAATTTGTCAAGGTCATTTTTAATTCAAATCCTGTCCTTCAAAGTGCTTTTAACCTCTCCCTGCTTCGCACTATCTGCAAATTTTGTAAGTATACTCTGTTATCCGAATCATTAATGAAAATATTCAATAGTACTGGACTCATGACAGACCCCTGAAGTATCCCACGAGATACCCCCTTGCCATTTGAGAATGAACTACTGATAACTATTCTGAATATGGTCTTTCAACCAGTTGTGCACCTACTTTATAGTGATTTCATCTAGACCACATTTCTATAGTTTGCTTATGAGACTGTCTAGTGGGACTGTAGCACAAGCCTTATTAAAAACAAGATGTATCATGTATACTACATTCCCCCATGTAGAAGGCGAATTACTTTGTCAAAGAAAGAAATTAGGTTGATTTGGCATGATTTATTCTTGACAAATCCATGCTGGCTATTCCTTATAACTCTTTTATCCTCTAGGCATCTACACACTGGTTATTTAATCATTTGTTCCAGCATCTTTCCAGGTATTGAAATTCCCTGGGTCCTCTCTGTTCCCCCTTTTAAAAACAGGTACAATATTTGCCCTTCTCCAGTCCTCAGGGACCTTATATGTTCTCCCCGAGTGCTCTAGGAGTGTGCTAATGCTTCTTCAGTTAGTTCTTTAAGAACTTTAGTAGGAATTTCATAAACCAAGGCTATACTGCGTCAAATAAATCTAATTTTATCTAATCAAGGAGTTTTGTATGAGTGAAGGCTACAGGATCAGACCCTGAAGCATTTAACATATTCTTAAAAAGGGCAATTGACCTTGAAGCTTCAAAGCTGATAATGTGGTGCCGTGCAGATCCAAGGAGATTGTGGGAACTATAGTCCAATGAGCCAAATCACAGGTTCAGAACTAATTATGGACAGCCCAGTTAAGGACACTTCAGGTACAGGAATTATATATCCTTACAAACTGGCATTGTTTTCCCTGGCAGAACCTGTCTTCTAACCTGTTAAGAGTCCTTAGGAAAAGTTAATTGAAAAATAGATAAATGTGAGCTGGCGGCCATCATTAACAATAAGAGACCACCTTTCATTTTACGATCTAGCTAGCCATGTTGGGGTTGTGTACAAGGGCCCAACCTCACAGGGCCCGATTTCAGTTCACTTTACATTCGTACAATCATCTTAACAACCCCGTGAAACAGAAAGTTACTACTACTCCCACTCTACAAAGAGGAGGAAAGCCAGACAAGAGTCCAACCCAGGCGGAAGAGCTCAGAATAGAATAGAATATAGCGGAAGAGCTCAGAATAGAATTTTGCAGTCCTGAATGCCAGGTCCTTCTCCGCTCCAACCACTAGATAACATACCCCTTCTAGAACAGGGAGGAGAATCCAGAATTTCTGGAGATGTACTGAGCATAGACTGGGAATCAGGTCTGTCTGGGCCTGGGATCATAAGTCTGGGTCAGAGCGATATGGAAACAAGGCAGCATAGAGCTCTGTGGCTCATGGATTGCATAGCTGTTAAACTAATGGCTGCAAAGCAGTCCAATGATTATGCCATTTGGGTGGAGCCAGTCATTTCTCATGGAGGCCATAAATCGCCTGACTCGCTTTCAGTGCACATTTGCATCTGCTCCTGGAGAACATGTTGCACTGAGTTCTCAGCCTTGGAATTGAAAGTTGTCAAACTGGGTGAACACATTCCTGCTTGGTGCATCAGAATTTACATCGCATGCGAGACAGACTGGATTGACAGCCCTGGTGCTCGAAATCATCTGTTTATCCACAAAAGAGGTATAGCATGGAAAGTATCAGGGGTAGATTTCCCCACCCTGCTAACATGCCTGATCTTGATCTGGACAGCTCAGTCACCAGCAATGCCTGTCTGTGCCACTTGGGATGACCATTTTGTGATAAAGGCCTCAGCCCACAAGGAACCAAGACCTGCCATACACAGAGACCACCAAACAGACAGAGATCCCATCTTCTGTCATTCCCAAACAGGGCTAGATTTAAACCAAGAGCTGAGAAGTTCCAGTTCCCATTGATAATTCCCTAATCTACCCAATCGCTCTGCATTCCTCTTTTAATTAGATTATTTATGCTGCATCTGAAACTGACTGGAACAGAGTGTGCCCACCAGCAAAACCCACAGTAAACAATAGTCAGTTTAGCGCTGTCACCTTACATCCCGCCTCCAGGGTACAAAATTCCAAAGCTCAGCAGAAGAGGCTATTGTCCTAGATCAGACCTCCGCTGATACCATGTTCGCTTTAATCTTCAACCTCCTTATCCAGAGAGGCAAACATTACAGCCAAACCTGGAATGTACAAGCCAGGGTGTATATGTGGATAGAGAGAACAATAAAAATTCCAAAATGATCGGGCGACTTTATGCAGAGTTTGGGGGATGAGATGAAACCTACAAAGTGTTGGCCAAAGGTCAAGCAGAGGCCCTTTTGTTTCTCCCTTCCTTGTAGGGATGGGAGAAGCTCTATTCTAGCCAGATTTCTCTGCTGCTGGCTGGAGATAGCTCAGGAGTAGCGTTTTGCTTTGAATCACATCCCTCAAATGGAGAATTCACAAGCCTTCCTTTAGTGTAGAGGTATTTATTTTATTTACAATGGTAAGTTCCCGAATTTCCCAGTCCACAGTCGAGCCCTTCCTGGCCATGAAGCATGAGGTGGCCTTCCTTCCTGGCCTTCAGACAGACTAAATATCCTTCTGCCTGGCCATGCCCCCCCGCTTCCCTTCTCCAGCCCTCTTATATATATGGCAGCTCTGGGGTCCAGCTGCTCCCTACTACCTAATTAGGCAGGGATCTCTCTGGCTCCAATCAGCTCAGTACCGGCTGGCTTGAGTTCTACTCCCCAGCCCAAGCTCCTTGGTGGGGGCCCTGGAGAGACTCCTGTTTCCACCACTCCACTACACCAGGTAAAGCTTTTCTCATGTTCTTTTGGACATGCATGTTTACTATCGTGTAAGATGGGCCTCATCCAAAACTCAGGGTCTGGACTCCAAGCTATTTAGAATCTGCGCCTACTTCTGGATACTTCATAAAACTGGACACTATCACCCACATCTTCAAGGGAATATCAATCAATACAGCTCTATTGAAGTCAGTAGAGTGATGAGGATTTCCAGCCGCTGAGTATCTGGCCCTGACTCTCTGAATTGAAACAAGCGACAGACCTGACTAACCAGGAGCTCTGCAAGTTTGAAGCCTGGGTTCAGGCTTTCTCAAGACCTCGCTGGAAATCAGAAGAGACAATAAAAAACCACAAACACCGACAAGTCTCAGAATATTACAGAACCTCAGCAATGGTTTGGTTTGAATGGCCAAAGGTTTGGGAAAGATGAGAGAGGGTGTTTCTCCTTGTATTATTATTTGTATTGGGTCTACCCCAGCCAAGAACAAGCCCTATTGTGTTAGGTGCTCTATAGACTCATAGGTTACAGTGCACTGAAAAACAACCCCCAAACACCACAGTAGTATCTCAGAGTCCAGGTCAACTGGCTAGTGTAGACATTTGGGCTGAGACCCTTCCCCTTGCCAGGTTTCAGGCTAAACATCTGCACTGCCCTGGGTTTTTTGGGGAGGTTTTTTGCTGTGTAGAGGTATCAGCAGTAAGGGAAGGTCTCCCCCCCCCCCCCCCCAAAAAAAAAAAAAGCTCACAATCTAAATAGCTAAGACAGGCAAAAGGTGAGAAAAAGGGAGTACTGTCACCCCCATTTTACGGAGGGGGATCTCACACATGCACACATTAAATTAAGCCAAGACTTTGCAAAAAATGATGAATAATTTTGGGCATTAAGCTAGAGACGCCTTTAAAGGAGCCTGATTTTCAGAAACCAGTTGCTCTGCACTCTTTAGAGATGAGGTCTCCTTCTGATGTCTACAAATAGGGCTCTAAATTCTGAGAGGAGAGGCACCACAAAATTCTAGCCATTTTTTAAAACGTTCGCTGCTGTGAGTGACTTGCTCTGGGGCACCTTTAGCAGTGGGAGCTACTGAACCAAGAGCTCCAGAGTGGCACAGCGGTGTTTTAACCAGAAGACCATGTTTGGTGACAGTATCTTCATCGCCCTCCCCTTGAGAAGCCAAGGAGAAGACAGCAGAAACACAAAAGCAGTGAAGGATGTCCGGTATTTGGGTCCCATGCTGGACTGATTCCCTGACACAATCCCCAAGGAAGGATCATGCTATGGGGAACACAGATGGAAAGATCACAATGGAGGGCTTCCACGCACATCTTGTCACACTTCTGGGAAATACAAAAACCTCACTAAAAGGCAAAACGGGCTCTTTTGGTTTCACAAACTCATAGAATCTAGGCAGGCGATTTCAAAGGAAATTCAATTAGGAGCTAGAGGAAGAATGTGACGCTCTAGTGGCAAACAGCAGAGCCCCGTTGAGGGATTGTTTTGTTTTGAAACTGGAATCTTTGAAAATGCCAGAAAGCTTCCTCTTATTTTCCCTCTGTGCTTCACTGGGTTTTTGTTTTTAATTTTAAACAAATGCAGCAATTTCACTAATTTCACTGTAGAAAAGGACCTGGGGGTTATGGTGGACGGGAAGCTGGATATGAGCCAACCGTGTGCTCTTGTTGCCAAAAAGGCCAATGGCATATTGGGCTGCATCAGTAGGAGTGTTGCCAGCAGATCGAGGGATGTGATTATTTCCCTCTATTCGGCACCGGTGAGGCCGCATCTGGAATACTGTGTCCAGTTTTGGGCTCCCCACTACAGAAAGGATGTGGACAAGTTAGAAAGAGTCCAGCAGAGGACAACGAATATGATTAGGGGACTGCGGCACATGACTTATAAGGAAAGATTGAAGGAACTAGGCTTATTTAGTCTACAGAAGAGAAGACTGAGTGGGGATTTGATAGCAACCTTCAACTACTTGAAGGGTTGCTCCAAAGAGGAGGGAGCTAGGCTGTTCTTGGCGGTGACAGAGGGCAGAACAAGGAGCAATGGTTTCAAATTACAGCTGGGGAGGTCAAGGTTGGATATTAGGAAAAACTCTCTCACTAGGAGGGTGGTGTAGCATTGGAATGGGTTACCTGGGGAGGTGGTGGAATCTCCATCTTTGGAGATATTTAAGGCTCGGGGCCGTTAGACAAAACCCTGGCTCAGATGATTTAGGGGGAGTGGTCCTGCTTTTAGCAGGGGATTGGACTAGATGACTTCATGAGGTCTCCTCCAACCCTATGATTCTATGAAAGTTGGAGAAGCCAAAAATAGATGTCGGGTTTTTGGTGCAAAAAACAGATTATTGTTTTGGGGGAGCAAAATGAAAATAAAAATGGCTGTTTGTTGATATTTTTTTTCCTTTGAGGCTGTTTACCCACAAATTTTGCAGTCAAGTTAGTTGAACTGGTGCAAACACTTGTGCGAACTCCCTTAATTCAGTCTAAAAAGGGTTTATTTTCACTTAATTTAAACCCATTTCTGATATTTGCAAGAAGTGACTTGGCGAGCAGACTGAGCTGCAGGAAAGAGACCTTCACTGCACATTCAGAGAGGCCAAGGTTACAGACAGAGGCTGGGCCAGTGGTTTGCATTCCTAAACTCCAGGTGTCACACAAAACTAGGTCCCGCCCAAAATCTGGCCCTCTTTCTTTAGTTTCCCTCCTTATACATAGTCCTACACAATCCTTCAACATAATTTAAAATAAATTAAATTAATCAATCAAAATTTGATTTAAAATAAAAAATAATAGCATCCCTGTATGGGTTTGCACGGGTTTAACTAAGGGGATGTCTATATTGGAATGGGAGGTGACTTGGTATCGTACAACATTTTGATTAAAAAACTTGAACGCTATATAATTAACACGGCACACATTAAATGGATTAAAAACTGCTAACTGATAGGTCTTAACATATAATTATAAATAGGGAATCATTATCAACCTGGTGTGCTTGCAGGGAGGATCCTGCAGGGATCGGTTCTTGGCCCTGTGCTCTTATTTTTTATCAATGACTTGGAAGAAAACATCAAATCATCACTGATCAAGTTTGCAGATGAAACAAAAATCGGGGGAGTTGTAAATAATGAAGAGTCCTGGTCATTGATTCAGAGTGATCTGTGTGGTTCAGCAAACAGGGCGCATGCAAACAATATGCATTTTAAGACAGCTGCTTGTCAATGTGCCCATTTAGAAACAAAGAATGTAGGCCATACTTGCACCATGGAGGACTATCTGGGGAAGCAATAAGTCTGAAAAATATTTGGGGGATGGCAGTGGATAATCAGGGGAACGTGAACTTCCAGTGCAACAGTGTGGCCAAAAAAGCTAATGTGACGGTTGGGTGGTATAAAGGGAATCTCAGGTAGGAGTAGAGAGGTTATTTGACCTCTCACTGGTGCAACCCCTGCTGGAATATTGTGTCCAGCCCTGGTGCCCTCAATTCAAGAAGGATGTGGATAAATTGGAGAAGGTTCAGAGAACAACCACAAGGATTGATTAAAGGATTAAGGAACATGCCATATAATGACAGACTCAAATATCTCAATCTATTTATTGTAACAAAGAGAAGGCTAAAGGGTGACTTGATTATAGTCCAAGTATCTACATAGCAACAAATATTTAATTATAGGCCAGTCAGAGAAAGATCTAACACAATCCAATGGCTGGAAGCTGAAGCTAGACCAACAGATTTAAAATAAAGCATAAAATTTCACTGGTGAGAATAATTAACCATTGGAACAATGTACCCAGGGTTGTGGTGGATTCTCCGTACGTGGCAATTTTAAAACCAAGATTGGATGTTTTCCTAAGAGGTCTGCTCGAGGAAACATTTTGCAGACCTGTGTCACACATGAGGTCAGACAAGCGCCCCTTCTGGCCTTGGAATCCGTGAGTTTATACCCATGCTAGCTCTGATCACGCGAGTGCACTAAACAGAGCAGGAGTTGGGGCTGCAAGAGCAGTAGAATGGACTTGCTGTACTGAGATGTACGTGCCTGTGCGGTTTCAGGGATGCTGATATTTTTAGTAAGGGAACTACAGTTGAACGGATGTGGGTATAGCTACCCAAGCTGGAAATGACACCTCCTGCTGCTGTGTAGACATATCCTAAATTGGTTTAAAGTCACACATGGGCGTAAACTGGTGCAATTCCGCAAGTGGCTGAGCCCTATGTATGAATTTGGCGGTGCTGAGCAGTGGTCAACCCACCTGAGTGCGGGTAAGTGGCAGAGCCCACCAGAACAACTAAAGGCTCTGCCCCTCAGGTGGGGGAGAGCCATCGAGTCCACAAGATCAGCCAGTGACACACAACCGAAAAGCTGCAAGACTGACTGCCCCTGAGCACGCAGTTCTTTGAGTAGGCCAGCCAATGGCATTACACAAGCCTCTCCCACGTGATGCCTTACCGCAAACATTTCGTAGACCGTGGTCTTGACTGGGGTACCCTGTGTGTATTCCTGACTGTAAAGATGGTGCCAGGAACCAGTGATTTCCCCCTACTGCCTGATAGCAGTTTGAGAATGGTGCTGCCTTGCTAAAAACCAAATGGATTTGGGATTCCCAGGAAACGAATCACAGGAGTTTGTTTGTTGCCCCCAAATCCCAGGATTCCAGCAGGCATCCAGAAGATGTCTGGCAGTGCGCCACGAGGAATAATCCCAGAAGGCAGAGAACCTAGCGGTGGAATATGGCACCACGGGAGATCTGCCAAGAATGCAGTTATTTTGAAAAAGCACAGAGCTGTGAGATTCACAAGGGAAGCAGCGTAAGCCAGCGTAAACAAAGTGGTACAGACACACTCTTTCGGGAGACAGACTGGTAGAACTATAGTGGAAAAACATAGACTGGAAGAAACTTCCTATATGGACAAGACCTCCATTGATTTTGATAGCAGCATGGGTGGGACAATGGACGGGGAGGGCGGCCCAGCAACTCGCAGCTTAGCAGAGCTCCCATTTCCAGAGAAGCTGAGCTACTAAAGAAGCTTCTGCTGAGTCCTTTATGAAAGATGCATTGTCTGGGCCTGTCACAAGGGCTGGGCCTGCGGTCCAGCACAGCTGGGCTGGGGCCCCGAGACAGAACTGCTTTCAGCCCCATGTTACACCTCAGGGCAAACTCACTGTGAATGGTCAAAAAACCACTGTCTGTGCACCAGTCAAGAACACTCCCTCTTCCGCCTCTCAGACTGCTGAACCCATGGAATTGCTGCTACCGGAGACATGGGGCAGCCAACGAACAAAGCATGGTGGGCAAAGTCCTGCTCCCAGTTGCAATGGAGAGTCACTAGGAGCTGGGCATGCCTGTGACAGGAGCAGAGTTGAGCCCTCTAGGTCCGGGATACTTACGCGGGGGTGTGGAGCAGCCAGAGAGAATATCCAAGGTGTGCGTGACAGAGAAGGGAGGAGGGGTCTTCTGAGCACGCAGAAGAAAGAGGATGAGGGGAGAGGTGGGAAAGAAAGAGGAGTGTAGAACTCATCAAAATTTTTCCATCAAAGCCATTTTTGGACAGAAAATGGTCTTTTCCTACCCCCAAAAATTAAATGTCCATTTCTTTGCTAAATTTTTCCTTTTTCTTTTTACCCTTTCCCAAACTTTTTTCAGTTGTCCCTGCCATTTGTTCTCTTTTGGATCGTGTCATTTTGTCACAAGGCAGAAACAGCATGGTTCCATGATCAGGAAATGGGACTAAGACCTGGATTCTGTCCCTATCTCTGCCACAGATTTGCTCACTTTGAGTCTCCCTTCACATGAGTTTCTCCAGCTAGTTTATCAACTCAATCTCATCAAGTTAACCTGGCTTCCTCAATTACACCTGAAAGGGTTACTGAGTTCAAATCCCCTGATCAAACTCTAAGTGCAGTAACAGGGAGGCAAAAATCTCCATCTGAAACCTCGCAAGAGACGACAGTTCTGTGCTGAATGGTCAGGAAATAAAACTATGGAAAAACTGCACTTGGTCCATTTGTCATCCCTGTGGTGCGGCACAGACAAGGATGAAAATCCTGCAACAGTAAAGGCTGCAAAGAGCAACTGCTTTTACCCAGTTGGATAAAACGCAACAAACATGTCAACTCTGCACTGAGTGTTTAGAATTCAGTCCCCAGAAAGTAGCAGGAATGGACCCTCCTTGATGCGGTTCTGGGTCTGCAGGGACCAGTGAGCATTTTCAGGTAAGCAGTGGTGCTTGGTGCCTTTGCAAACAGTGGTAGGAGCCCCTGGTGTTTTGAAAGCTGAGAACCCTTGCCTTGTCCAACCTCTGCTATGTAGCAACCTAGAGCTAGGCCAAAGTCCCAAACAATCTTCCCCACGAGTAGGCTACGAAAGGGGGTTCAAAGGTGAGGGTGTGAGTGTGGGATGTGGAATACTTGGATTAAGTACATGCTCCATCATTGACTGATAAGGGCTGTGTCTACACCGCAGCTGGGACTGAGCCACCCAGCTGGGGAAACAGAACCGTGCCCAGTGTGCTAAAAAGCGTCACGTGGACATTATAGCACTAGGGGCGGCTCAGGCGAGCCACCCAAGTACGCACCCAGGCAGTCCCACAGTGGAGGTTATGGTTGGCTCACCCACCCCTGAAATGAATCCACCTTGGGGGTGAGAAGTCATGGCTGTTGGTGGACGGAATTCTTCCCTGTGATGCAGCCACTCCTGGGGTGGAACAGGTCAGCAGTTTAACAGCAAGATCAGACATGAGTTTGGGACAGGAAGTGGAGAACACAGTATCCTGCTGAAAAATGTATGGAAACATAACAAGGGAATGTGTTCTCTGGAATCTGGCCCCTGGCACATTGAAGGCTAAGAACATCAGTTGCATTACACCAGGAACGAATTTGGCCTCTTTTGTGCCTCAGGTTTGACAGCACACACAATAGCCATGCTTCACCTTTAGCTGTCAGTTTCCTGCTTCGACTCGCACCTCTCAACCAGCCCTTGACTCTAGTTTCTACATGTGACTATCTCTGGAAGTCAATGACACGGACAATGGAGTTCCTGAGACTGCGTACGACACCCCCCAAAAAGCCAAAGGCTCCGACCCAGTCTTTACAATGCAAGCACGGCGTTCCGGTGTTGCCATAATAACAGCAGCAGGGTAAGTTTCAAGTAGCCGCCCACAGTAGAATTATACACCGGGTAATATATTCCATTAGAGGAGCACTTACTACATATACAAATCTCGCTCAGAGTCAGCTGGCAGAGTCTCATCATTTCGTAGCCTGGAAACCTCGTATGGTCCAATTGATTTCCCTCCTCACACACAAGAGCTACACGCTCCAAGAGAAGGCTTTCGCAGAGCCCGCGTACTGCAGCTAAGAGCATGAGGCACATAAACAGATGAGGACTCGCACGGGTGGCGGAATTTCACCAGATTTGATCCATGTGGGAGGAGGAGACGGGGGCTATGAGGCTTCCAGGGAACCTGGGCACCCACTTATTTAGGGCCTGATTCTGCATCCCCAGCCACTTTGGGTAGCTTTTACTGAGTCATCTTATTGGCACCAGTGGGACTGAGCACCACTCACCAAGGGGGCAGAAGCAGGCTCTTTTCCCAGTTGGAGCACCAGACCTCTCTGATCTGTGGCCTGTCCATGGCTAATCAGATGGAGCCCCCTACACAAGCCTCCGGTTGTGGGGCTTGAAGCCAGATCCGTGTATGGAATTAAAAGGAGATGGAGGAGAAAGGGTCCTCCTGGTATGGAACAGGGGCTAGAGGATGTTATTAAATTTAATAGGATCAGGGCCCAGAGCGAGGGAAGGGAGAAACTGCATCTTACAAGGAGCTGGCCTAGGCCCAAGAATACGCGGCGTCTGAATGGAGACAAAAGTTCTTGTGAGAAGCTAAAGATCCAGTGCAGCTGCATCAGGGCTCCCATTGCACGGTCTGCAACACAGGCAGGAGGCAGCAGAAAGAAACCCAAACGCCCTTTCCCCCCTTCTGGAGCGGTTACATCCTGCACAGCCAGCCTGCGAGAGCACAATAGAGCCTTTGGAGAGAGAGCAAATGGGAAAGGAAATGGTGGGCTTAAGCCTCGAGGTGAGCCCCTCTGCCAACAAGTCTCTGCAACATTTTGTCTGCCTGCTCTTTAACTCTTTTAGCTCATGCAGAACAAACATGCCCCGACCCCCCCCCCCCAACTCCTGCAAGCCAGGAAAACAACTCAGCAACCGTCTTTAATCCCCAGTGCCCTTGCTCCAGCCGATCCCGGCTCTGGATGAAGTCCCATTAGAAATGGGAAACTTACAGCAACTTTGCGGGAAAGTTTCACACAATTTTTTGTCTTAGTGGCACACCCCCCACAGCCAGATCATCTGATGGTATAGCTCCCTTAACTTCACTAGCTCTGGGGGGGGGGGGGGGTTGAGCCACATTGGGTGGACAGACACACAGGCAGACGAGGTTAGACCTTCAGCGGGTGTAAAGCAGCACAGCTCAGGGGAGCTATGCTGATTTCCAGGATCTGGCTGCCTTGGAGCTCAGCCACAAAGAGCTACAATTCACCTTATAATGCAGAAAGTTGGACAAAGAACAAGATTTAAAAAATACAAAGACTTGGGCAGCCTAGGGCTCCCGTGAATGACCAGAGAGAGAAAAGACCCTGTAAGTTTAAAGTGAGAGAGACAAAAGCCCTTGTGCTTACCTGTGGTAGGGAGCAGGAAGGGTGTCTGATCTGGTGTGGGGTCTCCATTGAGTGAGTCAGAATGGCTTGAGAGATCGCTTCTCACCTGGGACATCTGACTGGGACCTGCCAGACACAGCAGCACACAGAGCAAGACACACAGAGAAGCTCATTGAGGATTGCTAAACAGCCCCAGCCATGAGGAACTCTCACATGGAATGAATCAGCATGAGGACTTTTGTGGGGAGACATGAAGGAAACCCAACAACTCCAATAAGAGATTTCTAATTACGGTAACCTGGGCAGGACACATCTCCCCTAACCACAGCGTCCACGGGCATAAAAGTTTGCTCTATTGTTTTAACTGCAAGAAACTCCAGCTAAACCTAAGTTTCCCTCCAGACGCATTTAAATCCCGGCAGCTGAGAGGAATCCTTTAATCAACCAACTCCCACCCCCCAGAATACAGAGAAACATTGGAGAAACTCACTTTTTTACACTTTAATGGAGCTCCCACAACTTGAGGGTTAGCTTATTGTCCTCTCCATGTGAAGATCTCCTCCTGCCAGGTCTCTGCAGCTGTTCCTTTCTCCAAAACACCCCACTCCTCCAGCCCCTTTGACTAGATTTCTTCCACTTGTCTGTCTTTCTTTGTCTTTACATATTCCTTAAAAATATCCTGCCTGGTCCCTGTCAGGAATGTCCCGTAGTTTCAAATAACTTCTTTATCTTTGCAGCTCTTTCTTAATCACAGTGTTTGGTTACAACTGGACAAGTTTCTGCAATCTATCTCCAGACTTTAAGCTCTGCCTCCCGTCTGTCACACAGGAAATTGCATTCAGGGCTGATTACCCAGTTTCCTTCAAGCTAAAGATATTTGGAGTTCATGCAACCTATAATAAACTGATTGGCACTAAGGTTTAAAAAAAGCAGGGAGAATAAACAAAACACACACAAAAATCCACCAAGCCACTTTAAAAAGGAATTAAAAGAAAGTTGGTTTCTCTTTTTGGGGAGTGGAGTGAAGCAGTAAAAGCATGGTGGGGGGAGACAAAAAAATGGGACAGTCGGGTTTAATATAGCCCTCAGCCAATGGTCGAGTCTTTGATCTATACATATTTTAAATGCAGGTGAATTGTAATTTGTTTCTCTTTAAACTCAAAGATCAGTTTTCAAAGAGCAGCAAGCGATCAGAAAGGACAGCAAGCCTAACTTGAAAAATAATCAAAACCTCCCTGTATTGTATGAACAGAAACAATGGCCTGTGTCCTCCAGCAGTGACACTCCCAAATACAGATATACCCCAGCTGTATATGTGGCATAATGTTACTTATTATTACATATTCTTTATTGTTTGAAGGGTTGTCCTGTATCTAGCACAGAGGAGCAGAAGTCAAGAGAGACAGATTTGATTCCCAAGCCTGCTATAAATTCACTGTCTGTCACTGGATAATCATTAGTGCTGCTTTGTGCCTCAGTTTCCCCACTTGCAAAAAGGGTCCGATACTAGTTCTGAGGTTTAATTCATTGGATTTTAGATACTCAGATGGTGGGCAAAAAAAAAAATTACAGTTCTGATTTCCACTGTTTAAAGTGACAGCATGAAGCCCACGTCTCAAAGTCCCCTTTCTCGTGCAGAAGCAGTTTACATTTGGATTCACTCTCTCCACATTCTTTTGTGATATTAGTTTGTATCTTGCTTTAGCAGAACTGATTTTGTGATGTTTTTAGATAAAATAGGTACCGACACCTTCTTTTTCAAGACTGCTTTTTACAAAGCTTGCTTTTTACTAGGGCATGGCAACCCAATATGTCCAAGTAGATAAAATAGGCCAGATTCTCCACTGGTGTAAATCTGGTGCAACTTCAGTGACATTAGTGGAGTTATTCTGGATTTGAACCAGTGTAAAGGAGATCAAAATTGATTTCAGCCTTAGTAAGTGTAAATGGGCATGGATATCATTTGCACAGAGAATCATAGGGCTGGAAGGGACCTCATGAGGTCATCTAGTCCAACCCTCTGCTAAAAGCAGGACCACTCCCCCTAAATCACCCCAGCCAGGGTATTGTCCAACCGGGCCATAAATATCTCCAAAGACGGAGATTCCACCACTTCCCTAGGTAACCCATTCCAATGCTTCACCACCCTCCTAGTGAGAAAGATTTTCCTAATATACAACTTCTACCACCCCAGCTGCAACTTGAATCCATTGCTCCTTGTTCTGTCCTCTTTTACCACCGAGAACAGCCTAGCTCCCTCATCTTTGGAGCACCCCTTCAAGTAGTTGAAGGTTGCTATCAAATCTCCCCTCAGTCTTCTCTTCTGTAGACTAAATAAGCCTAGTTCCTTCAGTCTCTCCTCGTAAGTCATGTGCCCCAGCCCTCTAATCATTTTCATTGCTATCCGCTGGACTCTTTCTAATTTGTCCTCATCCTTTCTGTAGTGGGGAGCCCAAAACTGGACACAGTATTCCACATGTGGCCTGACCAGTGCCGAATAGAGGGGAATCCCTCGATCTGCTGGCAATACTCCTACTGATGCAACCCAATATGCTATTGGCCTCTTTGGCAACAACGGCACACGGTTGGCTCATATCCAGCTTCCTGTCCACCATAATTTCTATAGCGCTGCCACTTAGCCGATCGGTCCCCACCCTGTAGCAGTGCGTGGGATTTTTCCGTCCTAAGTGCAGGCCTTTGCACTCATCCTTGTTGAACCTCATGAGATTTCTTTTGGCCCAGTGTTCCAATTTGTCCAAGTCTCCCTGGATCCTGTCCCTGCCCTCCAGTGTGTCTACCATTCCCCCCAGCTTAGTGTCATCTGCGAACTTACTAAGCATGCAGTCTATCCCATCATCTAGATCATTAATGAAGATGCTGAACAGAAGTGTCTTGTAAATTATAAATCTTTGCTGAGAGTCATCACTGTGATCCAGTGGATAAGGTGCTGGCTGGACTCAAGACCTGAGTCACTGCCTGATGTCACCGTGGATAAGTCACGTCTCTTCTCTACGCTTCTCATTCCCTTTCCACCCTTTTCTTGTGTATTTGGCCTATAAGCTCTCTGGAACATATATACAGCACATAGCCACAATGGGGTCCCACTGCTGTTAGCACCTCTAGCCATTGCTAATACAACCACAAATAACTGAGGTGCCCAGTATAAAAAAAACAGAGGTTGTGGTCCTGCCCAAAGAGCTCAATGTCCCCAATGAACTGATGCTGCCCAACTCAGCTCTAGATCTAGATGGCAACCAGCCCAATGGCCAGGAGTGTTTGGACTGGAACCCCAGCTCTTTGTAAGATCTCATTCGGACACCCGATCCATGGGAGAGAGATCCTGGGGGGAGATGGGTCTGAAGCAGTTCTGTGGAGGCATGAGATTAAAGGAGAAAGGGCAAGAACTGAGTAGCGATGGTGGCTGGGGTTTTGGAAGGCAACGCGCTCACTGAAGCTCTGTGCAAATTCCAGCCAAGATGTTAGAAATGTAAAGTCTATCAGGAGCTAAGAGCAAACGAGACCCTTTCAATGAACTATCCTTGATGGGGATAGAAATCTCCATTAAATTCCACAAGAAAACCTACCAAAAGCTGCTCACTCCTTAGTAATCTCTCCTAACTAGCGCGTACCACTTTACAATTGGTACTGGAGTCGCTCTCGGTGCACCTGCTGGGTGAGTGCCCTGTTGCGCTAGGTGCTGTGCAAACTCAGAGTGAGGGCCAGTCCCTGCAGAGTTCACGGTCTAAACAGATAAGCCAGACAAGAAAAAGACTACAATCCCTATTTACCGATGGCGAGCTGAGGCCGAGAGAGACAAAGGGCTTATTAGACAGTGAGTTAGTGAGCGGCAAGCTGGGGTGTAAATCCACACACTAGCTGGCTGTCTGAATCCTACCACCACATGTTTGAAAGTTCCCTAATGTGCACTGACCACTGATTTCAGCAGGATCAAAATTTCACCCAGGGAGAGTAAAAAAAATTGGTCCAAAGGAACAGCAGAGAGTAAATCCCAGGTCTCAATGCTGCTGCTGTAACTACTAGACAGCCACAGTGGGCTAATGGGCCAGATCCTCCATGGACTGTGGAGTGACATCCATTTATACTAGCTGAGGATCTGCCCGGGACTCAGAGGTGCAATGCAGCCCCATGTGCCACCGAGAAGTCAGCACTTTGATCTGGCAAGGCACTGCCTTTGTTAGCGTTCCCTGTGTCTGGCAACAGTCCTACAAAGGAGTGTTTATTTATAATAGGCACCCTCCTTGTTATGAATAAAAATGACTTATTGTTTATCAATAAGGCATCTGGTTGACCCCAATATGGTGGTCATCGCTCCTCTGCAGAACAGTATCAGGGGTGCAGGGAACCAAGCCGTGCTAAGAAACACCCAGTGCTTGAGACAACGGCTGTTACCCCTCTCACCGGACACCGCAGTCACAGCTGCCATAAAGAGCCAGCCAGTTTTCCACTCAGGCTCATTTCAAAGAGCTACAACAGAGGAGCTGGCCTTGCTCGTGGGGAGCTGGATGTATGAGCCTGTGTCGCTGGGCGTGCCCTGGATATCCTGACTACGCGGCAGCGCGTCTCTGAATCAGCCTAGGGACATGTCAGCCCTGCTCACTGCCAGCCGCACAGTCCTGTTTGTTTACCTGCGCCGCTGTGCCTTAACACCCACTGCTTTCCTCCTCATTCTCCCGGGGGCCTTTGTTGCGGGGTGCTTCATGACAGACATAGGGCATGAGTCTCCCCTTTAGCCTTTCCATACATTCGGCAGGGCTATCTGGGGCCCTCACTCCACCCACCTGCTTCCTGGTAGCTACAGATGGGAAGTGGCCCAGGTCCTGAGAATGAATACAGAGGCTTTGATGATGAAATGGCAGGTCTGCGCTTTCATCAGTCAGTAAGATCATGCTGACAAGCAGGCGATTCCACTGGGTTTTTTTTTTTCTTTGGCCCTGACTGTTCTTTATTTATGCCAAAAGGAATCTGGGTGCGCTCAGCTTCTTTATAATGATATTTCGCAGCTATCCACCTTTCATCCGAGCACTTTATAACCATTCATTAAGCCCTCACAGCTCTCTGGTGAGGCAGCTAAGTGTTATGATCCAGTTTCACAGGTGGATAAGCTGAAGCGTGGCGAGTTTAACCCGTCTGTCCAAGGTCGCACAGCCGATCAGTGGCAGGGCTGGAAATAGGGCATGAGGGACCCAACTCCTAGCTTTTTCCTTCTAAGCACCAGGCAATGCACCCACCCCAAACTGTGAATAGGACCCCCAACTCTGACTCCCTGTCCTTTGCTGTAATTAACGAAACCCACTCTTTCCCCAAAAGCTGGGAAAAGAACCAGGAGTCCTGAGTCCCAGTCCCCTGCTGGAACCAGAAGACTACATGCTCTGAGGGCTAGCCACCAAGTCCTCTGTTCTAACCATTAGACCACATGGTCAGTTCTTTAATAGCACTATTTCCTCCCCAGCAGAGAGCCCAGCCTTGTGAAGCAGCTCTCAAAAAAACCTGGAGGCTATATTGAAGGGAAATCACAATTTTGTTACCTTTCAGCGACTCTGAACATATCCTCCATTCCAATGGGGAGCTGCATTCCTCGCATCCCATCCTATGGCACAGGAGCCATGCTGCCCACGTCTGACATGACCCTTGAACGTTGTGTATAAATTCCAGTGTTTCCAGAGCCTGTGGGATTGAAGTGCTGGAAAAATGTTAAGATAGTACTATCGAGGGGTCCTGTGACAGGTAAAAAAAACCCCAAACCAAACCAAACAAACAAACAAAAAAAACCCCAACAAACCCAAATGCTTTCAACAACTGAACAAGAACCTTTTTGGAAGAAGGCAAACAATATTATTTTGAAAGCTACTTTGTTGAGCATCTGTCTCAAACCCCTGAATGGCTTACCCTCTGCAAATAGTAGTTCCCTGTTCATTCTCTGCAGTTTGCACAGCGGAGAAACAAAGACCCCAAACTAGTTTTCATCAGGCTTAAAAACATCACAGGCCAGTTCTGTCTTCAGTTACAGCTAAGCTACCCACAGTTTCCTAGTGATTTTTCCACTGATCTCAAATAATTTCCTCATTAATCTTCCAATGATTTTTCCCAGTCCCTCCAAAAGGTCTCTCGCCTGATTTCCTCCCATGGATCCCAGATCAGTTTAATAGGGATGCAGAGCAGAAGCTGACTGCAGGATTTGCTCCTATGAAATATGTGTAAGCCAACCAGCCAGCCCGCCCGCCCGCCCGCCCGCCCGCCCTTCCGCCCCCATTCCATCTAATCTATCGCACCCGTCACTGTGGTATCTGATCTAAATGTGCTGCTTACTTCCAGCATGCTCCTTTGCCCCTCGGGGCACGTCCAGAACACGTCACTAAACTGTGGAGAGTTTGGAAAAGTCCAGACAGCGGGACAGGAGCAGGAACTGACAAAGTGATGGCCCAGCCGATAACCTCACATAGCAAAAGGTCTGGCTCTGATGGAGGCAGGAAGGAATTTGAAGGGCCTGCCGGCTTCACAGCTCCAATGTGTAAAGCTCATGGGTCAAAGTAAGGTTCTGGAACATGAGGCTTTTATCCCATACTTTCCCCCCAAACGGAAAGTCACCTCACCCCAACCCCGACATGTCCCATGGGTTTCCCATAGTAAAAATCATGCCTGCATGGCAGCTGTAAATCACTCTGCCACATCAAAGCAGAGGCACTAACAGAGAAGAAATGAATAAATCAATCACCGAAGAGGGAAACAGCCATGTGTGGGTGGGAACAGGTTGTGGGTGTTGGGGTGATGGCAGGGAGAGCGACCGGGACGGACTCATAGACTTTAAGGTCAGAAGGGACAGTACGATCATCTAGTCTGACCTCCTGCAAAATGCAGGCCTCAAAACCTCACCCACCCACTCCAGCAATAGGCCACCAACCGGACAGAGCAATGGACTGGGAACCAGATGACTTGAGCAAGTCACTGCCCTGCTCTGTGCACCAGTTTCGCCTGCCATCCTTTGTCTGCTTTGTTTATTTAGACAGTAAGAGATTTAAGGTAGGAGATGTCTCCCAATGAACATACATCCCCCAAGCACAATGGTGCCCTGATCGCAGCTAGGGCCTCTAGATCCTGCTATCATATATAAATATTAAGGGTGGGACAGACTGTGGATTCAGTAAGACACAAAGAATGAGATAGCGCATCCAGCAATGCAGGGAGTGGCCTCACACCACAACTGGCGGGAGCTAGCCCCACCAGCTCCTCCCCTCCGTACGGCTTACCTCCCACCCCATCCGTAGACAAGCTGCTTATCCAGGCACATGACAATGTCAAAGGAGGCTGAAAATCCTAGCTCTTGGAGTGGAGCAGAGTGAGCCAGGGCAACAAAGGGCAAAATAAGGTTTGTTTCCTATGGTCCACACCAGAGTTCATTTGCATCCTCTCTGTCCTAGATCCTACCTAAGCTCCTCCTCCCATCCACGCTTCTCTTAATGTCCACCCACAGGCATCTGGGATTCAGAGCTTTCATCTCTAGCTCCACTGCAATCAGACGCAGGCGGCAAAACACAGCAAGTACATACACACTGACCCTTGCATCTCAGCTTCATGGAAGCCTCTTGTTAACACGCTAAGCCATGGTATTAAAACAAACAGAAACAATTCCAGTGTTAGTGGAAGATTAGGCTAGAAGAGTCTCATAAAAATGCCAAGTATTATTACGATTGCCTGGGAGTGACTAGCACGTCCAAACCAACCTGCCGTAATGTGTATTGGCTCTGTTGCGACCCAGGTATCATATTTTACTTTGGCAGTGAGGGGGTTAATTATCTGAGTGTTATCATGTGTGTTAATGACAATACCAGATGTTTGGTTTGTTCCTCTTAGCTAGAAGTTTCTGAGAAGAGGAAAAGGCAATAACATTGTTGCAAACCATGTTCTAACCTGCCCTTGCGACTGATTATTCTGGATGCAGAACAGCAATGAAAGCCAGCTAGACAATTTAACTGCCTCATTTGTTACCATTTCTTTCCTATGGTGAATAATAGACGGATTTTAAATTTTCAAATGAAAAGGGTCTTTTAAAAAAAAATGTAAACTTGCTTGAAAACGGTTTGATGTTTTTCGATGAAAATTTTAGCTGGACATTTTCAGTTTTAATTTCCCAGGCTTTGTTGGCAGCTAGCTAGCTAGCTTGCTTGCTTCCTTTCTTTTTTGAAGTTCCCGCTCACCTCCACCCAACTATGAATTTTCACTGGTTGATTTAGTCAGATGGAGAAGGGGTAGGCTCAAAACTGAATATTTTCAAAACAAAAACAAAATTAGATTAAAAAAATATGCCACAGATTTTCTTAAACAATGGCAAAAAATAAAGAAGTCTGTGAGGCATATTATGTGTGGCTCAAAGTAAACCATCTGCAGCACAGTGCACAGTAATAAACTTTACTGGGCCTACAGAAACCATGACCGGTGCTGTGTCTCCTTGAGGGCCACCTCCAGGCACATTTCCTGCCATTAGCTATTTATCGCTGTCTGGACATAGAGCACTCTTGTAACGTCACCAACACCTCTGCTACTACCGGGAGGGGTTTAAATCCCAAATACGCAAGGTGGGGCATAGAGGGAAATATCTCTGTCTGCACCTGTTCAAAATGGATGTTCCTTTATTGCAGTTTTATATATTCCATAGAGGATCTGTCCCTCTAGACACTGAACTATGCTAGCTGCAGCCATGTTTAAATATGGCCTCAGTGCATTCGCTGGTAATTGTGGGAGGCGGCTATGCTCTGTGGTGCAGGCACAGAGCGGGATGGGTCAACTCTTTGTCAACCATATCACACAAGGATTTCAAAGCACTTTCCAGCTATTAATGAACCAAACCTTGTCACTCCTTAGCGACTCCTTGCCAGCATTGCATTTCAAAAACGAAAGGACTGTTTTGTTAGCAGCCCTGCCCCATGTCTCCTCCCTATATTATCAATAATAATAATAATAATAATAATTATTAATAAATAAGCAGTACTCACATTCACCAGGGGTATTTTTTGCCACTTTTTGCAGCATTCACCGACTCCCAGTCTTGTACAAAGATGAAGACATAAGGGATATCCCTAAGGCAGACGAATATTATTATCCCCATTTTACAGGTGGGAAAATTAAGGGAAAAAGAAGTGAAAGAAAAAAGTTGCAGCCTTGTGTAGATAATGTTAAACACCCATGTCCGTACTCAGATGTGTAAATAAATAGTGGGGTTTTCCAAGATCATTCTTCACTGTAGAATCAACATGGGGTGGTCAGCATGCAGGGCTGAGTTGCTGGGTTAGTTTAGCCTGGGTGTGAAGAGCCTCATTGTACAGTCCAGCCTGAGTTACTTTGCCCTCACGTAACCTCTGGGCGTAGCACTAGGACATCTGGGGCCATCATATGGTCCTTTGAGCTGCAGTGAGCTGAGCTGCTCTAGAATTCTTTCCCAATGAATTGTGCGAGAAACTATCTGCCCTTCTGAGCAGGTGACGGGTTTAGCCTTCATCCACACCATCAAGTGGGTGGGTTACGAGCCCAAGTGACTCAGCTGGGGGTGGCAGGCCTTGAGTCCCAGCCATGTCAGCTACCGGGGGTGGTATACATCACTCCACTCAGGTCAGAGAGGGACTCGGGGCAACACCTGAGAAGTCTGCAGTGAAGACAGCGCCCACAAAAGCATCTCAATAAATCCTACTGAAGGTAATGGAAACTGCAGGTTCAAGCACCTCTGAAAACTAGGCCTCTTATTTAGGGGGCTGGCTTCTTTAGTAACACGGTGACAAATTTTGGCATAAGTGACTTGCCTAGCACAGAAAATCTGTGACAGAGAGAAATTAAGCACAGCTGTGCTTAGTCACTAGGCTGTCCTTCTCTTCTGCATCAGCATCCTTCAGGGAGGTATTTTGCAACCTTTCCTGGAAGATTTCCTCCTGGGGACCACATCCTCAGCTGCTATAAATCAATGCTTCTCCCTCAAAGCCAATGCATGAGTAAAGGTTTACACCAGCTGAGAATCTGACCCCTTTCATTTTTCATGACAATTTAGCAACAGGACTTGACTTTAAATTTTACAGGATGTTTTGCAACAGGTTCTAAATCTAACCATAGGCAAAGTCTTCTCAGCTTAAAAAGAGAGAGAAAAAACAAAACAAAAACCCATGCCGTCTGAAAAACCACACTGTAGCAACGTGGTTAACCTCCCGTGAATGGTGCCGTACATTTCGATACAGAGAGGAGTTGTAACAGGCTGAGTCGTGTTTGAGTAGGGCCAATGCCATAACTGATCTGTCTAGCATAATTACCGTTCTCCGTATTCACACAAACTCTCCAAACAAAATTACACTCTCAAATCATTCTCCTCGGGGCAGGGTGTGGAGGGAACGTGGTTTTCAAGGTTTTGAGTGAATGACCCCAGTGTTTCATATTTGCAGCGAAAATATTTTGATGAGTCACAAGCTATGTCTGTAAATATTTTTAAAAAAGAAAGATGGACAATTAAAAAAAAAATCCTTTTTTTGTAAACTGAAAAAATGGCTTTGCTCCTGTTGGCTTTGTGCAGAGTCTTCCTCGTTAGAGAGGAAAGACAGAGCCATATGGCAAGATGCTGAAGTCCTGGCGACGTAGGAACACCTCACAGCTACTCAGTTTCTCCCCATCAGTCGGAGTCATTGTGGGGAAAGGCTGAAGATGACTAGCTGTGGGAGGAGTTCTCAAGGTGGAATCACTGTACTGAAAACTATTAAGTATAATTATTTATACTATAATAGGGCCCCGGGGTCCATAGACATATGGTAAGAGACAGCCCGTGCTGCCCAAAGAACTTTCAAGTCAAAATAAACAAGACAGAGAAGAGCAAGGAAAAGAAAGAACAAAGATTTCCTTTTACAGGTGGGAAACTGAGGCTCAAAGAAATTAAGTGATTTGCCCAAAGTCAACCAGGAAACCTATGGCAGAAGAAAACCCAGCTGGTCCTGGCTGATACTTTAGTATACTAACCATAAAACCAACCTTCAAGTATTGACGCTGCCCAAATCCTCCAGTGCCAATCTCTGAAAACAGGGGTCACTGTGGAAAAACGGTGCAGGAATGGCATGGGGGGAATGTTTTCCTACTCCAGCCCTGGCCTACACCGGCAGGAGGCATTGTACGGAACCGGTTGCATAGGAATTTTGGACCACTTCCCAGCTGGCAAGGATCACCCATTGGTGATAACTGCTGACAGATTTTCAATGGTTTTTACGTTCCTCCAGATTCACAGATTGCCAAGTTCCTCTGAAGTCTCTCTTTCACCCCCTCGTACACAGCCCCCTCAACAATTTGGCTAAGACATTTCTGATGTTTTCAAAGTGAAAAAGAAAAACAACCAGCCCATTTTTTCCTGAAAACAGACACACCTGTGCAACAAGATATAGAATCATAGGGCTGGAAGGGACCTCATGAGGTCATCTAGTCCAACCCCCTGCTAAAAGCAGGACCACTCTCCCTAAATCATCCCAGCCAGGGTTTTGTCTAATCGGACCTTAAATATCTCCAAAGACGGAGATTCCACCACCTCCCTAGGTAACCCATTCCAATGCTTCACCACCCTCCTAGTGAGAAAGTTTTTCCTAATATCCAACCTCGACCTCCCCATCTGTAATTTGAAACCATTGCTCCTTGTTCTGTCCTCTGTTACCACCGAGAACAGCCTACCTCCCTCCTCTTTGGAGCACCCCTTAGAAGCAATCAATTTTACAACACTGTTCTTTTTGCTCACATCAACTACAGGCCAGAAGAGGAGTGCTGGCTTTGGCTGGGAGCGCACATCTGTTTCAGGCCCAGGAGATATCACCAGGAGATGACAGAGTCAGACTGGGTGTGTGGGGAGCTCACAGCTTGCGCAGTCCCAGTCTCTTTCAGCAGAAGGCACTGTAGCGAATCAGAAACTGGAGTGAGTGTATAGGCAGCTATCAGCAACTCCCAGCTTCAACCAGCTGCAGAGAATTAGTAGCTGATGGAGAGAATCTATGTCTGTGTGGAGCTCACAGTTAGTCTCAGGGCTGTTCCCAGTTCAGAAAATGGGGAAGACAAGACCCTGATACAAATGAAATAGAAGGATCAAAGCAAAACCGGGTCAGGAGTAGGCATAAGTGACTGAGGCTTATAGTCTGTCTGTTTTCTTCATTCTCAGCAATAATCCAGATCCTCTGTTTGAACAATCACAAAGGGCCATGCCACTTCCACGTGCTTGAGGGCTGGCTCACACAAGCAGTGCTTTTCAACCAAACCTTCCCTGCCCACCCCGGCCTCCTCGTTTGTTATCCAGTACCTTACACTGCTCCACCTGCTCTGCCGCCCACCACAGCTGGCATCGAAGAGCACATTAACATCTGGGAGGGCTGATCTGCTCCCTACAAGGTGGATCCTGCAAATCTAGTCTGCGGTCTGCATACTTGCATGACAGATGAAAAGCCCCTCGGTTGTGGGCTTTATGCACCACCAACGCACTGGGAGAGTTTATTTAATTTTGTGGGTTTCTTATAAGATTTTTGGTTATTATTTGGAGTAGAGGCATGGCAGGCGGGGGGAATAAATGAAAGCATTTATACACATTCATTTTCCCATTTTTAAAAGGGCCAATTAAATCAAAGATTATTCTCTCTCCCCCCAATCCTCCCAATGCCCCTCACCCTAGACTTTTCTCTCGGGCTGGGGAGACTTGGTTTTGCAGATCACATTTTGACTCTCAGCTTGGCCAGCTTCAATGCAAACTGAGGGATGGCCATGGAAATCAGTACGGGTGATCTGGAGTCCCATAGTGTAGTTGAAAGCAGAATTTGGTCCGAATGCAAGATACCAGGAATCCTTCATTTCTCCCCATTGCGCACAGTGACATTAACGTTCAATTCGCTTTGCCACTCAACAGACCCTCATCCATAGTAAACTCATCATTGCATGCAAATAGTCAGACACAGCAAGGCCGTAGCCGCATCCCCGAATGTACATACCTCCTGTGCTCGTCCTCAAGTCCATGCCCACTGTGACGGCCGAATCCTTGGCATGCTGTGCCCCGCCACGTCCAACAAAAATTGCTCCTTCTCACCATGGAAATAACATGGGCCAGATTCATAGATGGCATAAATTGGCATAGTCAATGGCAACCCTCTGTCAAGCAGCGGCAACTTTTAGGGCCTTCCAGATCTGCTTTCCAGTGGAGGAGAAAACTGGGTACATTATTAGTGTAGTCTACTTTATGTTTCACTATATACACCAGTCCTTGAACAGCAGTGATCATGAAAGGCACACAGGCAATCTCCTCTTTCTGAAATTTCAGCCCAGACAATGCCCATTTCCCAGGCCCCAAGTATCGACTCTAGTTAGAGATAAGGTGGCCAGATAGCAAGAGTGAAAAGTTGGGCTATGGGCCACTGAGTAATAGGCACCTATATAAGAAAAAGCCCTGAATACTGGGCCTGCCCCTATAGAATCAGAACATCTGGTCACCTTCATCAGAGAGATTAAGCCAGAGAACAAACTCTCTTGCTGTTTGCAATGTCTCCCCTCAAAAGAATCTACTTCACAAAATTAGCTACAATAAGGCAGCTCTCCCATGACTATGCACTACTTGAAGGCTAAGAAAAAGAAATTTGTAAGACTGCGTGTGCCATCTGGTGCCTCCCATCATAACAGCCTCATTGGTATCAATGCTGCCACATTGACTGACATCAGCCAAGGACTGGCCCTATGTGTATCCCCCAACTCACACCCCTCAACAGCCCAGCCAGAGTGGGAAAGAGGGAAAACTTCAGAACTAGCCCCACTGTGACACCTTAAAGTTAACCATCTTCACCTGCTAGAGCTACAGCGCAGAGGTAAATGCCTTTGCTCTGACATGGCCATTGTAGTTTTTAACTTCCATTAACAAGCTGTTACTATGTGAACTCTTGGGTCTGCTTTCATTTACAGATAAGCTCTTTGGAACATTCAAGCACTGTCCGGATCCACCCCCTGTTTATGCTCAATGTCTCTTGTAGCAGTACCGTTTAAGACCAACAACTGTAATATACATGTATAAAACCGTCCTCGGTCCTCAGGGCGATAGGTCAATAACTCAGCAGAGAGCTGGAATAAATTACCCTTTGACTGTAAATTAACTTCAAGTGAGAAATGATGCTTGCTCAAGAAGCAGAGAGTTCATCTGAAGCGGGAAGAGTCCTGGGTGACAACTTGCACTCATTTGTTACCGCAGGTTTAATTTTTTAATTGAGCAACTACAGTGAAATGTACTAGGAGAATGAGACCAGGGTCATGACTAACAGAAGGGTGAATTTTCCCATTCAGATAAAATCAGACCCAACCCCCCTGTTCTGTGTGCTGATCCTGAGTCTCACTTTTCTTTTGCAGGGTTAAAAAATATATCACCACTAGGTTGCCTTTTTCCCCAAATTGCTTCTCAAAGATAGGGAGGAGAGATTTTGGCTAAGGATAGAGGGCTTGGCCCCGATCGAGGTCAAGTTTGGTTCTAACGTCCATTGATTTCAACTGGAGCAGAATTAGAGCAACTTTGAGTGTTTTGGGACGTCTGTTCCTCAGGACAGAGAATATTTGTATGTCCATGCAGATGAGACCTTGTTCTTTAAGATCTCATCTGATCACTGCATTGTGAGAATCCAAAGGGCATCTAAAATGGAGAGAGGCATGCTGGAGGCCTCCTGCTGCCATTTTGCCAGCTCCTGATTTCATTCTGGCCCAGCTGGAGGTAAAGGAGCTGACTGGAGGCCATATACCAGTCTCCTTTTTGAGCTGGATACTGGTTTAGCAAGCAGACAAAAGAGCTTTGCAGTCTAAAGAAAAGGCGTAAGGTTTAACAGTTAAAAGCTCTTTCTCCAATTGTTAAATCAATCCAAGGCATACATTCCCCACAACAACTGACAGCCTGTATGGGTCAAAGAAACTCCTCCTTTACTATGTGAGCTGTTAGAGCACTCTGCTAAATAGTATGCATGGAAATGGGAACCAACGTGAGACTTTGCTGAGTCTAAATCTTTTACCTGGTCTGCAGGCAGCGGCCACGTAGGGCATGCGTTGAGGAAAGCTCTCAGGTTGTGCACATTCGAATCAAGGAATCCGGGGTGACTGGGTCTAGTAACAGCTGGAATAGTGCGTTCAGTCCAGGTGCCAAACAGAAGACATAGGCAAACTGGAGAGAGGTCAATGAGCACAAAAAAACACCACTAGGTTGGGGGGGGCGGGGTTGATTTAAAAGGAGGGATTAAAAGAGCTGACTAGATGCAGCTTGGCAAAGGGACCACTGAGCGTGTAAGGAGTCATAAGCAGTTTCCCAACAGTGGAAGGGAGAGCCGAGTTGTTAACTGTGGTGCAACAGATGGGGTGTCACCATGGCTAATGGGCTGAAATTCAGAAAAAGAAAGGTTCATAATAGGTAAAAGTTCCCAACCACAAGCCTTACACTGTTGAATGGGTTCCCCATGGGGCATGGTGGAACCCCTTTGCTTAGGGCTTTTCCATTTGCAGGCTGACTTTCAAAAGAGCTCGGCCTGTTGGAGGTGGGTGCTTCTGACCCTTATTTTCAGAGCCTTCATGGGAGGCGAGACCAGCCCTTCTGCTAGGTGCTGAGCCACTGGAAATTTGGAGCCAGATTAGACAGATCACTAGAAGGCAACGATTCCACAATAGTAGAGACATGAACTTATTGAGTTGATCTTTTCCAGCTCTGTCTTCTGGGATCCGACCTTTAAAAATAACAGGGGGGAGTGACCCAAGCTTTCCTCTAACTCCATTACAGTTTTGATTTGAGTTTTAGGGCAAAAGTTAGTTTAGGACAGTTCTTATTTTATCTGAACCTGGGTAATCCCCCCCCCCCAAAAAAAAGTTTATTGATAGTTTTTCAGTTTCTAGAAATGCTCCACAAGTGATAAAGATGCATTAAGAGCAGAACTGATTTTTAAAAACAAACAAAAAAAAAAGCTGCCTTTTTTGGTGTTGCCGCCATTTTGTTAACTAGGTGCTCAATTCTCACTAACTTTTAGGAGTTAGGAGCCCAGGTATGAGGATTGCCTTTGAAAAGCTTCCCCCACACTGTTTTCTGGTGTATTGGGAGAGTAAGGTAGAGGGGAAGTGTCCCCCCATTTTTATTGGTATGTTTTTCCAGTGGCCATCCTTGAGAAGAAGGGAAGGGAAATGAAGTGAAGACGTTTGAGTTCAGGTAGGACAAGCAGGTGTAACTAACAAACTTACATTGCTCATTCAAATTTCAACATGGAGGGAATAATTTTAATCTTTTCTTTTAAAGCCTCTTCCCTTCTAAGTGTTTCCTGGGACTGGAAGTGAATGCCTTTGAGCTGTATCTCCTCCACCCAAATGGGGTTATCTCAAGTGGAAGAGAGCCTGATTTGCACAGCATTGTCAATTCAGAGTCTTGTACACAAACCATCATATGTTGGTCCCCTTCTCCTGCTGTGTCTGCATCTCAGCTGTGCTGTCCCACTGCCATGAGGGACATCCCTCACAAGATGGTCGGTGGGTTTGGCTAACAAAGAAAGATTAACAGTGTTAAATGCATAGAGCTTGGCTTGGAGATAACTTGGAGGGAGAGAAATTTGCTCATCTACTAGTGGCACAGATTATGTGAGCATTAAGGACTGGAGAGAAATAACTTCATGTAATACATGGAGTAATAGGGATGAAACTAAGAAAGAGGCACTGTGGTCTAGCGCGCTGGATTAGGATCCAGACCTACATTCTAGTCTTAGGCCTGCTGCGTGCCCTGGTGCAAGTAATTTTCCGTCTCTTCGTGCCTCTGTTTACCCACCTCTGAAATGGGGATGATTATACTCAGCGCACCATTCAAGAGTGAAGGGATATCTCCTTGTGCTGCCCCATCCATCTGTGGTATCTACCTGTTGTTTCTCATCTAATATTTGGGATGGAAGCTGTTTGCAGCATGGCCAGTCTCTTTGTTTTATGTTCATACAACTGCTGGCCTGGTCCAATATGGCCTGGGTCTCTATGTGCTATTGTAATGAAAATAAAATAGTAGCAGGAAGGACTTTAACAGGCAGATGCAACAGGCCCATGAGGAATCGCACGAGAGGAGTGGTGGGAGCCCCAAAAGTAGACTGGACATTGTTGTGTTTGTACAGAGCTTCGCACACAAATCCTGGGCCATGAAAGAGGTTCCCCCCCTACGACAGGACTATCAATAATAATCCCCCCTGAAATGGACTGGATGACCCAATAACTTTTTTCCAATCTCCATCCTCTCTGGTTCTGTGAAGTGGCTGGATCAGAGATGTGGGTATTTTTAGCAGAATTCCCCAGTCTGTCTGGCATGTTAAATAGCAGAGGCGATGCCCCATCATGTGTATTTTTTCTACAAGCATCCAACCAAAAAAAAGCTGTAAGCCTCTTTAAACACCACCATCAGAAAGATCTGTTCCCCCCCACCACACTGATTGGCAATTATCCCCACCCCCCGCTACTGCACCCTCACCAAACTGAAAAGAAGCAGCCAGCACAGGAGCATAGGTAATTTATTTTATTGCATTTTATAATGCCATTGTCCATACAGATTACATGCAGCTAGATCTACTGTACAAGGGTTTACTGTCTGCCCAAGCAGACACACGGAATTTCAGAGTACAAATACACAGCAACGCTATTTCCTTTATACAGCATGGGCATATGGCAGTGATGGGGACGGTGGGAGAGGACGGGTCAAGGTTTATACACATCCTCCTGCCACCTTCCCTGTCCCCCACCCTCACCTCCCAGTTCCCCCCTCCTGAAGGATCATCTCACCACCCTGACCAAGGAGGAGGAAAAAACAACAAAGTTACTGTCACTGCCCACCCCCCAAACCTTCCTTTGAATCGGAAGTGTAGAGAAATCAGGCTTCCCGGTCGGAAGCGCAGGTGGGTAGCTGAGCAGGCAGCTGGAACTATAGTTCGGGTGAAACTTGGAAAGCGGGGTTAGTTTCTCCTTACACCACAATGCCACCTTTTCCAAAGGCTGTGGGGTTGTGACTAGGGAGAACGAAGTCCCTTTGCAACGGAGCGTGCTTAGACAAGGGCCTGCAGTGGCTCGGGGGGGGGGGGGGGTATGACAAGTGCAAGGTGGGATTGGGTGGGGTCAGCTGAGCAGACCCATTTAATGTTCCCACCTCCTCCCACCCACTGAGACCAACAAGCCATGTGAGGGCCAGGCTTGGTGGCTTGTGCAGAATGCCTAAACTGATATAGATCAGAAGTCACTAGTCATTGGTTTTTGGGTATTCCCACCACCTGAGATTCACTGAGGGGTTTGGAAGACTTGCCAGGATTGTGTAGAGGTCAAAGAGGCGGAAGGGGGAAGTGACAACTGGATACTGGTTCTTCTGTTGCAAGTCTGGCAGAAATTCTAAAAGGACTAGAGGGAAGGCTGGGCTGCAAATGCCCTTGGCCTACCTCCATCCCAGTTTGTCACTCCTAAAGGCAGAGGGTTGCCCCACTTCTGCGAGGAACGACCAGTCCTCCAGATCCAAACACTCTTTGGGGTGTTCCAAATCTCAGCTCCCATCAGAGGTCCGTATTTTGCAGATGGTGCCTATGTTTATGAGCTGAACCCTGGATCTGAAAATTTCGGGGTCAGTCAGAATCCAGGGCACACGATACTACAGCTATGTTCCAGCAATAATTTCTTAAAAACCTCCAAGAAAAACAAACAAACCGGTGATAGTGGATATTTATGTAAACAAAGAAACAAAAACCCTTTGGTTCAATCAAACTTCAGCTTGCTGTTTCTCCCCTCACTTCCACCTCCTCTAATTCCCAGTAAACACTGACTGGAAATGGTCTGACTATGGAAGGTTTCTCTGCCCCCTCTCCTCTCTACCGTTACTAGATAGTTAAACACCACAAAAAATTAAATCCAAGACAATGGAGAAAAAGCAATAATCTCCAAGCAAAGTCAATGAGAGATACCAGAAGACCTCTCTAATTTACAGAAAGGGGTTCTAAACTTCCTGGGCTGTTCCCCTGCCCAGAATAATGCCATTAGAAGAAAAGGAACCAGCAACAGAAAACAAAAGAAAAACAAAAAAATCCCTCATGGTAGTAGGTTTAAAACCAGTATATATATATCTCAACATATACAGACATACACGATTCTGCTACGTGTTTGGTCCTTTAGCCCTCTCCCACCCTGCGCATTAAAGGAGTTTAGAGGTAACAGAGAATTTTAAAAATTCAATGGGCAAAAGTAAACCAGCATCACCTAAGTACTGTACGTTGTTCGGGTGAAAGGCAAGAGAAAGCTTGGGCAGTACTGTACCTTAATGATACGCAACTCTGGAGAAAAGGCTGGGCCAGGCAATGAGGGGCGTGAGAATGAACTAAAATTACCCCTGAGTATCAAACTGGACACATTTAATGTGGTACAAACACAATGTTGCTTGAATGACTGGGGTAAACAAAAAACAAAAGAGCTTGGAGCTGTATGTTATTCCAAATCCACACAGTTTAAAAAAACCCTTTATATTTATATATAATTTATATAGTGCTCTTCTGAGCCAGGACATGGTGTAACAAAAACGTACAAGGAAACACGTTATAGCTGACTAGTAAAGAAGGTGGGATAAGCCCATTGCTTTTTTGTAACACAGCTCTTGTGTGTATATCTTACGGACGGCTGCACGTGTTTTGCATCTTTTTTTTTTTTTAAAGTATCATCATCGAACTACTAAATAATAATGAAATTGAATTTATCAAGAATGGTAAGAGGTGGCGATAGGCCGGCAACTTTCAGGACCAGGCTAACGTTTGGCAAGGTTATCACACAAGGATAACGCCAACAGATGAACAATGGTGGTCTCCGGGATGAAGCGACAGCTTTGGTACCCACTGTGCCGCAAATATGTTGGACAGGGTGCGTTCCCTGTTTTGTGCACGCATCTTTGGGTGAGTGTAATTTATTACAAAGAATATACAAGCACATTTGGTCCCATCTTTATAGCTTGATGTGGGTCTGTCAAGGAGGGAGTGTAGCCCACCCCCCAAATTCCACTAGTCTTGTCTACACTGGGAAAAATCACATTTCATTAGAGCCGACATGAGGTTAAGCCACCAAGGTTGTCTCCTCACTCTTATGCCGATAGAAATGTGCAGACTTTAGTGGAGTTGCTCTGAAGTTATATCACAGTAACTTAGTATATCAGCATCCGGCTCTCAGTGTAGACAAAAAACACATTGAGTCAGATCCTCAGGTGCGTACATCAACGTAGCTCCACTGAAATCTGGGACTCAACAATCTTGGGCTACCTGAGTGCTAAGTCATGTTAATTAACAGACAGTCTAACCTGACGGTTTCTCAGGACAGACAAACCTTAAGGTGGATACCTCAGCTCTAAGCATTCACATCTGTGTTAGCAGCCGGCATCTCAGTTGGGAAGTGCCTTTGTGTTCAATTGCACATCAGATTTTCAGAGGCACTGCAGTTCCCGTTGGCTCCAGACAGAGTTTTTGGGGTGCTCCATGCCTCTAAAAATACTCAGATCCTAAATATCGAGTGGAAACTGGCTTGTAGTTTAGTGCTAGTCAGTTTCAGGCGTACTATTTTTGGGGGAGGGGTGGGTGGGTGGGCGGGAATTTCACGAAATGAAGCTTCAAAATGATTTTCATACATTTCTTTTTAAAAAAAAGTTCAAAGAGCATGAGAAACTGAAATGGACCATAAAGTGAAAGTAAAAGGGAGCAGACGCCAGTTTCACCTTTCAAGCCTAATCGAGTGCCGTGTGTGTGTGCGTGTGTATAAACGAACCACATCAATGATGAGGACAGTGTACCTGATTTTGAAACTCCCTTTCAAAATGTAATCATAAAAGGTGAGGGGAGGAGGAACAGGGACAGACTAATTAGACACACAGGAATCCATACATGGGAGTGTTCTTTAAGAATTACACTCACATTCCAGGGAAGTGTCATGAAAGCCACAAAATCTTAGCTAGCAAATTTGTAGCCCCTGAAAGAGACGTGGCTGTTTAAATTCCAACTGCAACTTGAGACACTGAAGCTAGGAGACAAGGAATTTCTTCATCTACATCTTAATAAACAAGAGTCTGTTATGAGGCTGGATCTTACCACTTGAACTGTGCAGACAAACCCACAAGGTCATGTGAAACCTTATTAATTTCCTTATGACCTTGGGGTTGCCTGTCCAGACCCAGCTGCAAAATCTGCTCCTTGGATAAACATAAAAAGTCATGTGTGTTCTAGGGCATCCTCCCTCCGCAGGGACAGCGCTGCGTTGGTGACACATCCGAACGTTACAGGGAGTGACGTAAGACTCAGACAGTACCATGAGAAGAGGCATGATAGGCACTCATTGGGGAGATGTGGTTTTTTAAAATAAAAGCAAACAAATGAAAAAGAAAGGAAAAATTGTTCTGCCAGAGCTGGGAAAAATACCTCACACTCACAGAAGACATCTGCTTTTGGGGCGGGTTTTCCCCATTTCACACACCAGCCTCTTCTGAATCCTCCCAAACACATTCCACCATGTGCCTTCCACGCAAGCGGAGTTCTCAGGAAAGCCCGAGTGCATGGATTTTTTAAATTTACACTCATGCACGTGCACACACAAAATCTTCTGTCTCAGAGGCAGTTAGAGGATTTTTTTTTAACCCTTGATGTTTTGTTCTAAAGCTACAGCCAGTTGCAAAATAGGAAGAGATGTTGCCTCTGGCTTTGGGCCCGCCGTGGGACAAGGATCGCCCAAAGAACTCAGCTTTTTATAGAATCTCTCTGTGGTCCATCACCATGCACAGCGGCCTTTCTGGGAAAACCTGCACAGGTATTGTCGAAGCACAAACCCCATTAAGGGTCTGACCCTGCTCTTATTAAGGACAATGGAAGTGTTCCCGTTGATGTCAAATGAAGCTAGATCAGGACTCTAAGAAATGGTCAGATATAGTCTCTGCTCTGATGCTAGGGATGGCCTATTCAGACATTCATGATGGTGCCAGGCAGCCCGTCTAGAGCTGCAGCAATGCATGCTGGGACCCATACTTTCCACGTATACCTCGCTACATTGAAAGTGACTGGAGCCTGTCTTCACTTCAGTCACATGAAGGGTCCCACCCAAAGTCACTTTAAATTTTTCCTATTAACCTCAATGGGCTTTGGATCAGGTCATAAGTCTCCTAACAAAATGCCAGTGTGACCCACTCCGTTGGGCAAAGGTCAGGCAGAACTGCCCTGGAACACAGCTCGAAGCGCCATGACAATCCATCGTTGCCCAAACCTCTCCTGACTGGCTTGCAACGTTGGCGTTATCACCCAAGAGTTTGCACGCTCTCTTACCCTTTTGGTTTAACTGGTTCAAGGTGAACCAACTCAGAGAGCGTGGCAGAGGCTTTGGCTTAAACAGAGGCAAGTCTATTGCTAAAGAGAAACGACTCGCTTGGGTGTGGAGGTTACAGTTCAATCCTCATCATCCTTTCTATACAGTACCAAGAAACACCACATTAATCCTGGCAGAGCACATCTGTACTGGACCCTGCAGAACCCGCTGTGCGAGCACAGTGCCCAGAACAGATATGATACCAGGCAGAACATTCCAAAAAAATGCGCACAAACAGAGCCAGAGGCGAACATGCCAGGAATACGGTTTCCACTTCAGAAAACAAAAAAAAAACAAACCACGGTGGCCGAGAAACGAATGATTATCCCGGTAGATGACCGTGCTGAAGTTTACGCTCCCAAACATGATGCAATCAGTTTACAAAGGAACCAGCTGGCCAACTCATCCAATGCAGGTCGCATTCTAGCAGAAGAGCAGCATGTCTCAGAGCTTGGCTAGCACCCATTCTGAAGCATCTCAAGTACCAGCGACGCGCATTGCATCCTCAAGAGAATCTACCATGAGCTTCCAGTGAAACACTCTGCCCCCGGCTAACGAATCTGTGCTAGAGAGGAAAGAGGGAGCAAGGATTCCTAATACTTGTGGGAATTTTTTTTTTTAAAAAGTAGCAGCAAGCCCTTTTTTGAAATAAAAAGTGTTACATTCCCTGGAAATGAAACAAAATCCTCAGTGAAAATGTGGATTTTTACAGCAAATGTAACTGTCGAAGGGTTCGAGGTTGAAATGAGTGGGTTAAGAAGATCTATAAAAGACCAGGGTCAGAGAGACTCGAGACTAAAGCAACAGATCGCACCCTGGAGAGAGAAAATGGGAGCCATCCATCCTCCCCTCTCACACCCCCTTTGTTCAGAACACAGAGCAATAATGCACAATTCCGTTCTACCTTCATAAATGCGTACAAACCGCATCTGTAAACTTTGGTTTAAAACAATAACTTAAAAGTCAAAAGAAAGCAAATGACTGATACGAAAAACTTTGCAGGCATTTCTTTTTTGGCTGACAGTGGGGACAGAGCAAAGTGAACACACACACACGAGAAGTTTCAAGGAAAAGTTTTGGTTTGTGCTTCTGGCCTAGGAAAATGGTCTTTGGTCAACAGTTAAGCCAATTGCAAAACCATCTGTAGGAGCTGGGGAGGGATTTAAGCATGATGTCAAGCTGAAGAGGTTAGGCCAGGTACGGGAAGGTGGGGGGAACCTGGTTACATGCTCAACAGTCCCTATTCCTTCACTGTCCCTGGAATTAAATTGTGCCCCCAGAAATGCAGAGAAGCCCTGAAGAGAAGCCAAGGTTTTAGTCTCACTCTCTACACTTCATCAGCAAGTCGTCTGTATTTTTCCAAGGGCGGGAGGAATGGGGGTCAAACTTGCTTTGCATGGAGGGCTCTCAACAAGGAGCTGGAGGCTGAGTAGCATTAGGAATTCTACTGCTTTCTGCCATTAGCTACAAACCTTCTGGGACTGCTCCTCTTACTCTCCCGTTTCCCCACAGGCGTAAAGGACTCTCTCTCTATTTAAGCCAGCTTCTCTCCAATTTACTGCCCCAACAGAACTTTCCAACCTCTCTACAGCTTGGGAGACACATGACTGAGAAGCAGAAAAACTGGGGAACAGACGCATGTTCAGTGGAGACATCTAGTGTGGGCTCTGGGGAATGCTGGCAGCAATTCTGATCCAGGACTGTGGAATTTCTTAGGAATTCCAGCTGCAAGAATAAAGCAAGAGGCTCTTCTTCACTCTCTCCCACCCCAAACTTTGTCTAGACTGGATAAACCTCCATTGTAGAGCAGTTAGGACACAGATCTCTGGGATAACAAACGGAGAGGATGAAAAGGGAAATTGTGGTGCAAGCAGGTGAAATTTCATCCGTTTCTATGCAGAATACAGATGCTCTCTGATCTTAAATAGCCATTGGAGGCTTTGAGAACCTGGGAACAGGATTGCAAAGTTGACCAAAAAGCTGGGTTATCTACTGGCTGATATGCAACAAGTACTTTTAAAAAGCACAAGCCACTGGGCCAGCGGTATGAAGCAGATAACACTTTTGTAATCTCATTTTAGGATCTCCCCCAACAGCAGGAGTAGCAAAACAAGTTAGCAGGGGTGGGGAAGGGAGGGAGGATTTGAGTTCTAGACTCCAGTCCCTTGATCATAGACAGACAAAGAAAACAGTGGGTGGGAATCTTCAGGGAACCCTCCAGTCAATAATGGAATCACCCCGAGATGGGTTGTGGGAAGGGATTCATGTTTGTTTGAAAAGTCAGCTGTTGCTATACCAGGTCTGGGTGGCCAGCTGAGAGGGGAGAGAATTTGGGGTTCCAGCTGTTTAGTGGAAGGAGACTTTCAAAAGGGATTTAACGTGGAGGATAGACAAACAGAAGGATCTGCGACACCTAATATGGAGACCTCTTCTGGGACGATTCGGTCTGGGCTATCCGAGTGCTAACAGCTACCCACCTATCTCAGGAGAAGAGAAGGGCCTGGAGTTTGGAAGTGGGCTTTGGAGAAGGGGTCTTTGTTCACTCTCAGTTACTCAGTTTCCATTTCTGTGCACGCTGCCCCAGGCAAGTCCAACACAAAGCGCATCATACAGGAGCAAATACCCTTCAAGGGGTCGTAATGAGGAGGTGGAGAAGGCGGTGCCATGTCATCCCAGGGGTCCAAAGGCACCAGCGAACATTAAGGAGCTTGGGGAGGGGAATGGTGTAGCTCTGTCTAACCCATTTTTTTTTCACGTGATCCCATCCTCTTCCTCCACCCTGACCCTGCCAGCCCCACGCCGAGGGCACTTCCCTTGCGAACTGTGACTCCATCTTGCATTCTTAAAGGAGAAATTGCAAACAGATGAAACTTGAGTTCCAGGGGCCCCCACATTATTTGCCACCATCCCCTGGAGCCGGGGTAGGTGTGAGAGGATTGACTCAACACTGAAATCACTTTCGGTCGGACCTGCCCATCTTTGAAACGGGGTTCTGAAGAGAGCAAGACGGGGCTTTTAGCTCCATCCAGATATCCGGGAGCAGCAGAGTTATCAGATGGGGAGAGGAGATGCTGGGGCAAGTTGGATCTGGATCCAAAAACGAGCAGCTGGGGCCCCATCATGCTGTGACATCCCTCAGCAGCACGTGCTGTCTGCGACAGGGGAGCACAGGTGACCCAGCTCTGAGACAAGTTAAACACACTCTGCCACACTGGCTGCCCCTTGCGGCCTGCGTCAGTGGGAGCCACTGAGCATCTGGAGCTGCGCCTAATTCTGCGTTCATCTTGGTTTTTGCAATTTGCCTTTAGGAGATGGAGGGAAACGGAAGGGAGGAGAGTGTGGAAAAGAAATGCCGAGGAAAGGTGGGAACTGGACGGGGTTGCCGTGGTGGCTTCGGCGACAAGTTCAAGCTCCACAGCTGATATAAGCTCCTCAAGGCAAATCCACTGCCCTGGAAGGACGTGGAGAAAGTCCCAGAGGAGAAATGGGTCTGTTCTAGAGACAAGCACCAGGAGACTAAACCCTCTCAAGACACAGCCACCTGCCTCCATCTCCCAACACTCCCAAACAGGATCCAATCCTATAACCAGACCGTTCAGTTTGCCAAAGTCTCATTGGTGCTGGGGGTGGGTATCAATGTCTCGTCCGGGAGGCTGGACAGAGGAACCTTTGGAAGTTTGCTGCTTTCTGCAAAGAAAAAAGCCCTTGGGCAGCGTGACATGAGGTAACAAATATACAAACAACCAAAAGACAAAAATCAAGAGGGGAGAAAAGGGGTTTGGTGTTTGGATTTTTTTTTTTTTTGGCATTAACACCATCTGTTCACCTGAACCATGGACCTTCTATCCCTAAAAATCTTTTGGTATCTTCCTGTCTTGACCAGAAATAGCTTGCGTCCAGTTCGCTGTGACTAGCACATGTACTCTGGGCCCAGGACTAATGCGGGTGAGGGCGGCAGGACTCCAGGCTGCACGATGTCCAAGCCAGTAGGCGAACTGGAGCCGAGTGCCTGGATCTAGCTCGGCTCTGTCCAGCCACAGCAGAGGAAGGGCCCCATGGTGACCTTACAGTACATATTGCTTTAGGATTGTCCGGGTCAGCTCAGGTGACTGAGCTCTTGTTTTGATTTGTAGAGCCAAGCCAGACCCTACACACCCTCTCCTTTTGATTCTGCTGTCCCGTCCCGCTCAAATTCACTAATATGAAACCAGGACACATGACAACACAAGCCAGGATGGCCCGGTGAATGACTCTTCCATTCACCCCCCTTCCTTAAATGCCCCGCACCCAGGAAGGAAAGACGGAGGCTTCACAAAGCAGGCACAGACCCTGCTCATTACTTCACTCCATGAGAACTTTTCATCAAAACAGAAAAGGAGAGCAGAAGGGGAGCTGAGAGGAAAAGAAGGCTCTGGGTACAACGTTCTGCAGAGAAGGGCTCGAGTCTTTCCCTGAATTCAAACTTGCATTGGGTCTCATTTTGATCTCTGATGCCAGGCACTGGCTTCTGACTGAACTGCCGCTGTCCTTCCACCATTTCCACAGCATGAGACAGGGTGCTTTTTCTTCATTTTCAAGGGCAACAAAGTACGAGGGCACAGCATACGCCCCTGCTGTTGAGCATTTGCATTTGACTTAGTAAAGTAGACCACCACTGCAATGCTACTGTGCCACTGTAGAGCAGGGCAGGAGACGGAACAGGAGTGGGGAAGAAGGGGGATAAACACAGGTTAGCTATTCTGTTCTCCAAGTGGCTTAGCATTCGGCAGTAAGACCCAGGGGAGGGAACACTGTGAGGGGTCTGCACAAGGAGACGCCAAGCTCAGGCTCCCATGGACGCAACTGATTCTTTTCCTCCATAGCCAGGAAAGGAATCAAGATGGAGACAAGCTGAACTTCCAGGCCATCATGGAGATCTCGTTTCCAGTCACAGTCAGATATCGAGGTGGGCTCTGTGGGGTGAAAAGTTTCTCCTAGTGCAAAACCAACAGAGTCGAATGACTGGTGGGTTCCTGGCGTCACAGATGATTTTTTCCAAAAGGGAGGCGGTGGTGGGGGGTTGGGGTGACAGAGAGAAATGTTCATGGAGTTACATAGCTCACAGGCTGCCCCCATTGAACAGAATGTTGCCTAGGGAGACCCCCGCATGGAACAGAGTAATCATGTCATCACTGGAAAAGTCCAGAGCATGGACTGAGACCCACCAAAATACTGAGAAAACCAACGTGACAGGAGGCACCTTCCTTTTGCCATGAAGTTGGAAAACAGGGGGAGCATGGAGAATTTTTCAGACAGAAACAACCTACCATCCTCGTTCACCAATCACTAACCAAAGGGGGAGGGATTGTTTTTCTCTGCACGTCCCCCATTTTGGGAGTCTTAATAGTCACTGGGATAGGGCTAGGAAATCTGGGGGAGGAGGGACGTGCCTTCAGCAACAGGTTGCACTGAAGAAACCCTTTTGCTTTGTCAGGTTAACGCTGAAGGTCACCTTGAGGAGATGGGAGCCGTTGCTTGGTCTCCAGCTGAGGTGGGGGTGAAGTGCTTGCCCCCAGGTGAGGAGGGAGAGCCCTTAAGACAAGTCTTCCACTGGCAGCTCCTCCTCCAGATCCCTGTCCTCTGGGACCGTCACATTCTGATTGGTGGTGGCCATGAGAGAGACGGGCCTGGGGTTGTCTTCAGCCTCAGCCGGTTCTTCCTTCACATGGACTTGATGGCTGGAGGAAGACAAGGGATGTTGAAGCTTAAAGCCTATGCTGAGGGGGTATTGGGGAAGGGGGTATAGGTACCCTCCAGCTATTGTTCCAGGGCCTATATGAGATGAGGTGGCAACTCCTACCCACAAGCCTTCAGGCTCCAGAGCTATCACTCCAGCTCTGTCCACCAGCCCTACTTTCACCAAAAACTAGGGTCACCAGATACCAAAGCAGGGAACGGAGGACAGGGAAGTACGAAAAGGAGGACATGGAGAAAATGTAGTATTAATATCTGTCCACCCCCACGGCCCTTTCCCTGCTCCTCTGCCTGCTCCCGCGGCCCCTTCCACAATCCTCTGCCCACCCCCACAGTCTCTTCCGGGCTCCTCTGTCCGCCCTCCGAACCCAGTTTTTCGGACATATTTTAGACCCTAAAATTCTCGGCTTCTATGCGAGCATATACGGTAGCTTCAATTAAAAAAGTGAAACTTTAATCATCAGTAAAAAGCCAGACAAAAGCACGTATTTTTAAAATGCCTGCCAGACGGAGGACGTGAAGATAAAAAGGAGGACATGTCCTCCTTTTGCCGGACATCTGGCAACCCTAACCAAAACTCTACACTCGGATCCCGGCTCTGGGTCCAAGCCACAGCCCTACTACCTGACCTCTTCAGAACTCAGGCATGACAACTCCAAGTTCTGGGGCACAGGCCCTACCTCTGTATCCGTCGACTGCCGGCTCTGCCTCCTGTCCTCTTTGCTTACAGCTAAAAGCTGCCAACATCTCCCCTTCCTCCAGCTTTGCATTCCCACCCTCGTCCCGCCCCAGCCAAGAGAACAACAGCGCAGACCACGGCAGAAATCAGGCATGGGCCCAGCAAACGCCAATGCTGGCACTCACCTGTACTGCTGCGGGGAAAGCCTGGGGCTGTTGCTCCCATTGCTGTTGACTTGTTCCACGGTGCTGCTCACGTCGTCATGGCCGATGTGTAGCATGCCACTGGTGGAGCTGGTGTTGATCATGGTGGGGCTGTTCAGGAGAGGGAAGTTGCTCTCTGCCAGGGCTGCCTGTAATAGATGGAGAGATTACAAATGATGGAATCATTTTGAGAACAGCTAGACAAAGGCGACTATGAACCTGGCTATGCCATGCCTGCCATCCATTATTAACTGCTTCCCAGCCTATCATGAATGGCAGGTCAACATCTCAACGCTGGGTAGGCTAAGATGACCAGTTTATTGGTAGCCCAAAGAATAGGGACTCACTGGGGTTCATGTTCCTGGATCAAAATTCCCCCGTCAGCAGTAATCCCAGGATTATTGATCACCGGAGTTAGGGCTTCAAATTATTGATATTAAAGAACTAGGTGTTCCATAAGATTAGAGTTCCTGGGCTGAAGCGTGACGAGACGATTGGTATCAGATCCCCAGAAGCTTAGGCAATAAAGTAATGCTGTGGTTCACAACCTTTTCGGCTGAGGGCCATAGATATTGTTACAGAACTGAAGGACCACCAGTCTTGGCCAGCAGCCCTCCCCGCACTCCGCCATTGCAGCCAGATAGCAGGAGTTGTGCTTCCTTGCTGATATCCCATCCCCCAGGCTGCAGCAAGGAAACCATGGATCCTGTAGTCCCACGCACTCCACCTGGGTCCCTAGGCAGTGGCTCCCTTCTGCAGTCAGCGGGATGGGAGATCAGTGCTCCCCTCCCTCTGGCTCCAGCAGGGACACAAGTGTCTTGGGATCCAGGCTGATCTCCTGTCATCTTGGCTGCAGCAAAGAGCCTGCACTGGTCTTTTAGCCCTGTGGCAACATGCTCTGCCTAGATCCTTAGGCAGGGGGTCCCTTCCACAGCCAGAGTGAGGGGAATGGCGGGCCAGTCTGAAAGCCCCTGCAAGCCTCAGATTAGGAACCACTGGGGTAATGTGTTAATAACCCCAGGTTAGTTAGGTGCATTAAATGGCTGCACCCCAACATTTTCTCTGGATGTGGCAAGTTGTGGGGCTGGTGGAGCGCCTCTCTCCGGGTGTGGCTTGGTTTGGGCTGTCGTATCGTAGAAGAAGGGGAGGGTCTGGCTGGAGCAGGGTTCAAGCTGAAGTCGGCTGGCCTTACCTGGTAACTGGCATTAAGTGCTCCGTAACTGAGTCCTGAAATCATGTTTTTGACTAAAGTTGGACTCCTGCAAATGGGAAACAAAAAGAACCATCTCTGAGCTCCTGGCCCTAGGAATGGTAGGATCAGAGACAGAGCTCTGCTGCAGAGGGCAAAGCAATAGCAGACACTTCAATTTCCCCGTGGCGCCGCTCCACCCACCAGCCTGCCTGGACACATACCCTGCCTAACCATCAGCAGAGGGAGGTGGGGAAGGAATAAAGTATGCCCATTAAACATCTCTCCCTTGATCCACGCTGGGCAGCAGCCTGGCCAGGATGTACAAGGAAGTAAGTATGAGCAAACCTGGACTGCTAATGGCTTCGTTCCTGTTGTGGGTGGCTGGGAAATCCTCCACCCACACCTTTCAGGTGGGGAAGGGGGGTTGAACATAATATTAAAAGGGAAGTCTTACAGGCCCATCCCCATCACCCATCATAGCATTTCCTTTTCTTCCCTTCCTCAGAGATTTCTGTCTTTTTCCTTCCTCCTCCCTTTGTCTGTCATCTTCTTTCTACCCCCTTTCTTTACCTGTATCACTTTTTTTCACTCCTTCCTTCTCTTCCCCTTCTCCTTGTTTCTTTGTCTCATCCCTTTCCTCTCTGTCTCTGCCCCCTCCCCCGACCCTCCAGGAAGCTGCCGGAGGCAGAAGGAGATCAGTAGTCACATCCATACTGTGCACAGCAGCTTTTCACCGAAGGTGCTAGCAGCAATGTCTTCCCATGGACGGGCACCTCTGCACCCATGGGCTTGCACGGGTGAGCGTGGCTAAGTACACATCCGGCTGGCGAACACTCAAACTGCACATTGGCAAGTGTGTGCACACAAGAGGAATGCTGTGCGTACGTGCCTGGCTGTGAATGCACAAGAGGCTGGGTAGGGTTCTGGGCAAAAGAGGCGCGTACAGGAATGTGCCAGGGTGGGTCAGAACTAAAGGCTGGTTCTGATCCAGACTTAGCAGTTCAGGCCCACGCTTCCCGCCAGGAGATGCTCGGAGGCAGGAGCACAAGAAGAAAAACCCACCCTGTCATCTTTGGTGGCCTTCGCTTTTGGTATTCGTGTTCGTCTACCGTCCAGACAGCTCCCTTGACATTCTCCACTCGCACAAAGCACTTGTGCAGGCTCAGGTTGTGGCGCACGGCATTCTGCAGAGGGAAGAGAAGGGAGAATCAAAGCAACAGGAAGACACACAGAAGTACACAATCCTCCCTTGCCCTGTGGCAATGGCGGAGAACCACACCGCAGCTCCTCTCGAAGAAGCTGGCTCACAATTTATAAGGAGGGCAGAAGGCAACCCATGGTAATCACTGGACTAAAGACAGTCCTGCCACGGAATCATCCTTAACCCTGCGACGTTGGCCACTTCGGCCTGCCTGCAGGGCTGATCTGGGGATGCAAGGCGGGCTTCCACTACCAGGAGTATTGGCGAACAGTGAGGGGCTGACAGCCCCACAGATGCAAGGCCTCGAGCTTGGCCAATGGCCACGGAGACTTCCCTCCCAGGCTGTATTTCACCCCTTGGGACATCATCTCCCAAAATGTGGGGGTGGGGAGGAGAGGTTTAATCCTCATGACTATTTGAGGCAGTGGGGGTACTGCTTCAGGCCAATTTGTGTGGGACCCTCCTCATGAGTGTCTGGACTGAGACTTGCATGAGAGCCACCAGAGGCTGGTAAATTCTAGTCACTGATTTGATAGCCCATTGCTGATCCCAGAGCCCCAAGGGCGAAGTGCTTTAGTAGCTGTTTGTGACAAGGGGTGTCTCACACTGCTTTGGCCATCACTCTCTGCCTCCCCCGATGGAGAGGAACATCCCCCTTCGGGGCCCTACACTGAGGTGAGGAGAGGGCTTGAGGACAGGACCTCATCCCACATCTCACCGGTCCAAGGCAGACCCTTTCTGAAAACCTGTCCAGATATCCATCTTAGGTCCTTATATGGTCTCTGTGATGGTGGCACATCAGAGTCTTTAATGCACTTCTCACCACACCCCGGTGAGGCAGGGCAGGCCTAGACTCCTCATTCAGCAGGTGGGGGAACTGAGGCACAGAGAGACTAATTGACCTGCTCAGGATCACACAGAAAGCGAATCTTGACATTCAGGAAACTGAATCAGAGTCCTCAGCTAACACCATAACCAGGGCACCATCCTTCTATGCCGCACTGCCCTCTATTAATGTCCCTTAGAGGGAATACCTGATCCCTACAACCCCTTAACAAAAGCGTTTGCTGCATCTTACCCCTGCCAGGGAGAGGAGGCAGGAAGATGGCAGGCAGGGCCCTGGAGAAGGAAAACCCACCCTACTCCTCTCATCCCCAGTCAGCCTGGGGATAAAATAGCATCTTGTCATGAGCAGACCCCCATCTTTTCCCTTCCCATTGCCCAGCAACTCAATCCTAAGAGAGTCCCTCTTCCTTCCAAAGGATGCTGTGAGCTCTGAACTCCCACTAGCCTCAACAGGAGCCGAGGGTGCTCAGCAGATGGCAAGTTGAGCTCTTCCCACGTCTCGCTCAGCCAAATCTTAAGCTTTTGGTGGGAGGCAGAGAGAAAGGGGCGGGGGGAACTCCATCATAGAGGCACACGAGCAGCAGACAGGCACTCGTCAACATTCTGAGTTCAGAGACACTCGGCAAAGCAGGTTTTTTTTTTTTTGTTTGGTTTGGTTTGGGCTTTTTTGGTCCATTCCTTCCCTTTATTCTTTCCGTCATCCATCTTTACATTTCTAAATGTAAAATAAAGAGACACACACGTAGGCAGACGGCGCAACCCCGAGAGATACCAGCTCCCTCTTTCCCTTTCCAACTCCCTGCCATTTGCGACTGCCCCTATTTCATTACCAATTTTAATTTGCCTCTAATTAAATCCTGTGTATTTTTCCGACTCACTTGCTAATCCATGAGGGAGGCAGGAGGCTGGAGTGGAATCTCTCCGAGCTATAATTACAAAGGGCCTAATCACGCCGGGGCTCTGCCTTTGAATAAATTTCCTTGCGTTAAGGTTCTCAGATTCTCTGCCTTGCAAATGAGAATGACCCCAATTTCAGGAAGTTGGCCTCAAAGGGTTTTTTTTTTTTTTTTTCGAGTCCTGATTCGTGATGAGAGACTAATTCGTTACGCTAAAACATTAACAGCAATTTAAAAGGTCGAACGGGGGCCGTATAAACAAAGAAGCCAGCCAAGACAACATGGCAAAAGGAGAGACGGAGACAGGGACCAAAACCCCCACACAGGAAAGTGTTACAGTTCCCAAAAACTCATCCAATTGGACATTTTCCTTCTTTTTTCATTCAGAAAAACCAACCAACCAACCAAAAATGCTACCCCACCCTGCGCCAATACCTCTGCTCCAGCCAAAGCAATGCCATTACGCAGTACATCCAGTGTGGGTGCTGGGTTACCCGCCTCTCTGCATTATTCTTGTTTCTACTGTGGGAGTGTCAAGGGCTCCAAGTCAGACCACCCCCTCATTGTGCTAGGTGCTGTACACACAGCTAGCCAGACAGCGTCTCCCCCAAAACAGATACGGCATGGGAAAATGGAAGGACTACTCCCTCCACTTTACAGAGGGGGAACTGAGGCACAGAGGGACCACGGGTCACATTTTCAAAAGCGTCAGGCACGTCTACACTCTGTTTTAAACGCTGTGACAGAGAGTATTGCAGCCTGTGTCAGCCATAAACAGCTGTGTAGACCTGGGGCTCTGAACCTAGGAAGGAGGGTAGGTTTTCTGAGCCCGAGCTGTGATGTCTACACAGCGGCTTTCGGCTGTCGGCCTGGGCTTGGAGGCTTGCCGCTGTGGATTTTAAAGCACAGTGTAGATGTACTGTTAAGAATCCAGCAGGCTTCACTTTGGGGGGAAAAGCCCCCCAGACTTCAGCCCTTCAGAGAAAGCTAGTAGGGTGCATGTTTCTTGGTGACTTTTGAAAGTGTAGCCTAGGCTCCTAAGTCACTTTGGGTAAGTGCCTAAATGCCTAGTCCCAGGTCACACAGGGAGTGTGTGGCAATGCAAGGAATCAAACCCAGACACCAGTCCAGTACCTTAGACACAAACTCGCCTGTCTCTACAGAGGCGCAGGCCCTGACTTCATTTCCAATGCACAGAACAACCCACACTCCTTCCCCATCCCCTTCTGCAGCGGTGCCAACCAGAACTAGAGATGGTTCCTGCTGGGGCCCCAGGGCCCCAACCTGCTGCTTTCACCAACGGGGGCACATGCAATAAACTGGTGACCACTGGGAAAGCAAAGCTCCGCCGTTCTCATTGAAAACAAACTTGGGGGCAGGAGGGCCTTTCACTGGGATTCTTCCGCCATTCGCGAGGTCTTTTCCACAGCCACCAAGCAAGGGGCACAACTCTGGACTGCATCAGTTCTGTGTTCCTACAGAGACCCCAGATCCCCCTACCAGTTCAGGAACTACAAGGCATTGTGTAGGGAACCTCTCATCCTCAACTCTTCTCTAACAGTGGCACATCCCCCAGACAGAGCCTTGAACCAGAGGGTCTTGATGAAGAGGAGTTTGGGTTTATCTCAGAAGTTTGGATGCTCGGAGGGGGATTGTTTCTCTTAAGACATCCTCTGGCAGATGGGACCCGCCCCAGATCCCACTGTCCTTGAACCTGTGCAGTTCCTCCTTTAGCACACAAGCAGAATGAAATAAATCTCTTGGCCAGCTCCCACCTCCCTCTCTTTCTGTGTGCATATGGGATTCCTCCTTCAAACAAAGACCTGATTAAAGGAGGGAGGCACAGCAAGGCCAGAACCCTTATTAAAAAATAATATCACCATACTGTACCTCAATGAGTGTACGTAGCACCCCACTATTACTAGCGAGTGCTTCCATGGGCGTAGGCACAAATATATTTGTAGAGGCAAAAAGTGGGAGAAAAACAGATCTGTCAAAATCTGGAAAAATTAAAGGGTTTTGTTTTGTTTATTAAAACCATTCTATATAATTTAATAGAGAAACTTCTTCATGGCTGTGAAATCTGACAGGAGAGTTCTGAACACCCACAGAAAGGATCATATTCTCCATTCAGTTCAGTGGGGTTTTAGAGCAGAATGGTTTCACCCTGACTTGGATAGGGGCTTTTCTATAGAGAAAATTCTGCTCTCTGTGATGTGGATGTGAATCCACTGAGGTCAATGGAGTACTGGATGAGAATCAAATGGTGCCTAGGGTTCCACCAGAGATTAGGCCCCTGCTGTACTAGGTGCTGCACAAACTCCTAAAGTATGTAAAAAAACAACCTCAGCAAGCAGTGAGTCATCAGTTGATTTGGACTTGCTTATGGGCTAAAAATAGCAGTGTAGATAAATTGGGTCTGGACGTTCAGATTCACCTCCTCCTCACTAGATTTCAGAGCCTAGGCTGCAGCCCAAGCCTTCATCTGTTGAGCTGGGCTGTGAATGTTTTTTTTTTTTTTTTTTAAGTGTAGATACACCCACAATAAGAGACAGTCTCTGCCCCCAAAGAGCTGAAAACCTAATGAGACAAGGCAGACAACAGGCAGGAGGGGAACAGCCACAAGAAACATAATTTAGTCAGTAGCAGAGCTGGGACTAGATTGCCTGACTCCGAGGTCAACATGCAAACCACTAAACCAGCCTATTTCTCAACAGAAGTTGTGCCCTAGACACCAACTTACACTGAAAGACATTTACATGCAACACCCCAGGGCATGAATGACGTGACCTGCCCATTGACTGGGGTAGATCCTCTCTCGTGGGCAAGGCCGACACACCTAACTTAGCTCTCTTTTGTCGTCCCCTGGACAAGGATCTAAATCACATTACCTATAAAGCTGCAGTTCCATGCACTTCAGTGCCTGGGCTAGGGTCAGGGGTCATCTAAATGGGCTCTTACAAGAAGCTAAACCATCTGGTGTTTTGACTGGACCCAGCTCAATGTACGGTCACGTGCCTCTTTGCTGGGCTGGCGTGGGGTGCAGCTTATGGGGAGATCCTCCTGCTTCATCTCAGCTCCTCTTCCCTCAGGCGGCCTCCCTGCCTTACTTTAACATGGCGTTTGCATTTCAACAGAGTATTTATTTAGTGCCCAGACTTGGCTGCTCTGTTTGCCTCTCATCTTTGTCTTGTCTAATGATGTTTGCTTTATGCCACGGCCCTGCTTTCTCTCCCGACCCCTGCACCCGCCCTATCACATCAAGATTTCTCTGTCATGCCTACAACGTGCATGGTCACGCCACCACATGCCGTTACCCCTTCCTCTTCTCTCACTTCCTTCCTCCTCTGGATGCTTTGCACTTGCCCAGCGCCTCCCACCTGCTGGTCACAAGGGATTCTAGGAAGGAGGCAAAATGTCAGAGCTGGTTGAGGAACAGTGATTTCTGGAGGGAGGAGGTGGGACGTTTTAAGCCTGCCTCCCCCCCATAAGCTCTTTGTGTTTCAAGACAAATCCTTTTTTCCATATCCTCTCCAACTTCTTTTCAGTGGCAAAATGGAAAAAGGGAGACAGGAAAAGGGACAAAAACCAGGGATGGGAGTGGGGAAGCCCCCGCCAAAACAAAAAAGTTTAGGAAAAAAATTAAACTTCTGCAAAAACATTCATGGGGTTGGGGGGCGAGCAATTTTTCTGTCCTCAGATGTTTCTGAAACAAAAATTTTGGCCAACTCTGAGACAGTCATATTTCTCTTTTACAGATGGGGAAACCAAGGCAAACACGGGCAGCAGAATAGGGACAGGATCAGAAATAGAAACCTAGAGTCTTGGTTCTCATCCTCCCTGCTAGTCCCACTCCACTCCGAGAGTTAGGAATAGAACCCAGGTGTTCTCACGCACACTCTAGACCCTGGACAGTCCTCTCCGTCCCCCAGCCAGGAATAGAATCCAGAAGTCCTTACTTCCCGTCTAACCATTATTCACCCTCTGTGAATGGTGCAAGATTCAAATGAGAGCTGCAGGGGCCAGATGGTCATTGCTCCAAGTCAGCAACAATTTGCTGGCTCGAGGGGTGCAATCATTCCCTTGAGACCCCAAACCTGTGCAGGGCAGCTTTTGTAGAAGCGCTCATTATACAGAGCTGGCCTGGCTGGCAAGGTGCTGCTCCCCTGCAAGTGCAATACTCCACACGAGCCATCAGGGGGACTCGATGATCGGTGCAGAAACTCTCAGAGCCATTCAAACCAAACTAGAGTCCTTCCTTGGCTTGTTTAACTGAACTCCTGCACACAGAGCAGGTTAATACTACAGCTCACGCTCTGCTTTGGAGAGGGTGAATGGCTCGACTACACAGAGGGCACAGATCTACATGCCACTTTCTCCCACTGGATGGGTTGTCCGGCCGCCCTCCCCCCTGACGTTCTTGGTACACTTGCACCACAAGGGCAGAGACGGATTCTGCATGCACAAAGGCCTAACTGAGCCGGAGCAATTAATCTTAGAAACACCTTACCTGCAATGAGGGGTGGGAGGAGGTGACAATTCACACTACCCCACACCAGGCTGCCCTCATCGGGGCTGCCAGATGCCAAAGAGGAAGTACATGAAATGAAGGGGGGAGACAGCAGAGAAGAGTTCAAGTGAGAGCAAAGGAAACAGAGAGGATGAGACAGTGAGATGCGTGCAGATGGAAAGATGGGGGCTGGAAGACTAAGGACCCTAGTCTCGTTAACAAGGTAGCCCCAGGATTGCTGCCCACATGTGAGTGAGTGACGGTGACTAACTGTTGAAACAAGCCGTTTGTGATGCAGCATCACCGCCTAAAACGGTAAGCAGAAGTTTAGAAGATTTCAGGGAAGTTTAAGTCAGGCCCTGCACATTTGTTTTGCCAGTCTGAGGAGCCGCACATTCTGATTGTATTGCCCGCACCGCAGGACGTGCGCACAGGGGGTGGCCGAGACGCCGCATTCACCTTCCCCGACACCATTATTCATGGTCAGTCATCCGGGCAGCCACCACATTCCACTGATTTGGGAAAGGGAACACTTGTCAGCTAGTTTTGGGCCCGAGCTTTAGATTGCATTTTAACATACAAGTGAGTGCACGCGCAGCACAGGCTTGGCAGAGAGAGAAATGGAGAAAACTATGTGAAAGGCTTCTGGGCTTTTTCCTGTCAGTAAATTTCTACAACCTGTGCTATGTGGGAAGTCAGACCAGACAAGCACAGCGGTCCCTTCTGGCCTTGAAGTCTATGGCCAGGTTCTCACCTGCTATAAATCGTCAGAGCTCTGCTGAAGTCACTGGAGCTGCACTGATCTATGTCAGCAAAGGAACAAGGGTTTTAATTCTGCAGGTGTGAAGTCATTCAGGGACAGCTGGGGCGTAGGTACCTCTGGTATTACCTGAACTCTGCAGATTGCCAGAAATCAGGCTAAAGGACATCGGGCAATGGCATGAAAACGTGCCTATATCGGTCACCCATCTCTTTCTTGTCAGAGACTATGACCAGATGTCCATGTCAATTGGCCAGATGTCTTTGATTCTGTTTCATCGCTTCAATGTTGTTGAACTCATCCACAAACCCTTTATGCCCACGAGGTTGGGGCAGGGTTGAGGGGAATCCCTGTTAAAGGACACTTGTTTGACTTGTATGAATTCATGCTTTTAAAAAAATATAACATGCACACATGCTTAGGAGGCTCCTTTGACAATAAATTATAAATAAAAAAACTAAACAGGTCAGGAAGAGAAATAACAGTTTTCATGTACCTAAAAGGTTGTCAGGAGGAGGAGGGAGAAAAATTGTTCTCCTTAACTGCCGATGATAGGACAAGAAGCAATAGACTTAAATTACAGCAAGGGAGGTTTAGGTTGGACATTAGGAAAAAATTCCTAACTGTCCGGATGATTAACCACTGGAATAAGTTGCCTAGGAAGGTTGTGGAATCTCCATCATTGGAAGTTTGTAAGAGCAGGTTAGACAAACACCTGTCAGGGATGATTTAAGAGGGTACTTGGTCCTGCCATGAGAGCAGGGGACTGGACTCGATGACCTCTCATGGTTCCTTCCAGTTTCTATTAACCAAATTATTCTCCACTATCCCAGCCGAGCGCATGAAAAGTAAAATCGAATAAATAGCTGAAAGTGAGAGAGACTTTTAAAATACTTTCAGTCTGAAAGGTTATTTTTTTCATAGTGCACTGATAAATAGATTCTAAAGGGTTAACACTAGACATTTGAAACCCGTTATAGACGTGAACAATGTGAGCTCTAAATGGCTAGACACATGTCAGCATATGGCATTAAAAGCAGGGCTGAACAGAAGTTTGCTGTTGATACAGTGTGTGCGCGCGTGCGTGCGCGCACTCTCTTCCTGTAGAAAATTCAATTTTTTATTTAAAAATACCTCAACCACCTAGAAGGGGAAATATTTTGTTTTCGAAATGACATACCAGTGTCTCATGGGAGTTGTAGTTTGACTGCATGCCCCCGCTCTCCTCTATGGGCTAGGCTCCCATGACTGACTTCATCTCCCATGATGCACCACAGTCGTGTGGTGACTCCCGTGATGCATGGTCATCTCTGCCTCCAGAAGGGAGACAGTGGTGCATCACTAGAGAGGCAGTCCAAGTAGGAAGCCCAGGCTTGCTGACAGCAATTCTGGGCGCCAGTGCAGAACAGTCAATGGGCCCCCTAAAGAACCCACTATGTATAAGATATGGCATTGCTTGATCCAGTTACAGGCTTCTACCAGAAGTTTATGCTTATTTATTATGTGCCATGCAAGTTCCCAGGCGGCTGAGGACTGAGGAGGTAGTATCCGCCTGGACATCCCAGGGAAATTACTGATGAACCCAGGAAGTTCAGTAGCAGATACCACAACCTGTGCCACCTGGGAACCCTCAGGGGAGGAGCAGAGCAAGGATTCTTGGAGGAAGGCAGGAATCAAGTGGGAAGGGGAGACAGAGTGTGGGCAGGGCCACAGGCAGTAGAGCTGGGACAGGGATCTAGCCTTCCCAAGGGAAAGCTTCACCCTGCTGTCCATGATCCAGATCCTCTTAAATCACTGGGTCCCTGGGCAATTGCCCCTTTGTTCCCCACATTGGTGAACTTGAGGGAACCTGGCCTACAGAGGAGAATGGGAGCACGAGACATCTGAACTATACAGGTGCTGCGATGATATTTTGGAATCAACATTTCCCCTCCACCCCTAATATAGTCAAAATTTTCCACACAACTAAAAAAACCCATTGTGATAAGGTCTTGTCATAAATCATGGTTATAAGTGATGCACTGAGCTGTTAGAATCTATAATAATTCAAACATCTAACCACCATTTATTAGACCTTCATGAATGCAACATTAATATAAAAGTGACCCTAAAAGATGTTATTTGAATCACAGATAAAGACTTTTTTTCAAGTTATATATTCATAGTGTCCCTTCAATGCTCTGATCCATGTTACTTTGAGTTAAATGGAGCTGAATTTTGTTGTATTAGAAGTAAATATACACCAGGGAAAAAATTCTGCCCTGGTAGGTGGATGGCATAGATGTTACCTAATAGATATTTTTTGGTCTCTGTCATCTAAGATTTTATAAATCCCTAAACAAACAAGGGAAATCTTTCCCAAGCTCATATTTCATCCTCAAACAGATCAGCTATTCACCTCTGTCTGTGGATGGAGCTCAGAGCAGTTAGGAGTGAATCGTCAGTGTCAAAGCTTGCAAGGTACTTTGTAGTAAAGTGGTACTGTGCTGGGAGCTTGCATCAGAATAACATGGTGGGTACCTTACTGGTCTCATCTCAGTGGGGTTTCTAAAGAATAGTAGTAGAAAACTTGAAAACTGAAGAGATGGCTCCTCATACTGATTGCCCTGGAGAACTCTCAGTCGAAATAGACAAGGCAGATAAAGAATGGGTTATAAAATGAGTTTTACAGATGGGAAACTGGGACCCAAAGTGATTACGTGACGTGCCCATGGTCAGACAGGGAGCCTGCATCAGACCTGGAGTCGCACTTCAATGCTTTAACCATTGAAAGATCTGTTCTCCTTTTAGACATAATGGCTTCATATACAAACAACAGCTAGCTAGCGGTACAACATGCATCAGACTATTGATTGCAAGAGGCACATGTCTACTATGTAGGAGTGAACTGGACTGGCTCAAAGAAGAAGCCCTCAGCCCCCACCCATCAGCCCTCTTGAACTTTAATATGTCACAATTTACAGCTGATACTAACTACTCCAGATAGTTAAGTCAAAAGCAGACTATGAAGAGTAATAAAGGGATCTCACAAAAGTGGCTGACTGGACAAGAAAACGCAGATGAAATTAAATGCTGATAAATGCAAAGTAATGCACACTGGAAAACAGAATCCCAAGTATACATATAAAATGATGGGCTCTAAATTAGATGTTACCAGTCAAGATAGATTTTGGACTCATTGAGGATAGTTCTCTGAAAACATCCACTGGAAGTACAGCAGCAGTCAAAAAAACTAATAATGTTGGGAGTCATTAGGAAAGGGATAGATAATAAGACAGAAAATATTCTATTGCCTCTATAAATCCATGGTGTGCCCACATCTTGAATACTGCGTGTAGATGTAGTCACCCCACCTCAAAAACAAAACAAAAAACTACCCCTCTTCCCCCCCCAAATATATTGGAATGGGAAAAGGTATAGAAAAGGGAAACAAAAATGGTTAAGAGGTATGGAACAGCTTCCATATGAGGAGAGATGAATAAAACTGGGACTTTTCAGCTTGGAAAAGAGACAACTAAAGGGGGATATGACAGAGGTCTATAAAATCATAACAGATGTGGAGAAAGTTTATAAGGAAGTGTTATTTACTCCTCCTAATAACACAAGAACTAGGAGGTCACAAAATAAAATTAATAGGCAGCAGGTTTAAAATGAACAAAAGGAAGTATTTCTTCATACAACTCACAATCAACCTGTGGAACATTTTGCCAGAGGATGATGTGAAGGCCAAGATTATTACAGGGACTAGGTAAATTCTATGGAGAATAAGCTACTCAATGGCTAGTATCCAGGATAGGCAGGGACTGTTTGCCAGAGGCTGGGAACGACTGACAGGATGGATCACTTGAAGACTACCTGTTTTATTCATTCCCTTTGAAGCACCTGGGACTGGCCACCGGTGGAAGACAGGATACTGAGCTAGATGGGCCACTGGTCTGACTTAGTATGGCTATTCTTATGTAACATCCCCTCCCCACCCACCTCCCACAACCACTCTCTCAGCTGCCTCTCAACTTCTGAATTCCAGAGCTGGAAGCAATCCAAGATGTGAGAGAGATGGCTTTGATGGGACTTCCAATCCAAAGTGAGGTACCAAGCCCACCGCAAGAACACCTACTTAAGACAATTCCTGCCTGCAAAAGTCAGATGGGCTTCTAGACTTCTGGGTACAGACCTGAAATGAACTTTCCAAATTCTGCCCGACCTCCCCACACAAGTACAAGGCCCGCTTAATGCCATGCTGTCTGGGGTATGGAGGCACCACCCTGGGGAACTGCTTGAACCCACCTCCATTAGTGTATGAGAACATCACGGGCCCTTTGAGTTGTAAATTCTTTAGGGACAGGGACCCTCCTTGTTATACAGCGCCTAGCACAAGGAAGTTCCGGTGCAAGTCATACCAAGGATTGATGATAATAATACAATCAAACCAGAGAGGATGAGGACCATCAGTGGGCAAAGAAGAATCAATGAATAAAGGGTGAGGGAGGGGAAGGATGAAAATCAAGGAACCACAATCCAGAACACAGAGGTTCACAAGGCTTTTGAGGCTCGTGTGGTGAGCTCCCCAGGCACCCAATGGGCAATGGGACTCTTCCCACCAGCTGGGGTTCAGGTTCCCTGAGAGGAATGTTGCTCCAGAGGACAAGGTGTTGGCCTGGGGGGTCAGGAAACCCGGCCCTAACGCCAGCTGTATCACTGACCTGCTGCGTCACCAGGTTTGAGTCACTTCCCTTTTTTCCCCTTATTGTATTCAGTTTGTACACTCTGGGGAAGGCACCACTTCCTACCAGAGATACATACAACATCAAGCCCAAAGGGGCCCTGATCTGGGACAGGGTCTCGCAGCACTACCATAAGGCACATAAACAATACAAATCTGGCACTTGCTGGTGAGTCTGGGATTCCCAGCAGTTCATCCATCTACCTCTCAGTTTGGTTAAGAGGCAGCTGGCTCGGCCGAGCTCTTATCAGGGTTTGACTCTGGCTTCCCATCTTAGAGAATGATTGCATCAGGGTCTGCCTGTGACATGCGCAGATCTATGTCACGTCTGGAGGGTGGAATCTTATTGGGAGGCTGACTGAAAGGCAGCATTGCCCAGCAATACAAACATGACCCTTGCCTTCCCCACCGGAGACAGGAGTCCCTGGCTCCTTCCCTGCAAGGGGCTTTCCAGATCTCGACTAGAACAGTAGAATGGAAAAGGCACCAAGAATGAGGAACAGAGGGGATGTGCACGGTTAACACGCACGATTAACTTCAGACCTGGGGTAAGTGGGTGCAAATCTACTGATGCCACCAGGGTTAGTTCTGCTTGCACCTGGAAGCTGTTTTTTGAGGGGACTCAGCTCCTATACAGACTTGACTTACATGGCCCCAGAGATCACAGCCCCGCAGTCCTGCCTGAGGAACCCCATCTTGCCCTGGTGCCATAAACCCCAGCAAACAGAGAGGGGAAATTTGTGATTATTGGCCGTTTGGTAGCACCTAGAGGCCTGAATTGACATCAGGACTCCATTGTGCAAGGCACAATACACACACAATAAGAGGCAGTCACTCTCCCAACAAGGGCTCACTGTCTGAACAGAGAAGACAAAGGCTGGGAGAGAGGAAGGTGAGGTAAAACAAGACGAAGATACTTGCTCAAAGTCCCAGAGCCAGTCTGCGGCTGAGCCAAGACTCGGCCAGGTCTCCTAAGCCCCACGCTGGTGTCTCACACCATCCTCTCTCTCAAAACAAGCCCGACTTTCACCCGCTTCTTCGCCAAGGTAAACGATGGGCTGCAGCCAGCTCATGCAGAATCTCCTCCTCAGATGAACATCTGCATCCCAGTGAGAGCCGCGGCTGCTCCCGAGACCCAGTCGGAGCCTTTTACAGCTCGGCTGAGGTGTCTTTTTTTGCTGCACGCAGTAAGACACCAGCCCCCGGGTTATCATTAACCTTATTTTCTATTTCTAGTGCCTAACTTTTTTTTTTAAAAATACCCTTCTCCAGTATGCAAGCTGTACAAGTTTTAGCTCCCAACCCTAGTTCCTGAGCCTTTCTGAGGGAGTGCTCACTTGTGCCTTGGAGGGACTGAACAGTGCAAACCATAGTGAGCAGGTCAATGTAGGTTTCACTCACAGCTGACCTTCCCTGGAGTTTGATGACACATTTTGGGCAGTGGAGGGGATCAATAAATGCTTAGAGAAAAGATCCTGCTTTTGCAGAGGAACCGAGTACTCACCACTGCCACTGATTTCATTAGGACCTACAGTGTTCAGTCTCCCTGGGGACCAGTCAGTCGGTACTAGACGCTATAGTGATGGGCATTACAGAAAGCCGTAAGGCAGAGAGAGGGCGAGTTGGGTGCTCACACATTAGCTGGCCCATAACCCCCCTCCAGAAACCCTGCAATTCACTGCTGCAATCCCGTCACCCTCCCTGCAGGAGGCACCATGTCACACAATCCAGCAGCTCACAGAAACGGTGGAGCTCGGCAGAGTTCTCTTTACTCGAGCCAGGCAAAGAAAAAGTCATCTAAGTTGAGCCCCTCTCTCTGGCACGCAGGGTGTGCGCAAAGCACAGCTGCCAAGTCCTGCGGGGTTTCTTTGCCCTGTAAAACTGGGGAACGGTGACATCCCGTACACCAGGAAACAGGAGTTTCTCTATTAACCAAGGGACATGGTGACATTTGCTCCTGTGCCACCACTTACACCTTAAAGATTCAGAGGGACCCGGGTGGTTCACAGGCCTTGTGCTGGGAGGAGAACTGTGCTCATCTCAGGTCATGCTTCAACTACTTACTGAAACACAACATCCTTCTGCTCACTCCTGCCACCTTGAGACGTTTGTCTCAGACAAACAGACTGGTCTGGCCATGGTTTGCACGGCACCACTGGGTGATGCAACGAGGGGGTGAGAAATGTCCTGACCCAAGGTACTGTGAAGGAAGACTCATGAAGCAACAGGACACTACCAGACTGAGCAACTGGGGGACCCCTCAGGGCTGTTCTTGGATGTACAGCCTAGCTAAAATCTGTAGCAAATACCCTTCCCCACAGCCCAATTACCCCACATTCCAGTGTTGACAAGCCCCCACAGTACCACCTCAATAGTCAGAGGGTAAAGTACTTTTTTTTGCAACGCTAGCTGAGCTCTGCAGCCTACCTCTAATGAAACTCACCCCTGCAGCAGACCCTGCCACGTACCACCAGTGCTCCACGTAGGGTTCTGTGGTTTAAGGAGAAGAGGGGCAGAATGAAATCCCAGGCTGGGCTTTACCTTCCAGGTGGCCGTGTTCCTCCTGAAGTAGGCAAACATCCGTGTGAACCAGTTGTAGATTTCATTCAGTGTTAGCTGCCTGTCTGGGGTCTCCAGGATGGCCTAGAATTAAGAGTGGGTTTAGGGGTGAGAGGGAGGAAAAAATTTACTGATAAAGCATCAATCCTGAGAGTCGCATCACTGATCGCGCCTGTCTTCAAGAGAGGGATGAGCTACAGATGATCTAGGGATTCTGGTTGGATCATAGTGGGTCTCATCCACAGACCTCAAAGCACTCAAGCCCGGTGAGCCCTGCTATTCAGAGGCAGAGCAACTGTCTTGCCGCAGAATCACACAGTAGTTCAAGTGGTGGACTCTTGGCTCACACCCACTGGACTGTGGTGGCAAAAGTGCGGTTCAGACTAACTCTAGAGAAAGTATGGCAAGCCCTGCTGCCCAAAGAGGAGTCAATTGGAATTACAATGGCAGAGACTACACTCCTCAACCAACCTAGTTTGCGTCAGGCATAGGCTTTAGAAGACCTCCCCAGAGCCACTGACTAAACAGGAGTGCTCCAATTTTCATTTGCATAAGAATATTTGCATATGCAAATCAAAGGCTCACATATTTGATCTGTCAAGGAAAAGGGGCTGGAGAGGTTGAAAAATTAATGGAGCTGCACGGTTTATACCCAAAGCCACAGAGCTGACCCTTGGATTTGCTCCACAGCTTGTGCTGTGAACATTGCACCAATGGCCAGAGATGTCAATTCCCACTATGCCCGGCCTGTCCTGAGTTTTAAGGGGTTGATTCCGTGAAGCTGGTTGAGGACCCTGGTGTTCTCCAGTTATCCACAGAGCGGGTAGAGCGCAGGCAAGGCCAGTTTCCCCTCCAACACCGCATCATAGTCCTGAGCTGGAGGGATATGCATTTCCATGGACCAGTTCTTGCGCCTCTCTGATGAGACTCCCACCAACAGAGGCAATCAGTGCCCACCCACTGGCAGGGGCGGGTCTTTAAATGCACTGTCAATATTTCACAAAAACGATAACACCTTACATGAGTGAAGTGCCTTTACCTGGGACCTCCAAGTCATTTGCACACAACCAGAGCAATGGAACTACACCCATTTACACCCATTGAGGATCTGGCTCCTTTGACAGCAACTCTCTCCACAGTTGCCCATGGAGTTTTTATCCTGATTTGATAACGAGGGATATCGAGATCGCAAAGCAAGTCAGTGGCAGGGCTGGGGATGGATTCCCGCCTCCCATTTCTCAGCCCTGATCATGACCAGACTATCATATGGGAGGGTCAACTGCTTTCCAGCCCCCCTGGAGCTGGAGGAGTTCCTCACCTGCCGGATGAGTGAGGCATACGTGAAGGGGGGCCGGACGTCTGTGTTTTTGTAAAACTCGTGATTCTGTGCAAGCTCTGGAGAAGGAGAGAGAGAATGTGAAGGAAGTGAATCCACGTGAGCACCACCACAGGGTTCCCTGAGGACGCATTCCATCCACCGGCACTCTTACCTGAAGATATTGGGGGGCAGAATTTTTCAGGGTTTCTCCTGCGAATGGCCCCCATGGTCTGTAAGGTGGAGGAGCTGATGACGGATGGGCCCTGTCGCAAGGGAGTGATGGGGGCAGTAGCGGAGGTGGGGGGATGAGGTAAGCCGTCTGGAAAGGTATCCGAAGTGTTCTTGGAGAGGGTGGCGCTTGAGACCAGGTTCAGCTGCACAGACAGGGCAGAAGAAATTGAGAGCAGTTGGGAATGGATGCGGAGATGGTCTCAGGAGAGGGTTTAGGTTCCACCCTGTGAGACACAGGAGAGCAGACAGGGCCCTCTTACCCAGGGGTCGGGCACAATGGTGGGGCTCTCATGGATCAAACCAGCTGCAGGAGAAAAAAACTCTGCTACCCACACATCACGGCTCCAAGTGGGCCTGATCCGGCTCCCACTGGAGTCACCAGAAAGGCTCCCACTGGCTTCAGTGCAATTTGGATCCAGCCCCAAGCGGCTTTATCCTGAAGCTCTTTGCAAGTCGACATACCAATTAAACACAGGCAGCGTTTCACACCCTGTCGAAATGTAGCCAGTTCTGGGAGAAAACTTAGGTCAGCAGCTGAACAGGACAGGAAGTGAAGCGTTATGGGCAGGGAGCGGAGAATCCTGCATCCTATTGAAACAGCAGGTGGCATTGGATGGGACAACCGCTATTACAAACTCTGCCCGAGATCAGGGTCACGTGCTCGGAGTTACAGCTCATCTTAGAGAGGGCACTGCTAGGATGTCGTGTGGGGACAGTAGCTAACACCGACTCAGGTCTTGCAACCTGAGCCATCACTACTGCTCTCTGCAACACACCCATGTTCCTTAGCAATGTCTGACCTGGTACGCCCTCCCCCTTGCGAGCGCTGAGATAGGAGGTTGCGCGGGATTCGGTACTGAGATATTAGGGGCACTGTGGAGAGGCACAACAATCCCCATTTCTGGCCAGGAATTCCATTCAGTGAGCTTTTTACCGGGAGGGGGGAGGGAAGCAGCTCAATTTGAGGGCACTGATGGGGATACATTGGCTCATCTCCCTGGACAGGCTCACTACTGAACAGGAACAGAAACAACTGTGGGTGCAGAGAAAGCCACAGAGACGTGGCGAGAGCAGGCAACTCACAGAGAAAGGCCAGTCTTCCAATGAATAAACATCTCTAAGCCAACAGGGGGCTGGCACCAAACATCCAGCGTTCCCAGGGGCCTCTAACGCAGAGCAAGTCAGCTCCTGGACTGTAGATGAGGATCTCCTGCTAAAGCGCTAGATGGCTACTAAGGGGAACGGCATGGACTGGAACCAAACGCAAAGCCTCTGTGGCAGAGACAGCCAGAAGCAGATCACTCAGGGATCATTGCTACAAGGGCTTGAGACACGGAGCACATCAGTTATCTTGCCCAGCCACTGCATTGCTAACAGGGACCCAGTCTCCATGGGCGTGGCTCAAACCACTGGATGAGGCCAGAGAGGAGGATGGCGATACGGCACCGGGAATGGGCTTCGGAGAAGCTGGATGGAGAGAAGGGACATTGATGGCGATGCAGAGAAAGAGGAAACCCTCTGGGATGAGTGGCAGATTCAGGCAGGCTGGTGCTTACAGGTTGACTGAAAGGCTTTGGCTCCGAAGGTCTCATATGGAGGTGGGCCATCATTGCTTGGAGACGCTCACTTTCTTTCGCCAGCTGTGAGTCGAAGCAGAAAGGAAGAGGTTACTTGGTGCTGCAGGGTAACTGCTGGGCTCTCTAGCGCCCAGCCTCCCAGGCAGTGTTCACTGGAAAGTGCTTCTGCTGCAAGCTGATCTGAGCTCCCTTCGCACCCCTCCCTCTGCACCAACGTTCCCTGTGTGCTGCAATGTGACAGAGCAGGGCTGTTCTGTTCAGTCTTGAGTCGTTCGTTCCCTGTGTGCTCACAGCAGTGACAGGCTGCCAGTGTTGGGGCCTCTACCCTCCCGTCCGCCCGCCAGCATCTCCCTGGTAACACTGAATGTTCCAGAGAGCCGGGAAGTTGGCTTTTCTGGCACTCTATGGAACAGCCTCGCCTTCTGGGGGAGCAAGAGCTGGGTCTGCTTGCCACCCCGTGCCTCCACCTGCATGCGACTGCCCCGTCCCTGTTGCTATGAGGGCACTGCTCTGTGCTCTGGGACAAAAAATAAAATGAAATCTATTGTGAAATAGGGGAATTCCATGCATCTTTAGCTCCAGATCCATCAACAGCCCCCCAATCCCATCCATCCATCATCTCCTCCCCCACTCCCCAATCTCCTTCCCTTTCCCCACTCTTCTCTGGGTCTGTCGCTCTACATTTTCCATGTGCCCGCCACTCTGCTCTTCTGTACTCATGCCTCTCTCCTTCATCTGAGGAGTTGATCCACTTCTCTCCAACCATCCTCTTGCTCCTTCTTTCCCGTCATCAGTTTCCCCTGCCAACCCTTTCTGTTCCCTACTGGTGAGCGCATATTTCCCTTGTTCATCTGTCAGTGTATCAGACCCCACCTGTATATCCCCCCCGAGCACCCTCCGTCTGTTCTCCTCTACTGACCTGCCCACTCACTCACCCACCCACCCATCCATCCAGATGTGCAACATTGCTTTAATTGTGTACTCCTGAGTGTGTGTTTGTTTCTCAGAGTGCGGAGAAGGGTGAAATATTCACTGTGGCACAAGGAGAGATTTTGAGCTCTGGAGAGGCAATGGGATCTGACACCGACTCCCTTCATGTCACCTTCCTTTTCCTCCTCGTCCCCTCATACTTTGGCTTGGCTGATGGGCCCTACATGCAATTCAGGAGACACCCGAAGAAGCTACCTCTTCCACCCCCTGCCTCCATCCATGCCGATAAGGTACGAATCCTTAGCTGCGTGGAGATGGCGAGCCAGGAAAGGAAGGAGTTAAAAGTGGCAGCCGGAGCAGAGTTGGCTGGAAGTTTGAGCGGCTGCGACGCTCTCGCGCTGTCGTGGCTCTCATTAGAGCTGACAGATCTACCCTCGTGATGCAGACACTCTCTCCACCGACACAGCGGGAGCTCTGTGCTGAAAACTTTATAATTGGTAGCTCTGGTGGCAGCTTCTCCTTTTCCCGCACAGGGCTTTATGCTATCCCTTCAGGTTTTTCCCCCCACTCCCTCCCTTCCCTCTCTCTAAGTTCCAGTAATTGCTTTCAACCTCTTGCTTTAGTGAGTGTTTGGGAACAGGATGGAATCACACAGTTTGACTCAGGCTGCTTTAGAATCTCAACTGCACTTTCCAACCAGCGCTCTTGGGGATATTTTTTGTTCATTTCCCCCTTCTTTCCAAACCTCGCCCCTCCCTGCCACCAGCTTCACCCTTTAGCTCCTGCCAGAGGCTTCCAGCATCCGCATTACACACGCTGACTCCCCAAAGCACAGCCTTCTCTGCCACTGATATCCTTGCTGCTGAGAGCCCTGTAAGGCAGCTCCTTTTACTACTGAACCCTAGCACACGTGTGATGTAGCAGCCAAAGTTACCTGGGTAACAAGAGCCGGTCACACAAGCACCAAGGCTGGGGTTTCCCAGGAAAGGGCTGACAGACAAGTCCATGGGAGGAAGTGTACATAAAATGACAACATGCGTGCACGTCCCCCCCATGCAACTGATACACATGTATCACACAGCACTGCGGTACCTACACGCAGTCGCACGCACCAGACATCTCTGCATTTAGCCCTCGTGCTAGAGGCTTGCGGACAGTCACCAACGTGCCGTATATACATCATCAAACCCAGTTCTCCCCAGTTTTGTTCTGCTCCCCCTCCACTGGGTGCCCTCAACTGCTACTGTCTCAGGAGCCTCCCCTGTATCTCTCTTGGTTGAATCTCCATCAGTTTGCAAACCTCAACTGAAAGCCTACATTTCTACCAACTCCCCCTTTGCTGTTAACTAATTACATGAAGCCCTTGGGGGCAGAAGACAGCTTGCATGAAACGCACAGGATAAACCTAGGTCACAATTTACAAAAATAGGCGTTTGATGGGCTCCAGACTCCATATTCAGGCAGATATAGGTGGCCTGATTTTTTGCAAGTGCTGAGCACCCAACCAGTTCTCCTGGCTTCAGTCAAACTAGGATTTGGCCCTAGACTTGGGCACTGAATACTGCATGCCCCTTGGGTTGTGGCCATTATGTTACATTCACGTACACATAGTGCCACAGATAGCAAGAATTCTCTCTCTCTCTCACCCCCCCCCCCTTTCTGTCTCTCTCTCTTCACACTGGTTACACTGTGTTGGTGTCAATACCCCATGTGCTATAGAAGCAAATGCACAGTGCATGGGGTGTTCCAGCTGCAGTTTCCAGCCTGCAGAAATCAGGTGTCTGTCTGCCAATATATTTCCACTTGACATTTCCAGCCTCCACTTCTTATGTTGGTTACAGTGACAATCTCTTTGATCAAGTCATTCCATGTATTGTTTCATATACACATGATTGTGTAATCTACCCAAGTTGGAGTGGTTAATCTTTTCCTCCAGATTGTCCCCCATCTCTAAACACACTTCGTTTTGGGACGGGACCCCATGCTTCACACAGACGCACACATTTTGCCATCCCTAATTTGCAGGTGCAATTGGCAATCATTGCCCCCCACCCTCCAGGCAGCTACATAAAATTGCACATGGAGAGCAGCTTAGTTCTGCCACTGACATCTAGGGCAGGTCAAGAGCTTGACTCATCACCACCCTTCAAGTCCCTCTGCTTTGCACCTACCTGTATTTCCAGCTGCTGTACCACTTGCATTTGAACTCGACACTGGGCTGTGCTTCGGTCATCAAGCGCATGTTCCGTATTGAGGTGTCTAAACAGAGAATAACGCATTTTATATCAACAGTTCCAGAGCCTCCCATGAAATACAACATTTTATATCGACTCATGCGCGCACCTTCCTCTGACCTGCAAGCACCTCTTATCTGCAGTAGAGCAGCACAGGAGGCTCCAATCTGCTAGTTATGTTACAGAGACGACAAAGCTTGGGAGGGGAAACTGAGGTGCAGAGCGGGTATGTGACTTGACTAAGGTCAATGGCAGTCAGGAACAGAACAGCATGTCTTCTATGGCCCAGGTCAGTGCCCTACCCACTGGATCACACAGTCTCTCAACCCCTTCCTTCACAGCACTTGGATCGTCTCAGCAGTAGTTTGCAACAGAGTCCATTGAAATACAAGGCAAACATCTGAGACGGGTGGAGGATGTACCTGGCAAAGTGCTAGTACAACACAACAGCTGGCATCTTAAGCTCAGCTGGAGAATCCCATTTCTAGGCTGTACCTGGTAAGACTGATGCTACCCAAGGAACATGATCCAGGCAGACAGAGGCAGCATTGTGGGAAGTCATTGGCATTCCATAAGGAACCCTCCCACGGCAGGAGATAGCATTTCTAAGGTGCTCAGCATTCTAGGTTCTTAGGGCCTCACAAACATTAATGAATGACGCCTTGCAAACAACCTCCCAGAGGTAATAAATATTGGCACCTCCATTTTACAGATGGGGAAGCAGAGGCCGAGAAGGGGATGTAACAGTTGGGAAAAGAACCCTGGTCTCCCGACAAAGTCTTGGGCCTTAATCCCAAGGCCCCCTTTCCTCTCTGGGCAACCAGAACAATAACCTTATGACCCCTTCAGCAACAGAGCCTTCTCCTTACAAAGTGAGGGCCCTGCTTGAAACGTGTGTACGGCATCCAAATGGTGTGTGCTCACTTTCCCAGAGGAACATACGGGACAAGTCTTAGTCATGAACATCCCACATGTGAAAAGCCAAAGTCTTCAGATTCAATGCTCCCTGCACTCTGGTCACTCAGCCACACGGAGATCTCAGCCATGGGCATGGACCGGCCCATCAGGATAGGCAGAGATATCCCCAAGTGTGGAACCCAGAGAGGGGAGATACCTGAACAAGAGATGCCGGACTCTGGACTCTCTCTGGATTAGGAGGGTGCCTTACTCTTCCCTGCATCTCAGAGTACCATCGCCCACCAGCCAGCCATCAGTTCTGCCATGCACAGGTCTGTGAACATCCCTCCTCCATGCCCCATCTCACTAAACCATGGGCATGCGAAGCTAAGGTGAACATTAGCTTTCCGAGGCCTGATAACGTAGCACAAATCCTGCCTCTCCATCTCCAACCAGGCATGACACAGGAGGAAAGTCACTCAAGACGCTGGTGAGCTCAGAACGAGCAGCAATAATTCTCCACCAGGGTGGATTCAAGGTGCAAGCAAAAACAAGACAAGGGATACATGTGCCATGATGGTGCTGTATAAAGCAGTTCGTGGTCTTGCAAATGTGGAGACCCCCTTGTCTCAGACTCATCCACAGGTCTTGCAACAGGTGAGGGGATTTAAGAAAGAAACACACCAGAAGGATCCCCTTCAGCTGTCAGTCCCATTAACTGAACGAGCACAGCGGGCGCTCTACCTTCCAGCCCTCTTCAGCAAGCGCTCTCTTAGCCGTCTGCCCTCAGCGTCTCCTCTCCCCGCTCACCCCCTTTCCTGAGCTCTGTGTCCCCCTTCATCTCAAGCCATGCTGCTCCTCCACTTCTGTTCTCTACCCCGACCCTGCCGCTTGACAGATCCCTGCCTTCCAACCCCTCCCGTTAGCATCAACCAAAGCCACACAACACACTGCAGAGAGCGGCTTACCTGGGTGCTGCGGAATCTGAGCCCCTTGAGCTGCTAATGACATGCCAACAGCAATATCAAAGCTGGTATCTGCATGTCCCGTGCTCCCCAGCAACGCTATGCTGCGCTTGCAGCCCTCTTGCCCCATTTGGCCTCTCTCTGGTCTTTCTGTCTCTGTCAGTTTCATTCCCCTTTCATAGGATCCAGATTTTCCTTCTCTGCCCATCACGCACATGGTACAAATGGCACAGTATCCTCAGCTGATGTCACATCAGCCTAGCTCAGGGGGCTTGCTGGAACCAGTTAAGGATCTGGCCTGCAGTCATCCGAGCTCCAATGTACAGTGTAATTGTCCTGCTGTGATGTGACCCAAGAGGGCAAGTGATAGGAGAACCCCGCTCTACATGATTTGGGATTTTATTTAGAGCGGCGATGTTTGTCATCTCCTTTATTGCTCCATGACTTCAATTTTCCTTGGGGGCAGGTGAATCAGGTCAGAAATAAATAAGTCACCTTGCCTCGCTCTGATCTTCACCAGCTTGGTGTTTGACCCCCTCCATATTGTCTTCCATCTACAGCGGTGTGGCCCAGTGGGTACCACACTATACCAGGTCTCTAGAGATATGGTTTCTGTTCCCAGGTCTGCCACTGGCCTGCTGCACAACCTTAGGCAAGGCGCTTTATCTCTCTGTGCCTCAGTTTCTGTAAATCAGAGGTAGCAATACTGATTTCCTTTGTAAAGTACTTCTAAGAGCCATAGATGAAAAATGCTATGTGAGAGCTAAGTGTTCTTATTGTTAGAGACCTCAAAAGCCTTTACAGACATAAATTAATTCAGCTTCCACTCTCCACCCCGAAGAAGTCAGGATTATTATTTTTACAGATGGGGAAACTAAGGCACAGAGAGGGGAGAAGCCGCTGCTCAAGGTCCCTTTGGAGAGTCAATGGCAGTTCCAGGAACACTTTAAATCCAAAAGGGACCACTGGGTTCACCTAATCTGCTCTCCTGGATAACACAGGCCAGAGAATGTCCATCAATTAACTCCTGACTGAACAAGAACACATCTTTTAGGAGAATATTCACTCTTGGATTTGAAAATTGCCAGGGTCTTCCTAAGTTGTAAGGCTCCCAAACGCTGCGCTCTAACCAGAAGGGGATTGATTCTTCCTGTGAAAGCCATGGTAAATCTCCCCCAGTGTACTATGGATGTACAGATAATATTTTGTTTCTCTTGACTTCCCCATCATCTCCCGCACCATCCCTTATGTTTGAACATCTCTGCATGCTGTGCCCAGAGACCTCCCTGTCTTCCAAAGCTATTTAAATCTCACTTACTCAAGGATGCCTTGCTACAGTAACCCACCACGGTCTGGATGGGCAATCCCTCTCCACTTTCCAAGACACAAGCAGAAATCTGGGGAAAAAAAGTGGTTCCTCTGGGGCACTATGGGTCAATGTTGCATTGGGGGCTAGATTTTCACATGAATTAGGTGTTGGATCACATGGCAAAATGGACGCCTAATGTACAGGTGCAATTACCACACACGCAAGTCAGATAATTGTGTGTGCAAGGTGACATTTGAGAGTGCAGCCACATTAACTGTGAATTATGAGCATACAACGCATGCCTAACTCATTTGAAAAACTGGCCCTGGACTGTCTAGGTCGGATTTCAGTTGGACGCTTCTTGGTGTAAAGGCAGTGTCTCTATCCATGATGGAACCAAGCATATAACTGGCGGTCATTTTGGTGACTCAGCTTCCAATTTGTTTCTGAACTAAACTAAAAGAGCATCCGAGATTCTTTCACCACTACTGTCTGTCTATCTAGGTGGAGATGGATTTAGAGGTATCTACTCCTTGTTCTTCTTCATAGTGGGATGACACAATGGCTAATTCTGCAAAGAATTAAAGAGTTTTGGCATTCTCTGCCAAAGAGGGACAGCGTAAAATTGGGGCAGGGAGGGGAGGCAGTCTTAGCTAGAAAGTGCTCTCATTCTTTCCTCTCAGTGTCAAAGATTCATTTTTCCACCACTGGGCCCAGGAAGGAGTTCCTCTAGATCCCAGTAACTTGGTTAACTCTTTGCAGGCAAACACATTGATCCTTGGGATTCAGACATACCCAAAATTCAAGGCGATCAAAACGTTTCCTATTTAGAAATGGAAACAATTTTTTTCCCATCTACATCTAGGTAAAAATTCCTCCCACTCTTTCAGCTGTCTCTACCCAAAACATTGGAGAAGCTCAGGATTGGAGTGGTACTTCACCGACGGTGCCTCTCTGCAACCAGTCAAACCAAAACCGACCTTCTAAAATAGTTTCAGTGTTGGTACCTTGAGCCCATGCCCACTTGTGACGCTGGTTGAGCATTAGACCCATTATACTGATGGGGAAACTGAGGTGCCGAAAGGCAAAATTTACCTAAGCCAAAAGCAGAGAAGGAAACAGAACCCAAGAGTCCTGACTCACCAACCCCCCTTGCTCCAACCACTAGGTGGTACCCCTCTCTGGCTCCTCTTCCTTCATTAGCTGCAGAAAGGCATCCTCTTGCAATAGCAAAATACCCCCTACTCCCTCCTCCTGACTTCATCAACTGAGAGGAGAGGAGAATGGAGGAGAACTGCTCCTTCCTTTGAATAAAGATGCTTTCTCTCTCCTTACCCAACTCCTCACACACAGAGCAGTCACTCTTCCCTACCACCTGACTGAGCTGCTTTGGTATTCACTGCAGCTGGCACCTGTTCGACTATCTGGTACCTCCTCCCCCTGACTGAACAAAGTGGGGAGGCAGGCACATGGCCGGTGAGATCAGCTGACTGTTTGTAAAACAGAAGTCTCTCAGGCACAAATAGACACACACATGCTCATTGCAACTCAGCCCCAACTCCCACAACATTCCTTTCAGTGCGCGGGGGGGGGGGGGAGAAGAAAAACCCGTCAGTTTCTTCTGATGTCTTTGCTAAAAATCCCAGCTACAAAGAGATCTAATTGCAAATGAACTAATTAAGTAAACCTCTGACGAAGCGTGAAAACAATTTGTTTGACCCTGACGCTAGCGGAGGGCTCTTAGACAGTGGAGTTAATCAGTCAGTGACAGAGCCCACAAGCGGTGTCAGCAGGCTGCCGCACTGCCATCTGTTTCTTTCTCTTCTCTCTTGCACTCCCTCTCTTTTTTTCCCCTTCTTCTTACAGAGGGTGAGCTGCTAACTTTCCTTGTTTGTCTTCTCAGTCTCCCCAACCCCTCCACAAGACTTGTGATTTCTCTAGGTCTTGCAGTCTTCTCTAGCACACTCTCTCCTGCATCCCTCTCACACGCTCCTGGGTGTACAGATGAATCCCCTTGTTTTGGGATGAGGGGCCCCCAATCTGGCTATAAAATTTAATCTACAGTTCACCTGTTGGCTGAATTTAGCAGTTTCCAACTCCAAGACCTAGGGAGTGCTAACTTCCTCATTGTACAGATGGGGAATGTGGGCACAGAGACACGAAGGCCAAGATTTCCCCAAATATGACTAGTGATTTGGGGGGCTCAATCTGAGACCCCTGAAAGGTCCTGACTTTGAACTGTATGAGCACCCAGCGCACTGGAATTCAAACCCCTACAAGGTGGCAAACTGGATTCCCTCCCACCCCAAATCACTATTTGCTTGTGGAAAATCAGAGCCAGAGATTTTAAGACCACAGCTGTAGTCTCTGAAGAGTCAATGAGCTCAACATAACCCCAGAGAGTTGGAACTTGCGGCTTTCCTGACCTACTGCCCTCAGCCCGGGGTGCGGGTGCTCCCCAAAGCAGTACTGAAGTCGAGTGTACTAGCCATGGTTAGCGTCTGGATGGCTCCTGAGTGCAGGGCAACGTGCATTCTACCCCCTGGCTGCACAACCTGGGAGGGACTCGGGAACCAAACGAGACGGCGCTGAAAAGACGCAGAAGGAGGGTGACCTACTTGACAAACTGTCCCAAGTCCTCACAGAGGGTTTCACAACCAGGCCATTTGCATTCTCCGTGTCCATACAGAGGGTGGGAGCCAGGGTTCTCTTCATGAGAAGAGCTGCTGAGAGAGTGAGAGTTGGAGTTAGACGGAGAAGAAGGAACAAATGTTACAGTGGGGATCTTCGACAGGACAGGCCAGTTATTGCCACTCCAGAGATGCTTCTAGAGCAAGATCACCCCAAGGTATTAATGCACCTCCTGGCGCCTTTCATGCAAGCCTCTCAGCTGCATCAGTCAAGTCTGATGAGACTGGTGAGCATTATTACAGCTCATTTTCCAGGCGGGTAAGCGGAGACTCATAGAGGTTAAACGACCTGCCTTCATAGCAACAGAGCCCAGCTCCCGCAACTCCTTGTCCACTACTCCCGCTCCCCAACGACAAACAAACGGCTCCATCAGCCGTCTATCCTTTCCATAGGTCTGCTGGCCCAGCTTGGTTTTACCTGTCCCTCCTTGGCGTGAGCATGGTGCTCTGTCCATTCGGGAGAGAGTGATGGGAAATGGGAGGCGAGACCTTGGCGGCCGAAAACGAGGTAGAGTTGGAAGTGGTGGTGGTAAGGTCGAGACCTTCTTGCTTGATGCTGTCGTCTACGGGGTGGGTAGCAGTGACCTCTTTCCAGAGCTGTTGCAGGTCTGAGGGACACACAGCTAGAGGCAGAAGTAAAACACACACAGAGACAAGGGTGAAGATATGGGTGGGAAAACCACCGCTGACCAGCAGTGACTTGCGCTGAGAGGAACCTGAGGTCTCACTCGTGAAGGGCAGCTTTTAGTTTAATCAAGGGTGGGCGAAGAATGCCAGACTGACAACTCTGGAGACATGGCATGGGAAATTTGGGGGGTCTGGTTTGCTAGGCCTGTGGAACACACTTCCTTTCAGGCTTTGATCCACAAGTCCCCTGGGATCCCCCCCAAAAGTTTTGTTCCGATTGCCAGGGTCCAATACATCAGGGGAAGCACCCCATTTTCTACCCGGTGTTCTGTCCCACCTCCCAGATCTACACACTTCCAGCAGGCAACTGTAAACAGACACCCGAGCCCCCAGGCTGACTTCACAAGGATCATGAAGATCTCAAATTGAGCAGAGAGATGTTGTGACCCAAACCTAGGAAAGTCCCGAGTGTATATAGGGAAGACAGGCCTTCCTCCAGCCTCTGCCCTTCATCACATAGGCCGACAGGGTATTCATTCTCTGTGCACAGCACATCTGCCTTCTGGGCACCATCCCTCGTTCCGCCTGTACCGACAGCCCCGCACATGAGCCCTTGTCAGGGATGGCATGCAACAAACAGGAATCATACATACAAACTCTGAGCCCTATCCTGTTCCACTGACGTCAAAGGCAAAACTCACACAGCCCCCTTCACTGGCAGCAGGACTAAACTTAGAATGAGCTTCAGCTGTTTCTATGGCATTTTACTGCCCTCTACTCCAAGAATCACCGTTCCCATTCCTGCATAGCCCAGCTTCCTGCTCAAAAGAGATGGACATACACAGGCCTAAAGTGCATTGAAAACACCCAGCCACTAAGACCCTGAGTGCGCAGCAGCTCTGCATAGGTAACGCCCACCACGCCGACTCAAGCTGAGGGGTCAGGGTTTAAAGCATAGAGAGCGTATAGCGAGGAGTTTACCTTGTGGAAGGGTTTGCAGGGGGACGGTGCCTTGTCCCGGCTGAAGGCTGACCAGCCCTTGTCGTTGAAGGTTTAACAAGTGCTGTTGCTGCAGCTGCTGCATCTGCAGTAGCTGCTGTTGAAACGCCAGCTGTTTATTCCCTAATGGCTGCTAGGAGACAAAAGGAAAAAAAAAAATCAAAACATTTTCCACACTGCAGCCGAGGCCTTGCAGGGAATAAGAGCCTCGCAGAGCAGCACAGAGTGCCGGATCCTGGCATCAGCCCCAGCACTGGTCAGCACAGATCTTTTTCTCAAATTGCTGGTCCTCTGTAGCCACTCAGCACCTAGTCCAGACAGACTCTTTGATCTATCGGAAGAGGAGGAGAAGGAAGAGGGGAAAAAAAAGAAAAAAAGGGAGGAGAGAGAGCGTGTGCTTGCTTAGAGCACGAGAGATCCAGCTCCATCTGTGAGATGTGCATTTCCAATGTCTGTGCATTGGGATCACGCAGGGCGACAAAGAATGACACAGCCGCTTTGTGCCTGTCTGAGGCTCTACAAACATTTTACCAACATGAGCCTGTTGAACTTTTTGCAAAGAAGGAGAAACCCTATCCTACAAACAGGGAAGTAAGACAGGGGTTCCCAGAAGTGTTCCCCAGGGTGGATCAAGAACAGCTTCGTTTTAGATAGATCATTATTTTTACCAAATAATTAACTAAAGCATCACAAGCCCCATCAGCTAGTGGAAAAACAAGGTCATGGTTGGAGAATTTGTACAAAACCCAGCTCAATGGGGCTTCATTCTGGCTGGGGCCTATGCACTACCGGGGAAGATAATGCATAAGAATTCCCCCGCAAGAAAATTTCTACCTAAACTTCCCATGGCTGACATGCTCTCAGTATGCCCTGGAACAGGATAATTTGTATTCCTTGTTAAACTGATTTCTCCCCCTCCACTTTATTTTGAGTCTTTAATGTTGTAACTGCAGAGAATCCTGCTGTTCACTAAGCCTTTAACCTTTTCTTGAACATTACTCAGCTCCCTGGACTCAATACTGATTTGTGGCAATGAGTGCCACAGGGCTCCAGCTGCAATTAAACTCCCTTTGCTCCGTTTTCAAATTTGCCGCCTCACAGTTTCATCCAACCTTCCTGGGTTCTTGACTGATGAGACGGAGGAAATACATGTTCCCTGCCTACCTTCTCTAGCTCACCCATTAATTCTGCATGCTCCTGTTGGCTAGAGTCCCAGTCCCGGACAAGGACACCCCAGGACAAAGAGATGGTTCACCTCCATGGTAAGGCAAGCAATCCCAATTTGCATACTCGCTGTTCAGATCCAAGTTTTTCCAAGCATCTAGTCATGATCATTGCCAGTCTCTGACCTCCCTCCTCCCCACTTTACATCACGGAGAAGGGACCTACGCCCCTAATTCCCAGCCCACAGGTGCAGAGGTCAACACAGAAAGATAAGACAAACTGTACCACTTAGATAAGACAACCCCCCTTCTGCCCCCCATCAGCTGACTACACTAACTGGGATAACCAGCCCTAAACCTGTTAGGCTGGATCCATCTCTGTGGAGGTGGTAGGGAACAAGCAACAAATGAGAATTAAGTGGAGGGGGAGAGGTTTGAATGGGGTGGGGCTCGCAGTGGTTAAAGTATAATTTGACGGGCCCTGGAACCCTCCTAACCACCGGGCCCCCTTCCCGTATTGTCTGGGCCCCCTTCATGCATGTGCGGGCCCCAGCCCAGGCAGGCGTTTGCAACCATTTCTCACTACCACATGCATCAGTTATCGCTCCATAAAAATATTTATAATTTTATATGGCGTTTATGTTTATAGCAATTACTCTCTCAAACTAGCAAACACTGCATCACACAATAAGTATTGTGATTAACAGCGGTGGGGCGTAGGACCTGCCAGCAGCCAGGGCAGGGTGAAACATGCTTTCCGCCAGATTTTTCTATTTTTAGGGGCCCTGGAACTCTGGTCCCTCAAATTTGTGGGCCCAGAACTGTGTTCCAGTGCGTTCCCCCTTACTTTAACCCCTGGGTGGGGGAAAAGGACAGCTGCTGATTTGTGGCTAGGTGGGAAAGAGGGAGCTAGTCTGAACCTGTCCATTCCTATCATGGCAGCGGTGCGTAACGCTTCAAATCCTGAATTCCCTGATGCTGTCTGTACATTTGGACCTGTTCTCAGTCGACAGATGAGCCAACAGCAGGTGTTAACTAGGAGGCACTGACTCTGTGAGATCAGGGAAAGTTGGGAAACTTACGGATGCTACTCCAGGAATCTTCTCCTCAGACACACATTAAGCTAGGACCGGGAGCTCTTGGAGAAGTAAAAAACCCACAAGGCCTTGTCTTCATTGCACAGTTCACCTAGGCAATGCCCCCAACATGATCTTACACCCAGACACCTTGCACTTTTCACCCAAGATGGCAGGCCCAAGGGAAAAGCTTTTTATGGTCAATGTTCTCACTTAGGTTGTAAGCTCTTGGACGGCTAAGACCATCTGTTTGCTCTCTGTATGTGCAGTGCCTAACACAAGGATTCCCCCATCCCTAGCACTGGAGTGATATGGGTAATAAATGATTTTATTAATAGTGTTGGGTGACATTTCAGAGTTTGGAGCCATCAGGAAACAGTCACCCATCCCAGCCTCATACTGAGCATGAAAAATTGGTCTGGATAAAATAAGACCCAGTCTAACCGTCGGCCCACGAAACTTGAATTCAGTCCTGAGCTTTAACTAGGAGCCAAGATGTATGGGAAATCTGGGGAGAAGAGATTTGCCCTGGAAAATTTCCAGCAGGCAAAGAGGTTTGCATCATTTTGGACAAGGCTGGGTGGAATACAGGATATAGTGAACACAAGCAGAAGGATGGCTGAAAAACACAGCTGGGAATCAGAAGGCTTGGACTCACTGCGTCACCATGTCCCTCTGGGCAAGTGACTCACTTTACCATGCCTCAGTATCCCCATCGAAAACAGGGATAATGATGTTGATTCACCTCAGTGCTGGGCTGTGAGGGTTAATCATCAGCGTCTGTAAAGCAAGGCCAGCTCGTGAGTTCCCCTGAAGGACTTTAGACCTTTACTGCTCAAATGCTGAACCAGAACTGGACGAGACTCTGTTTTGCAGATCTCCTGGCCGGGATAGGTCCCGCAGGAGAGATCGGCAAAGCTTTCCCCCCCTAATTCCTGGGGCTTCCTGTGCTTGGTGACAAAGGTGCAGACTACAGTGATCTCACTTTGGAGAAGAGAAACCCTTGATCTTCCAGCGCCTGGGAGACAGCCCAGTTAGGGTAGCTTGTGCACTCCAAGACAAGACTCCTAGCTACGGGACAAGGGAGGTCTGTCTTCACAGCACCGTGGTGCGGAAAAGTTGGGAGGAGAGTGGATTACAGAGGGCCCCAAAGGAAGCAGAAGTTGCACGCCTTGGTTACCAGGCAGCCCTTTGTGTTGGGAAGGGTTTTATGGGGGTGTGAGACACACACACAAAGCCTAGAGGGAAGGGCGGGGGAGCCTCACCCTGGCCTTTGTTACCAACAGCAGCCAGAGTTTACTTTTTCCCCTCCCCTCCCCGTGGGCCTTTCGGCAAAAACACAGGTTCCTGCCTGTCACATCAGGCCGGCTGAACACTGCCTCATTCACTCCACTTCCAGGCTGTAAAACAGAAGGAAATTGGGAGCGGATTAAGTCATTAGAATCCCCGGGGCACACCACTTTCACCTCATAACTCAATCGGGTTCTTTATCTTTTCCATCGACCTGCTCCACAGTCCTAACCGCCTTGGCAGAGGCAGCTGCCATGACTCCACCGCGGCGTGCGCACGGGCAAGAGTGCACGAGCAGCAGAGACCAATATGTAGCATCAGCAGGGCGAGACCACCTCTCTGTGGTGGGGATTCAAAGCACTTCAGACACTATAACTCTGTGTCAGCCATGATAGACTGGGCCCATTTTACAGAGGGCTACACTGAGAATGACCTGCCCAAGGCTGCGGGAGCTGGGCATGGAGCCCCAGTGTCCTGTCTCCTGCTGTAACGATGCACTGAATAAATACCAAACTTTGCCCTTTGGGAAAGGAGGCATCACAGCAATTCTCATGGCTGGTCACACTCAACTCCAAGTTCAAATTTAACTACCACGCTGCTGAGCTTGGGGGGGGGGTTCCCCCCCCCCCAAAAAAAAACCAACAAAAAACCACCACCAGAATCACACAAGCTTTTTCTGGCGTCAATGCCATTCAAAATTAATAATCCCGTGGGGCCTTGGCTGGCGATTGGACCCCAAAATGCTTTGCGAGTCGGATGATTTTAGGGCTTCTAACAGCCCAGCCTCCTACCCTGCCCAAAATCAGGTGGGTTAGTTGCAAATATTTTACATATAACTCAAATTCTGGAAAAAAGAGCCGGGGGGTGGGGGAGGGAAGAATCACTCCAGATCCAGCAATACCCTCTGCTCCCACCTTTTTCCCTTCCAGCAAGCTGCATCCCTCCAGCTCCTTCCCAGAGCAGCTGGGAGGAGGTAATACATTCTGTCAGGGAAAAGAAAGTTTTCTTCTGGTGTTGGCTAGCCCTGTGTCCTCCCCTCCTCCACCACAAGATGTGCGGCTGCCGTAGTCTGCGGGTTTCTCTGGACACTTTCACTTTCAGAGGTCATCCGCTGCGTGCTTTTGATAGAACCAATGAAGTATGAAGCTTATCTGCCCGCAGATAAAAATCTTAAACACAAAGAAAGTAATTCCTTTGCCGCACTCTGCCAGTCACCAGTGCTCATCGGGGCGCTCTGTTCTCTCATCTGGTGGGGCGGGGGAGATGAAGGGGGGGCTAGTAGGGAACGATCCAGGATCTTTCCCACCCCCCTTCCCCCCGTGATCCCAGTGCTCTTCCCCAGCCACAGGGTTCGCGTTCCTTAACGCATTTTGTCTGCACTCTGTTTACATTAGACGCAGCTGAGTGGGTGCAGCTACTGGGGTAACAGGCGCCGTCACTTTGATTTATGAGCACATCAAGAGGAGTTTCGGCGTGACACTCTGGACTGACAGGAGCACTTCATTAATCTGACGCCTAGGTTACTTGCCAGCCAATCCCCATGCACTCCCCCCACCAAGATGTACAGGGGCCACTGCCAGAGAGGAGACGCTTTTTTTAAAATCTCCCTCTCCATCCCGTGTTCTTTGGAAGTACAAAAAGATCAAACTTGTAACAATAGGGGACTGCCGGATTTACCCTTACCCTGGCTCTGTTTAGAGAAGTCTTGCTTGGAAAGAAACAGCAATAATATTACACCTGCCTGGACAACACTTCTGCTTTGTCTGCACTTACCAAGCGGAAGAGGAAAATGGTAAGGATGATAATGAAGCAACTTGCCCATCTCACGAAAATAAAGTTACTCGTGCTGGGCTGGCAAAGCTTGGCATGATAAGATGCCTCAGTCCTGTTTCAAGGTGACAGGTGCAAAACCTAGCCCAACTTCTGGCTCAGCTGGACTTTAGGGTCATATCCGACTTCCTCCAATATGCATATATGGTCTGTCTCTGTCACGGGCACACATGCGCTCTCCTCTTTCCTTGCTCACACCCCAGGGGCATAGAACTAGGAAGCAGAGATCGAAGACTGCTTTATTTGCCCCTTGATCTCCCAATATCCACCCCCCGTTTGCCACCTCACTATGAGTGACCTCTGGGAGAGAGATATATGGCACATGACCATAATAGGATATAATCTTACACACTTTCCTCCACTCTCCTCTCCCCCCCTTTTTCTGTTCTTCCCCCACTCCTCCGGAGGTTTCCAAATATGCTCTGGTTTCACTGTTCCACCTGGAAAGATCTGAAACTCTGCAGCAGGGCAAACTGCCACCTGCTCTGAACCTCGTCGTACAGTACAAAGACACAGGCAGCCAGAGATACCCGTCCGCTGATCTCCCAACACTCAGAGAAGAGTTGGTAACTTCCATTCACACCACACTCATTCATGAACTCACAGGAAAGGAAAGAATTTGCTGAGTTTGCAAACGTGGTGGTGGTAAGCAATTTAACTACTAGTTGCCATTAAGGAGACATCACTTGACAACAGCTACTATGTGGTGATATCTGTGATAACACAATTATTTGCCGCTCCTTTTGATAAACAATGCTATCACAGTGTGCCACCAGGAACCGCTTGGTGGTAACTGTTGACTTTTTAATGGCAGCCACCTTAATTCACTAGGCGAAATTGACTTAATTCAGAAGAGCCATCCCACGGCCGATGCACCATTTATGCTCTGTGACCATTGATGCCTGCCATACTAGCTGATGTACAAGACTGGTGCTGTACACAAGAGAAAACTTCACCATTACCAGATAGTATGTTTATAGTGAAACAGGTCCCAAGGTCCACTTCCAAGATGCGCACTTCGCCCTCAATTCCCAAGCTCTTCCTTTACCAGCCTACTTGCTTGTATTCGTCACTGAGGGATCTGGTTCCAAGTCTAATCCATGCTGCAATTCCCTTTTCCTTGTTGGGATACCCTTCAAAATCTCTGCCAGGATTCCCCTTCCCATTTAGTAAGGGCAGGGCCGTCATACTCTTCTGAGACCCACGTACAACCCCCATGAGGTCACAGCCCCCCCAGTTTGAGAACCCAGACGTCAGACAGATTTCAAGGCTGTGCTTTAGTGGCATTTATGGGTGTCTTTGCCCCACCACCAATCTTTGATTATTAGCCTATACTGAATAAGCGCTCCAAAATACAGCATTCATTTTGGGAAACCTCAGAAAGCAACAAGACATCTTCTTCCGTCGTCTCATTAATTAATAGCCAATAAGTAGTTTTTAAACCGAGAGTGCCTATATGAGCCCCTTACCAGAGCTCAGTAATCTCTGCAGTTTAATGCCAGTGGCCAACGGGAGTAGGTGCTCGGGGAAAACACAGATTTAGGCCTCTTGGGTTTCTTGAGAACATCTGGATATTTCTATCTCCAGGACCTGGTTTGGATCAAGTCTGACCCTCCCCTTTGCAGGTCAATGCTGCAGGGGGATGGGCTAGATGACCCCTCAAGTTCCCTTTCAGCCCTACATTTCGATGATTCTACGTTAAGGGCTTGATTGACATCAATGGGAGTCTCTTCCCTGATTTGATTAGGCATCGTTCTGGCCTTCAGGCATCAATTCAGCAAAGCCTTTAGACACATACTTCAGTCCATCCTCATTAAGTAAAGCACTCAGCCCCACATTTCACTTCTGAGTCTCACTGAATTCAATGAGACTTGAGGAGATGCCCAAAGTTAAGTGTGTGTTTTGCTGAACAGGGATGGGCTGTTGAACGGGGACCTCTGGGCCATATATTTCCATGCCGTATCATACCAAGAGATGGCACAAAAGCAATCTCCATACAGGAGAACAAAAAAAAGCTTCCCACAGATGCCAATGGAGCTGTGGCTTGTCCGGGTCAGAAGAAGTACAAATGGCTGTATTGGGTCAGACGAATGGTCCATCTAGCTCAGTATCCTGTCTTCCACCACCAGTCACTGCTGGATGCCTCAGAGAGAGTGAACAGAACCGGGCACTTTATCAGATTGTCCAGTCCCAAAAATGTGGGAGGAGTCCAGAAACAAAATGTTGTTCCATGCTAGAGACTTGGGGGGGGGGGAGGGCTCATAACATTATCTTTTCAAAAAGACAAACTTCTGAAATGATCACAAACACAGACTAAAGGATGAGATCAATTAATACTTCAGCCATACTGACAAGCCCCTCGAAGTGGCCTTCTGGAAAAAAAAATACCAGTGCTGTGTAGGATGCACAAACCTTAAATCAGAACCATTAACTTACCTCTCCACTTGTCTTTTTATTTATCTGGGGGGCAGGGGAGGGAAGATAAGGAGTTAGGCACTTGACTGCTATTTGCGGGCCTTTCAAAGGCCCCTCCTATTACGTCTGGCCCATATCTTGGATTGTGAGCTCTCTAGGGCAGGGGCTGTAGGTTGTGTGTGTTTGCACTGAACCTAGTAAAATGGGAGCCCACCACCTGCTTAAAATTCTTTGGTGCTATTGCAATAGAAATAACGGTTTAAAGGTGCCAGGCAGAAGGGTTGAGAATATTGGCCTTACATCAAATATGAAATATTGAGAAGGTTTATTCCGCCCCCACCCTCCCACCATCAACTTATGGAGTAAACCAATGCTACATAGAATGAAAGCAACCCATGCAAAGAAACATACCCCATAATAGAAGTGATAGATGAAATGAGAGACAGGGACTAATGGAAATATAAAGGAATAAAGAGAATACTTGACTGATGGCCCCAGCAAACCAGCAGTAATCTAGCAATATGCTATATCCTAGCATTTGCATCCCTCTGTGTCAAGGAAAAGATACCCCAGGAGTAAGAGCTACTGGGGTAGCTATGTCAGTTACAAATGCGAGTTTTTACTAGGTTAGTTGGTAGAAACCCTAGTGTAGACAGTCGTAACACATCAACGTAAGTCTTTTCATACTGATCTAACAACATCCAGCACTACATTGCGTCATCACTGCTGTGCTGGTGTGGCCAGAGTGGCAAAACGCTCCTAGCGTAGATAGGGCCTAACTCACAATAGGCTGACATCTGAGAGGGGCGAGGATATTCTGACTTCAGTGGATTCCTGAACACACAAGAACCATCTGCACACAGGGCGGGCTTCATTGCACATTTTAAGAAGCTCTGTGTAGTTGTTCCCGATTAGAGACAGGCTTTGCGACTTCCGCCGTGAGATGTCCACACTGGTTCTCTTAGAGGTGTTTGAGGCTATACTGATGTGAGCTTGGCCAGATGTTTAACTCGGTTGCCCTTTTGGCCTGCTGGTTTCTCGGGAAAATCTTTCCCCACATTTTCCTTTAGACAGGAGTATGCAGTTCTAAATTTTCAACAGAGCAAGATCTCCGCTGACGTGAGGCCCACACCAGCTGTCACCAACACTTACTGAGAGGCAGGTCAGCTTTTCCTGGACGTCTACCTGTCTCATGAGTTAGTGCTTACAGGAACACCATTGCACGGTGAAACCAGGCATCACTGGTCTACACAAAGAACCCGCATTGAAGAGCCCAGTTCACAGAAGGCAACACAGCAATTGCGTCCAGGGGGAGGATGCCAATGGTCTTATTCTGAGGCTGATTTTCACCGAATGGAACTAGGTTAACATGGAAATTTTCCTGTGGCTCAGACTATTGTTTTCTCTCCATTACTTCCACTCTTGGAGAATGGGCCCTCATATTAGCGCAAACTAGGATCCTTTTGGTGGGTCAAAGCATCATCTGAAGTAAATGAGAGACATGAGGTCTGCTGTCACCCCAGATGGGAGTAGGTTGAGTAAGTCCAGATAGATGGGGGAATTCTAAAAAGGAAGACAAACGGGATTCTTATCCCCGCACCCTATTGGTCCTGGTGACAGAGTTATGGGGAAATCATCTTTAAGATGATTTCTTATCAGATAGAACAAAGATGCAAACTTAGAGCTAGGGGACATTTTTTGAACAACATTTCTCTTCCCCCCTCCTTCTCCTCGCAAAACAGCCTGTAGTTTTTAAATGAAAACCTCTGATTTTATCAGTATTTTACCTTTTCTCAGCAAAAAAAATTGTTTATAATTTTTGGTGTTTATCTACTTTCATTTACTGTTATTTCATGGTTGGGTGTTATTTATTGTTTTTCTTTTCTTAATGCCCATTTTACTGGGTCAGCTGAAATCATGTGGTAGCTCCCCCCCCTTCCAACCAAAAAAAAAAAAAAAAAAAAAAAAAGAATTAAAGAAAAATGAAAATGATTTCACAAACTGAAAAGTGTCATTTTTGGAAATCCAGATTTTACAAGTTTAAAGAAATGAGGAGAAAAAAGCTTGTAAATGCACAAGAGGTGGGGGATGAAACAACAGATGTTCTGGGGAAATTACATCTCCCATCAAAACATACCGAGTTCAAAGCATTGCCTGTGCTGAGTTGTTTTTAGCAACTTCACTGCAATACTGGTGCAAATGCCCTCTGTAGCTGTGTTGTATTGATGTGATTTACCCTGCTAACCTAGTGGGTTTTAACCACACCAGTGAAAAAGCCACTTTTTCAATAGTCCAGCATGACTGTATAATCCCCACCAAGCTTTTACACTGCATTTTTCATCTACAGAGCTCAAAACGGATTCTCTCTTTCTCGTCCTTATGCCCCTTTTCAGATGGGGAAAGAGGGAGATGAAGCAATGTGCCCAAGATCACCAAGCAGGCAGAGAGTAGTAGAAACCAGACAACTTCTGGCACAATCCAGTGCCTTATTCATTAGGCCACACCGCCTCCCTTTGCAGCATATTAAAGGTAGTAAATACACCGATAAATGCTCCTTGTCTAGACAAGCCTTAACAAGGCTATTCAAGTGGCCAGCCCTAATCGAGTAACAAGCACACCTCCACCCACAAGTACAGAACAAGGGAAAGAGCTGGAAAGATGGTTTTCTGTGGGAGCTTGTGTCATAGGTAAGGGGGATTCACAGCTGACAGCAGCCTCACACTTCTGGTCCCTTTCACACAGTCGCAGAACAACATTGGAGATGGAGATGCAGTCACTAGCCAAGAGATTGAATAATTCATCCCCAAGTGTCACTAATTAGAAAGGGCCAAACTGGGCAGGGGCTGATATGAGAACAGGTTTCCCATGCCAGAAACCCCAGTATTTTCTGCCTCCAACAGGGCATTTCCACCTCCAGAAATATTCCGTTACTACTCCAGTCTCTTACCGTGGGCTCACAACCTCCAAATGCCATCCCTGCCCTTGTCTTCAGCACACCTATCACTCAAGCATTACTTCCGAGTCCTGGTCACATGCTAACGTCTTGTCTCAGTGTGATGGCACTTTTCACTTGCGCAAAGGCTGATGCTCATGTGTTGCTAAAATGCAAGGTGCAGTGTGGACACAGGTCAAGAATCCTGTGCATCTTGGACACATTTGATGGGGCCTCTCTCAAACACACTCAACTGCGGCCTTTTCCTGATGCCTGGTGTTTCCAATTCTCTCAAGCTAATGCTAGTAAGAGAAAATGGCTCATAGTCTCCAACTCCAGAGGTCCAGCTCTTTGTGTCTTAAGGGCTCATGGGGGGAGGTGTGGGAAGAAAGGATTTCTTTTTTCCTCCTCTTCTGGAAAACGTCCCGGATGATGGGTGGAGGCAAGATGCTAACAGCCCCTGAACATATTCCACTTGTGCAAAAGTACACATGCAGCCCTATACAGCATAAGGGATTCACAGCAACATACTAGCAGAATTCTAAAGAGAGCAGAAATTCATTCTGCTGAGAACCCGCTCGGCACAGACCCCTCCAGCAAAACATTGACTGTGGGACAGAGGACACTGCGTAGTAGAGAGAGCACCCCGAGGGAGGGATGGTCCTATGCTGGAAGTGGCTTATAGACACGGCTGCTCTCACGCCCAGACACCTCACCACTGCCCACCCTTCACGCATATTTTAGAGACGCCTCGTCCAGTGATGCTACACTGTATGTGTTGAATTTTATGATAGGGTAAACCGCAAGGAAGAAGTGTCATAAGTGTCCCACCCTCATAGCGTCTCATTTACCCATTCCACTTTGACAGCCATATGTCCCTATCGCCTGCCTGGGCCCCTCCTTCCACCACCAAACCTATACCAAGCATTAGGATTTACACATTCCAGGCCTTTTCCTCCCCTTCAGCTTGCACCAGTTCCGACGTCTGTGGCCTGAACCTGTTGGGGCGAGCTCACCTCTTTGGGTTGCTGCTTTCCGGCTTGCTGCTGCGTCAATAGCTGCAGGTGAAGCTGCTCCTGTTGTTTCTTGTAGTATTCCTGCAGCTACAGGGAGGGAAAGCAGCACACATCAGGAAGGCAGCCGGAAGATCCCGGCCGTGCCTAACCACTTTGGTTCTCAGACTGGGCCCAGCTCAGTGCTGCGGTTTTATTGCAAGGTTTGCGATGTTTGTTGTTTTGCTTAAATACCCAGCTCTGGCATGCAAGTCTTGGCTTTCATTGAAAAGGAGGATGCACATTTCTAGCTTGCGTGGCTGCAAAAGGCATTTGGAAATGTGATCTGAGCACCGACTAAAGGCGAATAAAACCAACCTGAAAGATACTTTAAATTAAAAAAAAAGATCCTGGTTGGGAGCCAATCTGATGGCGTATTTAAGGCTGGTGATTGGCAATATTGGCAGCGATACAGCATTTGGGCATGAAGCAGACTCAGCCCATTGATGCTTCTTGCTCGCGTGTATTATAGGGGGAAAAAGAACATTTCAGCTACTTAAAGGCACAGCACCAGCAGTCTGCTACAGAATTGACACTCTCCATCAAGTTATTGACCCCCTGGGATAATTAAAACACACAATTAATAATAATAATTCTCATCCTTCTCAAACATCTTCCACTTGACACTCTCAAAGCCTTTCACAGATGCTAATTAAGTCACCCTTATTATTAATCATCATTTGTAGGAGGGCATGGCCTAGAAGCCTCACCAAGGTCAGGGCCCCATTGTGTGAGGTGCAGTAACAAACACGTCATTAATTTAATGTTATTGTCTATATTAGCAATGAATTATCTGCATTTTAGAGGGGCACAGGGAGATGCAAGGAGGTGGAGTGTCTTAGCCAAGGTCTCACCGGGACTTAGTGGTATTGTAGGGAATGGAACCCAGGAGTCCTGATTTTCAATCTTTTACTCTAGCCAGCAGAGGTACTCACCCTCTACACCCAACACAATGCTTTGCCAAGGGCTGTGGCTGAGACGGACATGCAGGCCCCAGGAGCAGTCAAATTAAAATAGTAACAACAAGGATGAAACATGTTCCCAGAACAAATAGCAACATGAGTAAAGATGACTCACTCATAATGGCTAGCATTACGGCAGGGAGGCTGAGACAGTACGGTGATGATGGGAGAGGGACTATGGGAAAGCTTCTTCCCTATTTCCTCTGGCTTTGAGAATGTTTTCTGAGAAATATGTCTACTGTGCACCGCTTTTCCTCCTCCAAATTACACTGGCTGCTCTCACTTTGGAAGGAATTGTGATCTAACAGCAAGCGGTTGGGGCAGGAGAGCGGGAATCAAGACTCCTGGGTTCTGTCCACAGCAAGCGACATCTGCTCAGCAACTCAGTTTATCCATCTGTAAAATGGGGACAATATCACCACCTACACAGGAAGCTTAATTAATGCTTATAAAGCACTTTGAGGTCACCAGATAAAAGGTGCTCTTGTTTCAGATGAGCAGTACTTTGGATTTTCAGGCACGGATAAGACCCTGCTCAAAAGATTCCCCCAGCTTCTCCCAAATAAACTGTTCCTGATGAATTTGTTTTCCATAAAAGCCACAAAGAAGCATTCCACAAACTCAGGAAACTCTTGGCTTTTGCAGAATGGCCCTTTGGATACCGGGAAACCTTTATCAGTTCCAGGACTGACAACACCAACAGCAGCAACTTGGCTTTTTCTGTCAGCAGAACAGGTTTGGAAAGCTGAGCTGTTTACCTGAAAGCCAATCAAAGCCAGGTTTCTGTAACTTGGTTGAACGGGGTTCTGAGAACATTGGGTCAAAAGGTGAGAGGTGTGATGTTTGGTTTTCTTCTGGTGGAGAATGCAAGCTATTCCGGCCTGAGTTTTTTTTTTTTTTTTTTCTTCCAGTGATATGTTTCTTTATCGGGCTCCAAAGAGGCTCTGAGAAGAACCCCACCCAGGTTAGTGTTTACCCTTTGTTCTTTCCCTAGGGCCAACCTTGAATCCTTATCAGTGTGTTTGGAGTAAACAGCTCCTGAAGGCAAGAGAAGGGTGTGGAAGATGCTTGGGGGATTTCTCCTCCCCCCCCAGCTGGAGGTGTTTACCCAAGCTATGATGTTTTGGTTTGGAGTACGCACCCCCCTTCCTCCTCCGCCACCGCCCCTTTTTTTCCCCACTCATTTTGCACTGAGTGTGCATGTTCTGGAATGCAAAGAAAGCTGAATCCGAGCTACTAAATCTGACTTTGGATCCAAACACCTGCCCCAAATCAGGGAGAGTTTAGATACGATGTTGAAGTTCAGAGCCCAGCAGAGAGAGAAGGGCGAGCCACGAAGCCTGAATTCTAAACCAAGTGCTCCCACCCGGAGTGCCTTGGCTCAGGCCTTTCCCCCCTGAAAACCAAATCTTGAACAGGTTTTAATAGAGGCCACGTTGCAGGGATTTTCACTCTCTGCAGCAGAATCCAACCTCATGGGAATTATTTATAAATTAAAAATTCTTTCCATTCTGGGGCCAACAGGGTGGAGAGCCGCAGGGCGAGCAAAATGGGAAACTGGACACAGCCTTATAGCGGGAAAGGGCCACTTTCCTGGCTGCCTTATAGGGGTTCCAGGCTCACTCTACAAAAGGTCACTCGAGAGAATGGTGTGAAGTGCAGACCAGTGGTGACCCAAAAAGCATCCACAGGGCAAAGAGGCAAAGATCAGTGAGCTGACCTAATAGAATAGGACACAGAGAAAGGGAGGCCTGCCCTACCTGTTGTAGCATAATTGCCTGCTGCTGTTGCAGCAGAGCTTGGAGCTGGGGAGGAGACAGGATCTGCTGCATCTGCTGTGGAGTGATCATCTGAGAGGACATCATAGCTACGGACACGGGGACCTGCAGAGACAGAATGAGAGAGTGTTAAACAGACACCCACTTACAGATGGCAGGAGGACGTCAGCTCCGACCTGCATTGCGATTCACAGGAGGGCGCACTGGGATTGCTCCCTTATTAAGGCTGCAGCAGAGGTTCCTGTGTTGTACGTCCTTAAAAAAAAAAAAAAAAAAATCTCCCCCAAAATTCATATCATCCACGCTAGGCTGAGATAGAAATGTCTTACTGACTGTGAAGTGAAATCACGCAGGGGGTTCCTTGAATAATGGAAGCCCCCTCAATATAGGCTGGGAAGTCCTGCTCCAAAAAACCCTCCAAAAAGTTATTTCGGTCCCAATGATCCATCACTGGTGCAGAGGATTTGAAAAGAGGCCGCATTGCCAAGACTAAGCATTTAGAAGTCAAGTGTCAGACCCAAAGAACCATGAGATATTGATTTTAAAATATACAATTTCTTTTTCTTGAGGCAGTAGTATTTACCTTCTTGGTTTAGAGCCATAGGGGATCACATTTTCAAGCTTTTCTCCACAACCAGGAAGGCTACAAACCTACTTGTCTTTTAAATGAAAGCAGAGATTCTCGTGTAATCACATGATTCCAGGAGCTGAGGTGTTAAGCAAACAGGACGAGTCTCCAGATAAAATTGCAAGAACTGATGACACTGCCCAAGGGCTCAGTTTACAGAGGCATCACAAACCCAATTAAAAAAAAATAAAAAAAATCAATGATCTGTATCTTTAAAAATCAGGCTCTAGAAACCCTGCTGGCTCTAGAAAAAAATCAGTGCAAGTTTGAAGGTATGGTTTGAATCTGACTCCATTGTATCTGAACCCCAAAAGTCATGGGGAGAGAGGCGGGTCAGGGGTTTGGCCCATCCCTAGGGTCCCCATGGCACTTTTGGGTAAGAATGGTATTCAGAACTTCTCTGATCCAGTGCAGCCTATGTTAGCTTGGAGGTGGTGCTTTGCGGAGACGGAGGCAGAGATTCTTTATCAGCAAGAGAATATGTGGCTCTCACGGTGGGCCCAATCCTGTGAGATGCCGAGCACCTTCCGGGAACCTCAATTCCCATCAAGTCAAAGGAAGTTGTGGGTACTCAGAATGCTGCCCAGCTCTTATTTTAAGACACTGCAGGTTGCATTTTGCCCTACCTGGGGGTAAACTAAAGCTCTCCAGCCTGCCTCATCCTGAGCATGGACCAGCTATGCTGGTGTGTTTTCAGTGGCCTACTTTTGGAGAAGTGTTATGTGGCAGCTGCTCCCTTGGATGAAATTGGGCCCAGATGTTCTCTTCTAGGACAGATGTGCCCTTGTTTGGTGTAATCAGGCAGGTAAGGCTACTTGAGTGTTGCAAATGAGACAGCCCAAAAGCAACCAAGTTCACAGCCACCCAGGTAGGGGAATGGGGTGCCCAGAAGCTGGAGTCTACGGAAAGCATGAGCCAGCTCAGAAGAGCATGTGGGCTGAGAGCTTCTACGAGGGCATGCCTCTGCAGGAGAGTGTAATGAGAGCTCCCTAACCAGCAGTGGAGATGGATGAAGCTGGTGAAAGCAGAAGGCGGGTAGTGGTCCCTGCCAAGCATCCCCAGCGCAGAGAGCTACAGTCAGAGAGGGCCGAAAGCAAGAGAGAGCCCTCATGACTCTCTGAGTCGAAAAGCTGAAGCCCAAAGTTTATGTGGAGTTACTGAGGTCTGTGTAAGAAAGAGGAAACTGAGGCAGGCATGCTTGTCATGCTATGGCCTGCTGCTGGAGAGTATTTGAAGTCGGGGGTGGGGGCGCCTTGTCATATATAGTGCAGAAGGTGGGCAGGCGATCAGCCCCTGGAAGAGGGAACAAGTGCCCCAAAGATGGAAACAAAGACAAGGGGCTGCTTGCAGGGCCACCAGAGGACAGCATGGCTCTGAGAAGTGGGGAGGGAGGTCTGGGACATCCATTGCCATTTCCAGGTGAACGGCTGAGTCTGAACATCCCTTTCTAGGGCCCAGCTGGAACGTCACATTCCAACACACATATCCCTGACCTTCTCTTCCTCACCCTGCCTTGAGCTGCAGCATTCAGGGAAGGTGAGGAGGAAACAGCTGGGGGGGGGGAACCCACATCTTTCACAACAGCTATAGGGTGAGTTCAACGTCAAAAACTCTCATACTCCTTCCTTAATTGCTTAAGCCCTCTTGTAAGACAAAACATATCTAACAAGCTCAGGGCTCCAGAAGAAAGGGAAGGGAGGAGACAGGGGTGGGTGTGTCAATCAAATGTCACCTCTTCGTCTTCCAAAGGTGCTCTAGAACTGCATTAACAGAGCAGGCTAGAAAAAGGTCAGGTGACAGAGAGAACAGGCCACATTGGGGGCATCGCTGACCTCAGGCAAGCAGAAGTTACTTCTGGTGAAGAATGGAGGAGGAAGAGGGAGAGAGAGAGAAAGAAAAAGAAAGGGCAACAGATTGGTGTGCAAGCTCCTCCCAGCAGATCCCAGTGCTGAAAGGATCAAGAGATGCCAGTTCTGTGTGCTACTGTCCGGGCGTCCTCCAGAACTAGCAAAAAAGAGCAGCTGCAGTCCCCAAACCGGGTCAGCGTCACTTGCGGGAGCTTGGAAGTGGGTCCCAAGAAGCCTGAGACTGACCTTCATTAAGGGTGCCCTCTGGAGACTTGAGCCACTCGGGCTCTCAGCAGACTCCCTTTTTCCCTGATTGGGCGACTGGCATGCGTGCCCCAGGCAGGGGGAAAGAGGAAGTCAGTGCTCTGACACCATAGTGCTGGGTGCACCGAAAGAGCCTGTGCGGAACAGATTGGCGCTCCTGTAGTTTCAAGCGTTTGACCTGCAGCCCCTCCTAGCAGCAAAATCCGCTGGGATTAGCTGACTGGCTACGTGACCCTGCAAAGAAAAAGTTGGTTGTGTTTTGTTTTTTTAAAAATTCACAGCAGCTTCAAATGGTTGGACTGTCACAGGACATGCACGGCTGCCGCGTCCCTCCCTGAACGGCTGCGATTTTTGTAACACCCACTTTGGCCATGGCTGCTGACGGAGGTCAGGAGGCTGACTCAGTTCCAGTGGGGGTAGAGAGCTGACTAGCCAGACCTCTTTCAGGGGGACTGGATATCTCACCACATTGTGCCATCTGTCCAGGCTTAGCCCAGACCAGAGCTGGTATTGCGGCCCAAAGCTCAGCACAGCATTGGACTAATATCCTCATTTCTGTGAAATTGTGATTGACGTGGGGCTTTATTTATAGTTTGGGCCGTGTCTTTTAGAAGTCAGCTTGTGGGATAGCTCCCCTACCCCCTAGCTGCCTCCTCCCTCCCCTCCCCATTGGCGACCTTTTTCAAAGCTTCCTTTAATGGGATTTTGCTGCTGGAAAACAAGGAAGATCCAGCACAATTGGGGCCAACCACACTGAAGCGCTCCCCAGACCATAGTCCTAACTCATCTTGCGCTCAGTGGACACCAGGGTTGGGCACAGGGCTTCACGAAGCAGGTGCAGGGTGTTGCTCATCTTTTCTAGGTATTGATCTAAACGGGAAGGAGAGAACGAGAGCCAGAGCTAGAAAGCGGGAGGGAAGGGCACATTAGTGGCAACGTACTTCTAAAAACCAGCCTGCGGAGAAGTTACCAGGCTTTGCACAGACAGGAAGAAGGTAGCAATCATCTCTCTCAAAGCGTTACTTCCCACTGACATTAGTAACCCGTCTCATTACCATGCCAAGGAGACAGAGGGCTAGGGCTCGCCAATCTGACTTCTGTTACATTAGCAGGCATGGATATGTGCCCCCCTTGGGGTGGAGGTCTGTAAACTTCAGAATCAGCCTCTCATCCTCTCCCACATCCACACAGAGAGCAGAAATCATCCCCGAATAGGTTCCAGGGGTTTGACCCTCTAATCCTGGCCAAGCAGAACAGATGAAGTCAGTATCTGAAAATACAATGTACAGCTATCACTCTACGGAGGGCTCCCCAGGATAGGTGCTGTGGTAACCTTCCAATGTTCGCCTCTAAACGGAACTGCCTACACCATGAGCCGTCCCTGGACATCTGCTGAAAAATCTCTTCCACCCACTAACCTTCCTAGATGCTCTCCATTGCTGTAAAAGCAGGTAGCCTCAATGGGCCCAGAGCAAGAGGGCCTGCACCTCAAAAGAAACTTCGTGTTAGACTGGTCTTGGCTGACCTTGAGATAATGGAGGCCGCAGTTATAAGGAGGGGAGAAAATCTGGCAGAGGATTTCCTTGCTCTCTGGTCCTGCTGGAGGCAGAGCGTATGTAGGGCACGAAGAGAGGAGAGTTCAGTTGCAGGTGCTGGTGAGTTACCTGCTACTCTGAGCCAGCTAAAAAGCTGCTTGTGTACGATGCCAGCACAATTATTTTCCTGCAGCCTTCTAGGGACAGCACTCAAGTCCCTGCTATAACCGCTCACTCTCGCACTCCTTCCCAACGCTGAAGTCAGAACCCAGGAGTCCTCACTCACACTTGCTTCTCCACAATTTGGACCCCAGTGACTCAAGAGACCTGCTTTGTCCCGTAAGGGTCATCTCTGCAGTTAGGGTGAGTGGGGGGTTCTCTTGCAAGCCACCTCCAGAACCAAACTGAAGGGTGCGTGGGTGGGGGGAGCAGAGCTCCTGGCAGGGAGCATCCTCCATGGAATTTGCTCCCCTTTGGCCACCTTTCTCCAACTGAGCCGGAGTTTGCTGACCTTTGAGAAAGGCTGCAAGGCTCATGTGTTAGCTCACGCTTTTTGCTTACGGGAGGTGTCCCGTGTTTTATCTATCATTTCAGATCTCTCTCTCTCTCAGCTGACTTCTGCCATGTTATTTATTAACTGTTGCATGCTCATCCAGAGGCTGCTACCGGGGCAGCTTGGATGACAGTCAGTCTGGGAGGTCAAGGCCACAGGAGCACTTCATCTGGGCAGAAGCTAGCCCTCTTCGCTTTGGGAGGAAAAGTGCAAACTCTGCGGGGCAGGGACCATCTTTCGGTTCTGTGTTGAGACAGCACTTAGCACAATGGGGTCCTAAGTCCATTACTGGGGCTTCTAAATGCTACAGCATTTCACCAAGTGCTAAATTAGTCCCTGCAAAGAGTTGCACAGCGCTCCCGGGATGGGGACACCTGCGGACGCTGCTCACAAAATGAAACCTATCACTGGGGTGGCTAAATATGTGCCATGGCAAAACCAGTGCTTTGCAATGGCTAGTTTAGACTCTCTGGCTAGCAGGGGACAGCAGCCATTCCAAAGTCTCCACTGTTTGTGCGCTAAGAGAATTAAACGAGATGAACCATTTGATAAGCTGCTGTCACCACTTTCCCTTGACTATGCGACCAGTTGGGCACTCTCTCACACAGCAGAGAGAGTCAGGGACATCGGGAGATTTAGAGACACAAATCCAAGCAATGGCGGCACCAGGAAAGCAAGAGAGCAGAGTCCGCACCCGCTCACTGGGAGCTAAGCTCCACACTCTTCTCTTTGCCATTCATCAGTTGGCAACGTGCTCGGAATGAGAGCCTGTAATTAATCGCTCATCTGCATCCCCCATCCAAACTTCTTCCCCCGCCCCAACCGCCACGCAGCGCGTCCTATTTGATACACGTTTGCTGGCATTTTCAAATCGGAGGCATTCTAATTACCGGAGAGTTATAACACCTTCCATTTCTCGCCCGGCGGACTGACACCCTGTCAAGAGCAAAGAGAATTGCCAGAGGTTTTGACAACACTAATTGCCCCTATAATCTAAAAACACAAAGGAGAGGCGATTAGTCGTGAGGACCGCAGCTCTCGATCCGACATGAGGTTTTCACAACGTTACAAGAAAACAAAAGCGGCGCCTTTTAGAGTTTGATGGCTGCTAACAAAAGCAGAATTATATTTTCATACAACCTTTGTCTGCATTAAATGGCTTTCCCCTTTGCGCTAAGACACCGAGCTGACACAGGGAACAGTTCTTGTGGCTTCTTGAGAAAGGGGGCGGAGAGGAGAAAAGCCAGGTATCTGGGCTTTGGTTCTTGCAGAGTGTGTGTTTGAGGCTGAACATTTTTTGTCTGCTTTGTGCCAGGTCTTATGCTATGAGGAGGGAAAAAAAGCTCCTGTCTTGCTGCTCCATTGGCTCAGGTTACCAATCTATCATCAAGGCCCTTTGAGACACCTATCTGGGCTCTACAGCTGGTTGAAAAACGGAGACTTCCTTTCCCCTCAAATTTTCAGATGAAAACCAGAAGTTTTAGGTTTGTTGACAAAAAGTCAAAATTTCCTATGAAAAATGGAAAATTTCCACAAAAAGTTTTAGTTTAGTCAAAGTTTGTCCCTCATAGTTCAGTAACTGAGCACCGCATAAGGTTCAGAGTGCCCCTGAAAGGTGGGGTCGTGTTATCCCCATTTCACAGACGGGGAACTGAGGTAGAGAGATGAAGTGAGGCATCAAACACAAAACGTAAACCAAAGTCAACAGGCTTGTTCACCAGGGTTACGTCACACAGCGGCCAAGATTTCCCCAGGAAACAATGATCTTTCTGTCAAACCTGGAGCAGACAAGGGATGTCGAGTGGGTCCTGAAAGGGCTTTGATGCAGAACTCTGTTGTGAACAGCACTGTGAGCATCTAGCCTTAGCCAGCCTGTCCGTGAGGCCATTGGGAGAGTCAGAGAGATATGAAGGGTTTTCAATTCACTGGTGATGCCCAGCTCTCACGACGTGCCTGAGAATGAGCCCTAGTGTCTGGGGCACGCATGAGAATGCTCTGGCTAAGAATCAGCACCATGATCACAGCGTATGGGGAGAAGCAAACCATTCTCGGTGGAGGTTACACCACCTTCTATGTCCCCCATCATACAGTAACCACAGTTCCTGACTCCAAGGCCTAGGTAGATTACCGGCTGCTTAAACCTAATAGCCGCCCTGGTCGCCACTGCTATCCGTACACAGGAGACATTGCTGAGCCGTCGACCTCCACGGGACCGGCAAAAGCTACAATGAGGTCCCTAATGGCGTCTGATATAACAACGAGGAAAGCAAACTTAACAACACGTATCCCTGGGATGTCTAAAACCATGGACGCCGAACAGCTCACTTAACCCGGAGCCCTTTATCGCACCGGCTTGGTGGGAGAGAGTCACATGAGCCATACTGCCAAAAAACGTCTCCTTGCTTGTGCAGCTGTCGCAATGCACCGCTTGTTTGGGCGCTCGTTTGCAAGGACCATGGCCTATAACTAGGGATGCTGTAAAACCGGAACCTTGGCCATCAGGGTGCTGGTGTCATAGGCCTAGTGCTTCACTGAGCCATCTACAGCATTCAAACCAGAGATCAACTCCTGATAGAAAGGCAGAAATATCGGCACAGAGGAAAAATAAAACGTGTGCTCACCGTGGCCCAATGGGTTAATGCTCACGCCTGTCAGATGGGTACAAAGGGCTCAAATCCCAGCTAAATTGAACAGTTCTCTCATCACATCACGGCAGGGAGCCATTTGGCGTTAGCTGCTCTTCCTTTATCCTGTGGTAGATGTATTCAGACAGTGATTGGGTTTTATTCTTTGTACAGCACCTAGCACAGTATGGGTGGTACAGAAAAGCAGCCACCTATCATGTTAATATGTGGCAGGTCCACAGAAAGGAGAAGGAATCAGCATGGCCATCTGAAAGCTTATACAACACTCACCCACTCACACCACGCGTCTTTCCTACCCAGGGCATCTCCAGCCATCCTAGTTCCTCACTTCCACGAGCGCTGAACTTCTTCCTCTCTGCAAGAATTAACTCTTCAAGAACCACCACCACCACAGCTTTGCGCAGTCACCCTGGACTGCTGGATTCTTCTCTCCAGGAATGGCCTGTATTATGTGTCACTGCTGGCATCGGCCAGAAGTGAACTAAAGAAGGTAATGACGCGCTCTTTGGCCAGCTGCCATTCTACTAAACTGCTTACTAACATCTTTGGCCCTTTAACAAATGCTTTGACGTCGTATCACTGATTTAAGAACAGAATTCTGGGGAGGCAAGGAGGGGAAGGGAATTTGAGAGAGGTGATTTTCTGAGCTGTCTTGGCTGTAATCCCACCGTGCCACAGACAGGGCAGGAGGACAATCAGTCTTTGGGTAGAAACCAAATCTCCTGTTAAAAGTGATGTTCTGCTCTAGGGAGAAATCTGAGGTAACTTCACGCAAGTCAGTGGAGTTCAATGGGATTTACACACCAGTGTCAGAGAGCAGAATTTGGTAGTGAGAATATTTATGGGAATGAGATTTCAGGACTGAATGAGCATTGTGAAAAATAAAGCTTCCCTTGTAACCCAGGCGAGAATGTTTCTTCCAGACCAGGGTTGAGGTTCATTAGTGAAGCGGAACACGGGAAAGCCACAGATTGAATGACTATGTTGGCTGAACAGCCTTCTTGCTTGGATTCTGATTTACAGGAACAGGGTAAGGAAGTCCAAAGCTCAGTGAAAGAGGAGATTAAAAGATCTCCTTCATTCCTGGAGTTGATAACCCACCCAGGATTTATTATCCCAGGAAAAACACAAATTTGAATCTTGAGAGATGTTATTTATCCTCACAAGTGAGGGCTGGGGCCACTCTCCACCAGTACACAACGTATTAGAAAACTCACAACTTGCCCTGCCTCAAACAGTTAATGGGAAGATCTTCAGCTTGAGTGTGAAACCGTGTTAATCATAGAGACATATTTCCAAGGAACTGGGAAACTACATCATGCAGAAAGGTTCAGGCGTAATAACGAGCAAGCTAGGAACAGTACATGACAGTGTCTTCATTAACTTCTTTTGCTTAACTAATCTCTTCCTAGCATATACCAGTCTAAAAGATAACAGAAGAGCAAACCCGGTCGCTCACCCGGCTGCACACCTACGCCCTGATCCTGTAATCTGATGCATGCAGTCAGACATCAGAATCCCATTTATTTGGTGGTATCCATAACAGCACATGGGCCCTACTGTGTGTATCTGGCTGCAGAATCAAGGTGTGTATGTACGTACATACGCTGCACACATGCTTAGTTTGAAATCACGTATGCTGGTCACAGAGCACAGGTACCATACAACATGATGGACCTTGACAGACACACAATCCACACTTTCCCTCTAGAACACACGCATTTTAGTCTGCTCTTCACATGGAACACTGCTCCATGTAGGAGGATGGCCCAAAGCACCATACTTGGTATTTGGACAACAAAAGATAATAATTACGAATCCCCACCCGACATACGCCCCCAGCCCAAGTCCCGTCACTTACCCGCTGACTCTCCAGAAACCATCTGGCCATGCAGGCTCACACATTGCCAGCTGCTACCTGCATCTCAGGACCTGCTCTCCACTCCATTTTAAAAGGCAACAGCCAGGGCTTTGAACACTCATACCCACATTCTGATATCACACCGGTGTAACCCCACTGGCTTGTCACGCTACTTCTAACTCACAGCAAACCGAGTAAGATTGGAAACAGCCTTCACAGTGTGCGCTGCTAGCTTCTGTAGGGCCAAATCCTGCTTCAAGTCAATAGTACAAGTCAACAGAAACCGCAAGAGGAGGCTCACAGGGAGTCAAGCCACATACATGGAGAATCAGAACAAGCAAGAGTGAGCTTTGTGTATAGATGAGAGCTCATGAGACTGATCCTCTGGTACCTTACCCCATGAGTAGCTGGTGCGGGTCTCAACTGTCACAAATTCAGAATGGTCTGTCTGGATAGATACGTAAGGTATTTATATGGCCCCAACCACCACCAGTGTCTAAGCACCTCATGATCATCTGTACATTTACCCTGGCAGCAGCCCTGTGAGGTAGGGAAGTACTGGTAGCCCATTTTATTGATGGGGATGTGAGGTCCAGATTTTTCAAGATATAGAGACCCTACTGCACTCAACGTTGCAACACCTAACTGATTTAGGAGCCTAAATTTAATCTTCAAAAGGGGTTTAAGCACTTAGGAGACAAAAATCTCAGAGAATTAATGGGCGTTAAGCCCTTAAGTGCCCAAATTTTTAAAATGAGGCTTAAGCATTGCAACACTGAGCACCTCAATGCCTAAATACCTTAAGAAACCTGGGCCCAAGACCCTAAATCAACTAGCCACAATCATACAGGCAGTCTGGGCAGAGAAAGAAGCTGAGCCCCAATCCTAAGCTAGTACCCTTTCCTCTTTCTGCACATTGTGCATTCGCCCTGCGCTGCCAGGAATGACTTCTCAGGATGCAGTGGCAACTGGTAACGGAGTCAGTGTGAGTCTGCGGCGTGCACCGGGAGAAGAGATGTGTGAGGGAGCATTTCTGAGTGAAGGAAGGGCAGGAGCAAGCACCTGTGAATGTGAGCAAGTGCCTGTCCCTAGGCAGAGGAGAGCAGGTGTGTGATGGTTCAGTCACATGTTAAAGCTATGAATATGCTGTATGATCTCGTCTGCATGCATCCTGCCAGTGCCATGCACCCCAGTAGGTAGACATGAATAGCATCCAACCAGGCTGAAAGATAATATGAGTTAAAAGGAAGATGGTTTACATAGCCCTAAGGCAGGAAAGAACATGCCTCGTTCGAATACTTCCCATGGCTTGCCACTCTTTAAAAATCCATCTCCTTACACTCGTGCCAGAGCCCAGAGAACAATACCATCACGCAGGGTCCCAGGCTACCAGTGCCTTGGGAACGGACACCTCTGGCAAAATGGATGTAGAGGATCAAACCTCAAAGGTAGGAATCTATCCATCTGACATCCTTCTGATAGATACCTGAGTGGGGCTTGATCACATTCTGTCCGAACACTGTTGCTCTCCTCAGAGCAACTGGGACCCTGGGCGAGTGTTATTCCTGTGGTCTCCAAGGTGTGAACCGAGCCACTGGTTTGAGATCATTATTTGGCAGAGGCCAGCCAGACAAAGGGAAGGGGATACGAGAGAAAGAGGACAAAACCTGGGTGCTGCAGGTTCCAGTGGAAAAATCTCAGTGCTGCACCAGCAGAGTTCAAAGTGGCTGTTCTGTTTTAACTGGAGAGGGAACGTGGAGGGGCCTGTATTGATCTGTCTTCATTACCCATTTCACTCAAGTTTCAAATCAACAAAATACACTTTTCCGCTCCAGCAGCCTCTCCGCCACAGCAGACAAAAGAAAAGCAATTTCCTGCAGTTTGCTCCAAACTCTCCACTCTTTCCTCAGCCCCCTTCTTCCTCTCCCAAGACAGACACATTTCTACCCCAAGAAACCTTCTTGGTGTCACTCCCTAAAGGTGACGGGAGCCCTCTGAGCAGGCACAGAGGAGGATGGGATGTTATCTTATAGCTAGCCACCAGCTGAGCCACGCTATGGCTTCTAGGCTGACAGGAAAGGAAGTGGTCTGTGAGGGAATTTGCTACCTTCTTGCCTGGTGGTTGATGGCCTCTACTCATCCACGGAGCAGAGACAGCATGGGACATGGGCCCTACAGGGATCCCCGCTGCCTAATCTCTAAAAGGAACTGGAAATAGGCTATACAACTTGACAATCCTAGGGTTTGGGTTCAAAGCTACCAAGGGTGACAATGACCACCAAATGGCTGTTTAGCAGCTGAGGTGAAGTGAGTTTGGTGGGTCTCAGTGAAGATGCCAGCAGGCAGGTGTCCATAGCACAAGTTGCCCCCCTCACAACTGGCGCTTGTTAGCAGGCCAAAGAGTGAGTGGGAATAGGGATCAAACCCTGTTTCTTACTTCTAGAGGGTGTCCCTTCTAAGGTAAGTTGGTGGGGCAGTTTTCAATCTCCCTCTCACATTTGTTCTAAGGGTCAACAGAGATTTCAGTCTCCAACTCCACCAGTGTGGGAACTCTCATCAGCACGAAGCCCAGTATGTAAGAGCTAAGTATTATTATAATGGACATCAGGGACATTTCTCTGCCACTTGATACGAGAACCTTACCACCATGCAGTTTTTCTATTTCAATCCAGAAGACCTCACTTCAGCCAAAACATTTAAGCATGTACTTAAGTCCCACTGAAACCAAAGAGCCTTCACTATGTTCTTACACCCAGATGTATGCTTAAACTCCGTTGAACAGGGATGGATTCCTGAATCAGAGCCTCAGATACCCAGCAATGGGTTTGGGGACTGCTTTCAATCTCAATGGAGGAGTGTGCCTCCTTTATGTTGCTTGGTGAGCTACTTCCAAAAATCTCCAAGTAAAACTCAGCTGAGAGCTTGTAACTTTCTATCTGGATTTAGACAAGCACTGAAAATCAGGCCAGGTTTGTACTGTGCCCCCAAAGCCTGTTTCCTCCAGTCCCGTATTAAACAATGCTGCAGGTCAGAGCCCGGGCGGAAAGAGAAATTGACTCTGCCTGAAAAGGACAGACAGCCCAGCTTGGGAGATCATTGCACTAGGAGTGCAGGAGAAAGCAGTTTCTCCCACTAACTGGGAGTGTAGATTCACAGGCATGTGCCCTCAGCAGTCTGGCTACAGGCCTGATCCTCCAACAAAGAAAAAGCAGCCTGGGGACATGGGAGGCAGCTTAGTCCCTTGAAGCCGTTAATGCCCGTCACACAAGTGAGACAACACAAAGGTTGCAGGATTGGTCCCTTCAGGGCCTAATCCTGAGCAGGTGCTGATCACCTGCAGTGCCCACTGAAGTCAATGGGTGCTTTGAAAACTCATTCACAAAATTTTCCCCCGGCCACTGATTCCACGGCACACCCCAAGAGCTGCGTGCTTCCGTAGTCATTCTCCACTCTCTGCCCCGCCACCGTGGATCTGGCTGAGAGGCCCTGCTCCATGCTGGTCGCCTTCTCACCACACAATAGCCCTCCTCCCCATCCCCTCCCATCTCAAGAAACCCTCCTGGTCAATCTCATCCACACCATTCTCCCGTTAGATAAACTTCCTTTCAAAGGAGTTCTGCTTAATCCTCTATCTCCTCCTCCTTCAGATCCTCTTCCAAGTGCTGGGCAGGAGCAAACGGGAAGGAGGGGGCGGGGAGAGTGGCTGCTGATCGGGGAGCTGAGATATTCCTGACTCACTGCTTAAAGCTTTCATGAGTTCTTTTGCAATTCAAAAAGGGGAGGGGGCAAAAGGCTGGATGCTGAACTCTGAATGAGCCAGCCAGACGGATGGACAGACAACAGCGAAACGGAGAGGGTGGCATGAAGGAACGGAGTGCAAGAGAGAAAGCAGATCACAAAGGACTGAGGGTGAAAGGGAAGATAAACAGGTGGTGACAGAATGAGAAAGACACACACCATGGGAGAAGAAACAGAGGGAGGGAAAACAGAACGTGAAAGAGAAATGGACACACACACCCACCTCAGATGGATTTTT
>ML685892.1:3469122-3567782 GCA_007922175.1 Pelusios castaneus
TCTGACTTCACTCTTACTGTATTTGCTCTTTCAAGATATTTTTCCATCCAGTGACTGCATTTCCTTCCTGAAAACACTACTGGAAAAAGCTGCCTGCTTGTGCGAGAGGAGCTCTGACTAATTATTACTGTTAATATTGCAACTGTGATTTCCCTTCATCCTCTGCCTCTTCACTTTCAAACCCATTGAGGAGAGGTGATAGTAGCCACTATCCATGCATCTTAGACGGGCTGGGGATGGGGAGGGTGTTGAAAACGGAGAAAGGGAATCTGTTTCAGGGTGGCTGTAGACTCTATCCCTTCTCTACTCCCCGCTAAGGGATAAGGGTTTTGTAGGGGAGTTTGAAGCCTGCAACAATCAGAGACAGGAAGGCTATTAGGTCATCCAGCCTGGCCTCCTGTCCCTGCCAAGGTGGGATTCCTTCTCCTACAACTTTGTCCCACCTAAAAAGTTTATAAAGATTTTAAGAAATGGGGCTTCCACTGGTTCTGCAGAGAGGCAGTTCCAACCCACAACACTTCAGAGGCCTGATCTGAAGCATGTTGAGATCAGTAGGAACATTTCCCATCCATTTCTGTGTGCTCTGCAGGAGTCCCTACATGACAAGGACAAAGGCATGAGGTGGGGTGAACCCCCTCAACTTGCAATGCACTCAGTACCAGGTTTGCCAAGAGACAAGCGGGGAGGTAGAAACTCCCAGACACTCAGAGCTCCCCTGTGTCTAGCGATAATGCTGTTGGTGTAGAGCCGAAGGAAGGCGACAACGAGACAGACCCGACGGGGAGAGAGACGAGGGAAAAGCTTTTGCTTGAGATCAGGATGCAATTATACAGCTTGGAACAAAAAACAGGAGGGAGAAGGACAAATAATAATAAAAAGCAAGCGGGAGGAGCGCAACTTTAATCCATTTCATTCCAGATGCGTGTCACCCAGCAGAGGGAGGTGAATAAATGGTGACAAAACTGTCCCGCGGATCCTACTCTCTGGGGTATCCAGATGAGCAGAAACTGACCTTCCTTTCCCTCCTGCCCCAGGTTCACCCCCCACCTCCAGCAGGCTTCAGAGCCAGCCCTGCCTGGTGCAGGAAGGACCTCCAGCTCTGAGAAAACTCATGCTAATTACTTTCCTTTGTTAATTAAACCCACGTGGTTCTAATAAGGTAACCTGCTGTTCGCCGATAAATTTGATTAGCCTGAAGGGCGAGCCCCTCCACACTGCTATTTAAATTGTCACTTTACATTCGCCCAGGCCTTGCTTCGCTCCCCACTTCTCTTTTTGGAGCCCTGCCCCCTTTGTGGAAGGAGCCTGCTGGAGCCTGGCTGACGCCGCCAGTCAACTGGCTCCGGCTGGGAAGGACACTGCCTGAACGGGTGGCATGGTGGGACCAGGAGCTTGTGCATCCCCTCGTAGAGATTGGGAGTAGGGGAAGGCCTAGCTTCATCCCTTTTCCCTCTCTCTTGCAGCAATTTTACTCCCCCTGCCAGATATCCTTTTTGGAAGTAACAAGTTTCCCCTCCCAGCAGTGCCCTGTCAATGTCCGTGTAAATCATCCTGGCATTTCTCTGCCTCTAGTGGCTAGTCCATGTAAGAGGGTAAAAACCTACTACTACAACTATCGCATAAGTCACTCTTTTAGCTCATGCTTTCAGTGTTGCAGGCCCCAGGTTTAAAGCCCACTGCCAATCCCGTCCTCCCAGTAATGCCAGTGAGTTTTCTCTAGCAGGCAGTGCCCTGCCACTGGTGATACCCCCAAGAAGAGCCAGCATCTCTCTTCTCCCCCAACAGAGCCATGGGCACTAGCTGTCCTACCATCTCACCCTAGCATGTGTCTCCTGGGCCCAAGAATGCTTCCCAGGAGACTTGCCTCTTTGGGCAGGATGCCGCCGACTTCTGGGAGAGAAGTTCCACCCCCTCCTATCGGCAGTAAGAGGCACACCCCCTTCCACAGGGTCCAGTGTCCTACAGGAATCTGCTTCCATCTCTCTGTCCATGTCTTCAGTCGCCAAATCCAGGGCTGTGTCCAGACAGCTAGAGAGCAGCACGACCACTCACTGGGGGAAGGGGATAGTCCCAGCACACTCCATCATGCTTAATTTATGAGTCAATCTTGTGCTCAGGAAAATGAAGCATGAACAGGACTGGCCTGATCCAGGGATTCTGAAGGCAGCGGCTGCTCCCTCACTCCCCAGGTGTGCCAACATCCCTCATTCCTGACCCACAGCATCCAGCTTGCCTGCCTGGGATTCCAGAGCACAGCTCCCTCTGAACCGACCGCCAACTTCTTTGCAGCCAGGATGCACCATGGGTTTTACGATGCAGGCAAATGGGGCCTTGCGGGAGGCCACCAAATTCAACTCCATTCATGACCTGAGATTTAATGCCAAATCGGCAGAGATGAAAGGCTAGGTCATTAATGCCACCTCTCTCTAACCTGGCAAAACTCACCTGTCCACCTAGACCCTCCTTGGCCCTTTCTCATCATATTGCCACCCCACCCCTAACAGTAAAACATCCAGGGGGTGACACCCTTCCACATGGTCCCATCACATAAATACCTCCCCCCCGTCACTCCCATGTGCACACACCTAACCCTACATCCTCTAATATCACACTCCCACAACCTAAATACTCCTCAACAATAACCATGTACTGAAAAACAGCCTCACGCCCCCAGAACCCAGTCTCTACCAGTCAGCCCCCAGAACCCACCTGCGAAGGAGAACTTGGGTGAAACGGAGATGATACAAGTCAGGTGATTTGCAATAACTGTCCTAACCCTCTACCGTAAGCACTCACTGCCTGGCCCAGCAACCCAAACCGGGGGATAGAGATGGGGGAATTCCACTCCTGACATTTAATTTGTATCTGAAACATCTGGGACATGGTACCTCCTGCTGCCTTCCCTTCTGGTGAAGCCTAAAGGATGTAGACTGGGACTCTACAGTAGTTCGCAACAATCTTATGGAATCATAACTGGGCAGGAGTGCTTCTCTGGGTGTTTCTAAGCCCTGGAATTTTTGATAGAGAGCAGGAGAGCTGCTGGACATGTGCGTTCATGAGGTAATGATCAGACCAAGAGCACCTACAATAATTCAGGAGCACCATCGCTCTGAAAGGCACTCCCGCTCCTAAGCGGTGGAGGCCATCAGGAGAAGCCCACCCATGAGACAGAAATGAATTTTTGAAGGTTGTTCCACAGCCTAGAGAGGAGTTTTCTCTCTACTAGGAGAACACTTCCCATAAGGGCTTGGGTTCAAGTGTTTCCCTGCCTCACCTGAACTGCGGGTTGCTTGTTCTCATTGTTGCTCGGAGAACTCAGCCCCGTGGCCTGCTGCAGAAGGAACTGTCTTGCCACTTGGAGAGCCTGGAAAAAAATAAAATAATAATAACCAACAGGGTGGGGAAGAGGACACTTCATTTCTCTTCTCAGGCTCAGTTCCCACTCCTTGTGTATGTGCTCCCTACCTGTACACCACCCACTTGGAGACAGACACACTTACCAGTACAAACAGCAGAACTAAGTGGTCTCCGGAGGCCTCTTGGGACACATCTATACTGCCTGTCCCACTAGTTAATCTTCAGGCTGTGTCTACACTGCAATTGGACACCTGCGGCTGGCCCGTGCCAGCTGACTCGGGCCAACAGCGGATTTTTAACTGCGGCGTAGACATACCTTTAAGATTAACTGGGCGGGACAGACAGAAGGATAATGCGTGGAACCGCATCCAAAGCAAGCAGCTCACGTGTTGGAACTGCCTTTAGGAGGAAGATGGGCTTGGGGGTAAGAACGTGGACTCAGGAGAGAGAGGTTCTATTCTCACCTACGTCACAGACTCTTGCTGCGTAACCTTAGGTAAGTTACTTCACCCGCCTGTGTCGCAGTTCTGCATTGTACAGATCTGCCTCACAAGGATATGGTGATATACACATGGTGGAATAAACCAAGCAAGGAGAAGGATTTCACCCCAAATTAATAACCGTGAAAGAACGTGTGGTTTCTGCAAATAATTTCAAGCAGTGCAGGAGAGAAGTTAAGGAGTACTTACTACTGATCCCACATCAATCTTATTTATTTTATGGGCATCTGCCTGGAAAGCATTTTTAGTTTCCTTTGCATTTGCTGATTTGTTTTCAATAATTTTTATTAAGTCACTTGCATTAACTTCACTGGAGTTAGAGAAAAGCCTAAGTTGTTATGGTTGCTGGTCAAGGCGCCTGCAAGAACACGCTGTGGAAGCAAGCAGGAGAAAGTGTTGGGTGAAAATGCATGCAAGGCTAATCAAGTGAGCACACCAGGACACAAGTGAGAAAGAGGAGCAGCGAGGATGTGTGAGAGCACGAGGAACGCAGAAGAGAAAGCATGTGCGCAAACCTGCAGAGGAGCAAAAGCGTCCACAAGAGGTGGTGAAAGACTGCAAACATGTGAAAGAAACAGAGAGGGCGTGCAAAAAAAGAGTGAGAGAAACACAGGAGAGAGAGGTTTCATTCAGGAACTGAAAGCAGGCAGAGAGACAGGAATAAATTCTAACACAAACAATCCTGCTGCGCCCTGGTCCATTTCCTCATACGTTCCTTATTTTTGCTTTTAAAGAATTTTTTGGGGTGGGGAGGGGCAGAATAGGGTACCGTTCTGAACAACAAAGTCATTGTAGTCCTGCCTGCAAGACAGGTTTTTATTACAGCGCAGAGACAGGAGGGGGGAGAGACGGGGGAGAGGTCAGAGGGTCATAGCCCAGCTTGGCAGAGCTGCAGACAGCATGTGGGTTCCACTGAGCTGTCAACGCCACAGCCGTAAATCAAGGCTCTGGCTTCCAAAAGGCGGCTGTGCGCTCCTAGTCGGCGGAGGCACTTGCAGGGTGTGTCCCAAAGAAAGAGCCGCTTGTTAATTTTCCACATTTCCAGCTATAAAGAACAAAGTTACTTTCCGTCAGGCATTTGTACATTATATACCGTACCGTACGTTCTGTTTGGAGGCGCAGCTGAATTTACACACGAGAGCAGCTAGCTTAGCAGGCACGCTTGCCTACACGCAGTGTAATTACTTACACAAATGCATGTGCGTCTGGGTGAGCACATAATATAGATTACATACATGATTTACACACACTAGCATATTCATGAATTGCCATTTTTTGTGTGTGAACTACATGACACAAGCAGATCAGATTGTCCATCACATAGATAGCATACATGCTGTAGAATTATATATCAAAATGTACCATCTGCATAATTACCTATTTAATCTTTGTTTTGGGTTGACCAAACACACACGAACAGTCAAACCCTTCTCAAGCAGCCACCCAATGGACCACCAAAAAGATTAGCTGGATATTATTTAAACAAGGCTCCAGTATACATTTTGTCTACACAGGAAAGTTATTCTGAAATAAGGCACAATGTGAATTTAAAAGTGCACTAGTGGTTCTGGATTAGCTCACTGCATGCACTCTCTTATTTCAGAGCCACAGCACCTTTTTCAGTTTCGCTTAATCCGCTTCCAAAGGTGGATCAAAAACTGGTTAGATCAACGGGCTCAGCGGGTAGGAATCAATGGCTCAATGTCAGGTTGGCAACCGGTAACGAGTGGAGTGCCCCAAGGATCGGTCCTGGGGCCGGTTCTATTCAACATCTTCATTCATGATCTTGATGATGGAATAGACTGCGTGCTTAGTAAGTTTGCGGATGACATCAAGTTAGGGGGAATGGTAGATACTCTGGAGGGCAGGGACAGGATCCAGGGAGACTTAGACAAATTGGAACACTGGGCCGAAAGAAACCTCATGAGGTTCAACAAAGACAAGTGCAAAGTCCTGCACTTAGGATGGAAAAATCCCATGCACCGCTACAGGCTGGGGACCGATCGGCTAAGTAGCAGCGCTGTAGAAAAGGACCTGGGGGTTATGGTGGACGGGAAGAGTCCAGTGGAGGGCAACAAAAATGATTAGGGGGCTGAGCACATGACTTATGAGGAGAGACTGAAGGAACTAGGCTTATTTAGTCTACAGAAGAGAAGACTGAGGGGAGATTTGATAGCAACCTTCAACTACTTGAAGGGTTGCTCCAAAGAGGAGGGAGCTAGGCTGTTCTGGACGGTAACAGAGGACAGAACAAAGAGCAATGGTTTCAAATTACAGCTGGGAGGTCAAGGTTGGATATTAGGAAAAACTTTCTCACTAGGAGGGTGGTGAAGCATTGGAATGGGCTATCTAGGGAGGTGGTAGAATCTCCATCTTTGGAGATTTTTAAGGCTCAGTTAGACAAAACCCTGGCTGGGGTGATTTAGGGGGAGTGGTCCTGCTTTTAGCAGGGGGTTGGACTAGATGACCTCATGAGGTCCCTTCCAACCCTATTATTCTATGATTCAAAGTGACAGCTATTTCAATCAATTTTCCCATGTAGATAAACTCTTAGAGGTAAAAGAAAACATTGAGATAATTTCAGAGGAGCTACCAAAGATGAGGTCCTTATTGCAGGTTGCATCTACTACACACACACAGAAATAAAATCATCTTATATTTAGACACCATTCAGTAAACACACACATATGCACACGCACCGAGTGGCACATTACATCTCGATATCGTGCGGTTCCAGCTACACTGTAAGAATACACCACATCAAGGGATGCAAGCAGAGGAGTTGTGGCCGAAACACAGCTAAAAGCACATGTCACTTTTGCAGCTCAGACAGGAATCAAAATGTGTTTGTAAATCATACTACAGCTCAGGAAAGTGGCACCCAAGTTTCTCTTACCCTCCGTTTGTGACATGCTACAATTTAGACTCCTGAAAACCAAAATGCTTTAGTCTAACCCAAGTTACTGGGCTCAACACAGGGATAACGGGAGAAAATGTATAGCTTGTGATATAGAGGTGGTCAGATCAGATCTTTATAGATTGTTGAACTTTTTAGATTGTTCCAAGCAAAACTGCATGGGAAAGGGGGGGGGACACAGATGAACCTACTGCAGGATGATCAAACCCCAAATATCTTGGCACAAACACCTGTGAAACAAAGCAGGCTAGCTCAAGGGTAGTGCTCATAATAATAATTTGCACAATCCCTGCCAGTCTGTGGCGAGGGTAGAAGATGCTTTAACGTCAACTTAGATGTCACGCTTCTGGCTGAAATTCTTTTTATTTACCTATGCATGAGGCCGGTTCTATTCACGGATTCTATAACCGTCAAGTAGGAGTACGATTCTTACTGAAAGTTACACCACTGACACCCCTAGAGTGGAAACTTAGTATAAAGGTGTTTATTCCAGTACAGCAAAATTTCTTTCCCATATGAGAATAGATATTCTAGTCAAAGGCATCTTTAAATCGCTGTCAGTCCACATTTGGTGAAGGGGTACCTCTAACTCTAGCTTCTGCGTTCAGACAAACTGTGAAATTAACACTATTTGCCATTCCTCCCCAGCCAAGCCGCTTTCCTTCTGTTGCCTATGTGAGCCTTTCACATAGTGAAAGGCAGAGAAAACTCAAATCTCAGAAAGAAATGGGAAAAGATAATTGGATGGACAATAAAAAGTTGGCTGGCGGATTTAGGGATCGGTTTAGGGCCTGAAGCTACTTCTGAATTTTTTTTTTTTTTTTAAACGGAGATGATTTCAGACTGGCAGGGTTCTTATGAGGGGCCAAAACTCAGCGTATGCTCCAGGAGGAATTCCAAAAGGTGCTCAGGAAAACACAACCAGGCGCTCACTGGCTTGCACGTACGTAGCACGGGACAGCAACGTGCACGTCTTTGCAGTGACACAAGCAGACTGGCACTCCCTTGTGGCTCCCCATCAACCTGCTCCCCAGGTGCACTATGGGGGTAAAGCTCACCTCTCTCACCTTTGACTATCTCCCGCACCGGCATCCCACAATGTGCTTACGTGGTAGCCACTTTTGCCCACGGACCTCAACACTTCACTATCTTTGTACGAGGAAGGACAGATTTAATTTGCAGAGCGAGACTTTGGGTTTTATTCCCAGCTTTGCTGGCCTACTGGGTGAACTTAAGCAAATACATTAACCCCCCCAGCCCCAGGTTTGCTCTCTTAATGGAGACAGCAGCACTGAACTTATAGGGGAAGCTGTAAAGCTAAATTAGTTGAGCTTGGCCAAAAGTGCTTTGAGATCATTTTGCAGACAGGAAAAAAAGGAGAGAGAGAATGAGGAGGAAGAGGCCTGCCCCAGGTCCCGCAATAGCTCAGCATCAGAGTCCAGAGAAGAATCTGGGCGTGTTGGCTAATCTAACCGCTAGATAATGCTGCTGGCCTCCAAGTCTCTCTCTCAAAAAACTCTCAACTGTTTTCCCACAGGGCTGCAGAAGTGAAGTAGGAAACAGAGAGGGAAAAGGCCAACACTCAACAGGAGAAAGATAGAGCAGAGGCAACATTGCCGCGTCAATGTTGAACTGACTGGAAGCGCAGCTCGCGAAAGCAGCCTGCGCTGCTGTAGCCAGCGAGAGAGGTCGCCGAGATACCCACTTTTAACTGCACAAACCACACAAGAGGAGCTTTGTTCGCCGGGGGAGGAGGGTGCAGGGACAGCCCGTGGTTTTATGAGGCTTTGGGAACCCTGTAAAGTCTGCATGGGTTTATTAAGATGGCAAATTACTTGAACAAGAAGAATACGGCGCATGCCAATGCCAGCCCGTGTGTCAAAAGGACACTGAGCCCGGTTGATCCGGTGGAGACGGGATGAAGCCCCTGCTGCTTGGAGATGGGGACCCCCACGACAGGCGGGCACATGAGCACCGAGGGAGGCAAGGAGGCGCGGATGGAATGCAGGCGGCCCATCTCATGGGGGAATTTAATTCACTCCCTGCTGACTCTCTCACTTTGTTGTGCTCTGAAGCACGAAATTACAAGATTTACAGGAAAAAATGACATGGCCTTACAATCTCACACAGCGGCCTCCCCATGACAGTCATTCTGCTCGCCCAGAGGAGGGGCAAGCGTTTTTCAATCTGAGACAGCCAGCAACACACCGGCATGGCTGGGAGGCTGACGGGCTGCCTCTCAGCTGAGTTCGGCGCTCCCCTGATGGCTCAGAGTCCCTGGAACAGTCACACGACACAGGGACAGCCAGCTTGGACGAGAGCCGGGTGCCATAGACTAGCACAGTGTTTTCACCTGTCACCAGCCTCAGCTGCTTCGGTGGAAAGTGCCAGACCCTCTGCGGTAACTGGTTTACCTGCCATCAAGGAAATGTTCCTTCTAACCCGGACCCTCCTCCCCGCTCCATGCAGACTTGAGTGATAAGGACTTGCACTCTGTCCTCCCCCTCCCACATCAGGGACGAACTCAGTGTCCACACAGCCCACAGGGCTCAGCCTGGTGCATTAGAATTGAATGGGGGTTGGCTGACAAAACTCAAGGTCTCAGCCTGGCTCTCTGAGGCAGCCATCCAGGAGGCCACTGCATTAGCCTTTTATCCTTCTCCAATCCAAAAAAATTCACAACCAGATTCAGGGCCCTTTGATTCAGCTATGTCATCACCACTGGGCAAATGGACATTGAAGCCACAGCCACCACTCAGCGGAGGCTGCCCAGGTCTAGAATGGCTATTGGCCCAGAATAAAAAAGCATAGCCATAGCTGCATTGGGGGGGGAAGGACCAGCACTTTACTCCTGCTTCCCTATGGCGGAGGTAAAGTAAAGGCCTGATCAGAAAAGGAAGATCATTGATCTTCTTCGTGATCCCCCAGATGCCCCATTTTCCCAGTGCATGAAAAGCTCACAGCCAGGCCCAACTCCTGGTTCTCAACACCCCAAAACCTTGAAGGAGCAAAACTGGGCAGCTCTGGCCCTTCTCTAACAAGCCCCGAGGAAGTTACTCCCCAAGAAAAAAAAGCCGGTTGCCATAGAATATTCATTGCCACACAGGGATGATCTTAGTCCTTTGCCATCTTTTCTCAGGAAACAATGAAGCTGTGGCCATAGAAATCTTGATTTGTGACGGGTGCTTTCTCCACCCAGTTTGAACGTGGGACTCCCATCAGGGCCAGAAGAACCTTCAAAAAGCAACGCTTAACATTAGCAGTATGGAACCTTCCCTTAAAGGCAAAAGGCATGGAGCTCCTCATAATCCTCAGCTATTTACTTTTGCCAACGTGTGTGTGGGGGGAGGACACCCCCCTTTGAAGAGAATTTGCCTCTCCTGCCAACGATCTATGAAACAGGAGAAGTTTATCTTTTTTTTTTTTTTAATTGTATTCTGCACCTTGGTGCTATTCAAGAGTCATTAGCATGATAGACAATTAGGAACGAATAGTTTGTGTCCAATTCATCACGTTCCTGGATGTCTGTCGTGCATCAGTAAATTATCCCATTTTAAAAAGATGTTTGTAAGATCCCCTCAACAGCCGACACCATCTGGCTTCCCCATTCACAAGACCGTGGGCAGTCACTGCTACCAAGCAGAGGGGGTGCAAATGTTGAGGTGCTGGCAGGGGAGGCCTGATTTATGTAGTGGTCTTGTGCTAATTTCATTATTTCTGTTGCAAGTGGCTTTTTTCCAACACAATTAAGATGAGGAAGAGTCCCTTGTATGTATACAAGACCGTAGTTCCTTAGAAAAAGAGGCTCCTCCAATTGCTAAACTCCCATCTAGGATCCAGATTTAAAGCTGCCCCAAAGCTCAGGGCTTTCTGGATCAGGTCTCATCTGCATTTCTTTGTGTATGCTTCATGTTTGATTTTTCTCTGTTTCTTTGTTCCAGAGCAACAAGAACTATTAGGAAAAAGAGTCTCAGATTAATCCCGGGTGTGGCGAACGCAATGTCCAGACAACAGAAATGTTATGCTAGTATCCGATCCCAAGAAGAAATAAGAGCTTCTGCTGTTGCAAAGAATTCCTCACCAGAACACACTGGAAAAAATGAATAATGACAGGTCTATTGGGTAATGAGTCTGGAAAGGCTCCTCTCTTTTCACCTGATTCTCTTGAGCCTGAGACTCAGGAAACCCGGGTTCCATTCCTACCCCTGGCCCGTGGGTCACTCCAAGCTCTAAGATGGGGGTAATGATATTTACGTCCTTTGTACAGCACTGAGATCTAGTGAAGAAAATCATTGTACAAGAATTGCGCATTATTATTACTGCCAGGTGAGAGCTGGTTCCCTGCACGATCAATAGCTGGAGAAGCCTTCAAATCTAACCAGCACAGAAACAGAAAATTAGCGCAGCCAAGTCACAGCTGGATCAGATGGGACGATGACTTAAGAGTGGAAGCCAAGAGTGGACAGCAAGACGTTTTCGGTAGAGACTCCCTCCCTAAAGAGCTTTCTTTTTCTTTGGGTTCTTCAGAACTCGGGTTCTTCAAAGCCTGGCATAAAGCATGTACGTGGGCCATTAAGTAATTTCTGTACTGGGGGAAAGGAGTCAGCTAAGGTAGCCACTGGACCAGCAGTGTTTACGCACTTAAATGCTATGGTAATGGATACCAGTACATACAGAACCCAGATGGCCAGTACTTAGGACAAACCTACTTTTCCAAAAGTGACTTGTGATTAGGGATGTCCCAAAAAGGGACACGATTTTCCAAAAAGGGTGGGTGCTCAAGCACTTGAACAGGAGTGGGGGGGGGGGAGGAGGAAATCAGGTTCCTTGAAGCTGGAGCTAGCTGGGGCTCCAATATTTTTATGCTTTTAGTCTGCAGTCTTTAAAAAAGGAAAACTCCGGCACATTTTTAATTACCAGTAGCCACCCAGACAGCAGCAGAAGCCAAAAGACCAATTGCTCTCAACAGCATCAGGAGTTTGCATACATACCATACGGGGAACAGGTGAGGGGATATGTAATGAAGCACTGGCTGAAAATAACTAAGGGAATTTCCACCTGGACAGGATCAAAGCTTTGAATGAGGCCTAAACTCCAATGATAAAAAAAAAACCCATCATAAAAATTATATTAAATAGAGAAAGGGGGAAGAAAAAGGGAGAGAGGGGACTATAAAAATGATACTACACTTTCTCCCCCTTCTCCCCTCTCCCTCCCCCATCTCCTTTTTACCCAAAAGAGCTTTAGAGGGAATAAAAAGATAATTTTTTTTTACAATACTCTCATAAAAATGACATTGTCACATTCCAGAATTAGAACCATTAAAATAAAACACACGGATATTTTTAGATGGATATTAACTGTAAATGATGCCATATTGAAAACCACTCCCCCATCCCCATTCTTACATAATCAGAACCAAATGACTCCAAGAGATCAAAAATTAATAGAATGACAGAATTCTTTATAAAAGGAAAAATTTTTTGCAACTCTCTCTTGGCCCCAGCTGTTCTCTCTTTTACCGCACACACCCTAACGCTTCTGCGCTTGGGGTTAAATCCATTTTCACTAATGGAGCGCACAAGGAGCAAGTCTGACCATAGCTCCCAACAAGTCTCTTCACACTTGGGGAAAAAAAATAAAAAAATCAGCATTTATGCTCAGTCATATATGAAATATAAATCAGGTAACCTAATAGAGAGATGAGTTTCACTTAAGTGCTCCAGTCTCATTTTTATCTTAAATGCCCTAATAATAGCATATTACATAATACATTTGAAATGTGATCACATGCTTTTACAGCATAATGTGATTCCTACTAGAGTCTCTCTACCCCACCCACAACCCCTTTTAAATATGAAAAACAGCTGATTTGGTTATAATTTTAGTGTCTTGTTTTTGTTTAATACCTTAACATTTATTTTACATATGTCTGCAATAAATTGTATTTTAAAAAAAATACATACAATAAATATTACAGCAGACGGATGGGATAGCTTTTCCAGATGGGCCCTTTCTATATAATTGCAATTTGGAAAGCATGCTACCAGGAGGCCTCAGGCTGACGGGTTCAGAGACAAAAGGAGGAGCAGGCGGGGGTGCTGATTTGGGGGATGGAAGGCAACACCATGCAGTTTGAAACTGGGATTTTCCAAAGAAGCATAAATGGAGTTAGGTCCTCAAGAGCCCATGAAATTCACTGGGATTTCAGAGATTCCCGTGGGCATCAGGAACCTATCTGCTCTGAAAACCCAAGCCTTCAATCCGGACAAAGGGTTCAAGCTCTCCAATCTCTCTGTGGCTTGCCGTGAGTGAGCCCTAGTTGTTGGCTAGGAAGTTTATCTTCCAGGAAGAGGTTCCATGAGTTGATTTGGTTTTGGGCTAGGCTGCCCTTTAAAAGTCATTTTGGGAGGGGGGGGGGGGGGAGAGAATCTCCTGAGTATCAAGTCACAATTTAATTAAAAAAGCAGATTTTCTGGGGGTTAGTCCACGACAACCCCCACGTTCATTACCCATCCACCTCCTTTTTTATACCCCATTTACATCCCTCCATTGCCCCTTCCCCTGAAATCTCCCTCTCCCCCTCTCCAATCCCAACACCTCCTAATCCTTTCCTGCTTCCCTCCCTCTCATCTTGAACCTCCCTCCCCTTGATGACCCCTCCCATCTCCTTCCACCTACCCCCCCACCTCCTCCTCTCTTTCTGGCTCACTGCTTCCCCATTCTGACACCCCTGCTCCCTCCCCTTCTTCCAGCTGCCTGAAGTTGGAAGGTTTCCTTGTCTGGTGCGAGTCCAACACAAAAGAAGTGCCTGCCCATTGGATGGCAGAGACGTCCTCCTCCCAAAAGCCTAAAACAAAGCAACTTCAAGAAGACCAAGTCTTCCCTGGCTCCTCTAGTGCCACATCAAAGTGCCCCGCTGCAGCTTGGAGACTGGAGACAAGGGTTTTATGCACCTGTCCTCTCCCCCACACTCAGCCGGGGACTTGTCCCTCCCAAAGCCATGGCTGCAGACACCCCCATCTCTATCTCAGCCAGGACATACTTCGGGCCTCACGTCTCAGAGGAGCAGGACTTGCCTGGCTGGGCAAGAGATTTGCCTTTGCAGGTTAGAGACAACCGTGACCTACAGAGCTCCAGAAGTGTCTAAACACATCAGAGGTAGTAGGGCTGAGCAGCTCCATCGACTATACTCAAGTGGTGCCTAGAGACGAGTCTGGACCTCTCCCCCTGTGGTGACATGCCCCTGGTCATGAGTTTGAGTAGCTGTTCTGTGGAATGTAAAGGAGAGTCAATGGGGGAGCTGGCCCCCTTAGCCTCCAATTGTCCTGGACAATCCCCCACCTAAGCCAATGCCAGAGCTCCAAAGAACTGCACAGACAATTGCCACTGGATGCTGGCATGAGTCAGCGTGAACGTCACTCCTTCCCAACCTAATTGGGAAGCAAAAGTTCAGCACAGCCTCCCAGAGTTCACCTGTTCCAAAGGCTGGGTCACAAGTGGCCGCTGCTGGAGATGAAATGCGCTTGCTGCCCATCAGTTTACATTTCTTCACTGCTTACAGGACAATGATCAACAGGTTAGGAGAGCTGGAGAAAGAAGAGCTAAACTTCACAGGCAGCAACAGAAGATTGTAATGACCCTAACAATCCCCTAGTACCTTCTATCCCGAGGGATTAAACCCCCCCCCCCAACCGCCCATCTTTCCATATACATTTTACATTAGATACACACACCAGTCACCCATCACTGGAATGCAGCCACCTCTCAAGTAGGGACTGGCAGCTCTTTAAACAGCTCACAACTTGTTTCAAGAGGAAGATTATACCCTAACCAGCTCAAACTGTGGGGAGAGGCGAGGGAAACTGCAGGAGGCAGAATGGAGTGAATCCAATCTGGCCAAAGCCTGCCTCTGGGCTCTCACAGCTCAGTTGGCTTAAACCCCATTTTAAGGGGGGTTCTCTGGGTCCAAGACTGTCAAAAGATATGCGGGCTTCTTTACTTTTCGGTGCTCAAGTGGAGGTAACACTCAAGGGGCCTGAATCTCAGCAGGTGGGTCCAGCATATTCCAGAAGCCAGGTCAAATTTTAAGACATATCGATTTGGGCAGCCAGGAGGAGTGAGATATCCAGAATCATTAGTGCAAAATCTTGGCCGGAAGCCCATTAGGAGTGGGAAGATCTAGGCCCAGCCAAGTCTCACACAGTTCTTGGGCCTACGATCAAGATCACATGCAGTGATTCTCAACCGCTGTGTCGCGACACATCACTGTGTTGTCACACAGCGGCAAGTGTGTCACAGAGAGCCGGCAGCTGCCCACCAGACAGAGGCTGCCCGCTTCTGCATATCAAGTAAAGTGGAACAGCTGGGATACCCATGCGCCACTTAACTTTTACCTGGCAACTGGAATGTCAGCACGCAGTGTTCGGCCTGTCACATTGCTTGCCTGACGGGGCAAGTGACGCCAAATGCTGATGACGCTCCAGTTGCCAGGTAGAAAAAGTTAGGTTTAGTTTCTGCCTGGCAATGGAATGACAGCAGCTTTCAGCCTATTGCACCACTTGCCTGAATGTCTCTGGTCATAAGCCCTGCCAGAAAAATCACTTCTGGGTATGCCATGGCCAGCACAGTTTCCCAGCAGGGGCACTGGATTCAGCAGGGGGCTGGTATGTCCTGTAGGGTCTCCTGACCAAGTGGCTGGGAGAAAAGCTGGAGCATGCCCCTCTGCCGAGTTAGTGTCCTCCTCTTTCACTTGCACTCTCAGGTGTGGCTCCTGCCCCTGGTCAAATCAGTGGCAGCAGAGATGCATAATGGGACTGCTGCTGTGGGATTTGGCACATTTGTCCTCTCTCCATGCCCAATCACTCATCTTGCTACAGGCAATTCTCCTCCTCTCACTGCCTCGGTCCTCAGTTTCCATCCTGAACCTTCCCCCCTGAGGATTACGGAAGCTGAGGAATTGCACCGGTCCTTCAAGCTTCCCCACCCAACTGGTCGTCTTGTTGGGTGGAGGCAGGGCGGGGACTAGCCCCCAAGTTAAAAACTCATTAATGTGCAAAGACCCGGGTCCTTTTGAATCCCGTTACAGGATGTTAGCACGCTGGAGGTCTCTTGAGGTTCCCACAGCAACCACTGTGGGAGTTCCCAGATGCTAGGCAACCCTCCCATGACCCCGGCTGGCCTTTCCCCTCCAGCGACCCCTGCCACAATGTAAGCGCGCGCTATTGAATCCCAGGACGCTTTTAAACTGGGCCCCACCATTGAAATACAGCGATTTAACCCTAACACCATCACCTTTGCCTGGGGGATGGGGAGAAAAAAGATCCCTCCCGTCCTTCCACCCTGTTCAAGCCATGCAAGAAACCATCCACTCCAGTCTGAGAAGGCTGGGGGCTGTTGTCTTGGGGCCAGATTTAGATTTAGATTCCTGTTATCCCAATCCAGAGTGAATCCAGTGACAGTAATGAAATCTAGCCCTTGGACACCGAGGATGTTTGCCGTCAGACTCGAAGGATTAGATCTGGATCTTGATTAGGTTCACAGGGATTATTAGGCTGTTCAAACCATGACAGGTACTGAAACTGGTGTGAGATTGGAGAACAAGAGACAGTGGAGCAAGATGACATTCGGAGTGTCTCTAAAACCGTTGGCACTGGGTTGCAACTGCGGCAGACACATCCCAAAGTGTGCATGTATCATTTCACACACAGCCCCTCTTAGCACGGCAACAGCCCGTTTTGCACAACTAAGTGTACAACTGAACCTGCAATTGCATGTTTAGTGGGTTCAGCTCAAGTGCCCCACTTGTGTGTGTGTGTGTATATATAAAGAATATCCACACTTCAATTACACCATACATAAGGCTGTGAGAATTCTCATGTGTCAAGGCATAAACCAACCACTAATTGCCTGAGGTCTGGAAGAGAGACTTTACCTATGGATAGGTAATCCCATAGCTGTTTGTGACGGGGTTTTCTTGTACCTGCCTCCAAAGCAGCTCAAGTTAGTGACTACCAGAGAAAAGGTCAGATCCAGCCTACCAAATCCTAGATTTGAAAGAAAAATGGTGGAATAGTGGTTACAGCATGGGGCTGGTAATCAGGACTCCTGTGTTCTATTTCTCCTCCTGATGATTCCTTCACCGGTAAGACATGGATAATCCTTCCCTACCCTGAGTTGCACCGATGGTAGGAGAGGCTGACTGTGCTCTGAGATCCTCAAATGGAAGCCAAGCACGTGGCCTCTCTATTCCCCTGCCTTCCTTCAAGCTTCTTCTAGTATCAGATGTTTTCATGGAGTAAGAGGAAGGCATACTTAGGGCTCCACAGGAGAACTTAAAACTGATGGCAGGGAAACCGAGCCAGCTGTCCCTATCTGACCACGTCGGGAAAGTGGTGTTAGGGAATCAGCTTAGTCAAGCTCAGCTTAGCCGGAAGTGCAGTATAAGGACTCTCATGGACCCAAAAATGGTTTTCGGCACTTGTTCAGGCCCCGTGAGTGCACCCTTTGGGACATGGGACTCGCCCCACCAAGCAAAGGCCCATCCTAGAAAGAGCTGGAGCTGCCCCTTTTACAGGAATGACCAGTTTTGGTCTTTATGGAGGCATTAGGCTGAGGATCTTGACCAGCTGGGGTCAGTCCAATCTGCTGGACTCTAAGCTTGCCACAGCAGTTTCAATTGGTACAGCTCTTCCCCCTCCCTTCCTCAACTTCAGTGTATACCACTGCAAGTACCACGAAGTGACGGTGAGCCAAGAGCTCTGGTGAAAATTGAGCGAAGGTTTAAAGCCAGAAATCACTTCCTCACTGGGATCTCTTCATAGCCCTTTGGGATGCATCTGCAGTCACAAAAGTTTGAGTCTCCTGGGAATGACAGATGAGTTTCCTAGAACATCGTGCAAGATCTCCCCAGCAGGGCCCAACCCTTTTCCTGCACTCAAGGTCAGCAACCCGCTCCCCCCACCCCACCTCTTATCATCCCGAGCTTCCCGGGACCAAGTGCTGGCTGCAGATCAGGCAGTCACCTCATTCCTTTCATCTCTGTTTAAACAAGCTCTTCAGCTCTGCCCGTTGCATGGAAACAGACACTCCGTCTTGTTCAAAAATGACGTGCGCTCTCTCTCCAGCGCTGTTTGTTTCAGTCTAAACTCCTGTCAGATGCCTGACTTTTGACTCGCTCTGTTTATCTCTCTCTCCTTCTGTCACCTCATTACTCCACAGCCCATCTCAGGTTTCCAGGCCTTGTTTACCCTGAGCTCAGGAGATGGGCACTTGCTCTGCGCAGGAAGAGAATGCTTGATATCGAAGGTAACCGGAATGACCGCCGTGGAAAGCACATGCCAGAGCCAGGACTAAACGCTCTGCCAGTGTCTTGAAAATCCAGACCCACAAATCCGGCCCAATTCCGGGGCTTGAACCCACCTCGACAAAAGTGGAACATCCTCAGGGGATCTTTCCCATGACCTCTCTCTCACCCCACGATTAGTCACAAAGCCACATGCCCTCTCTGGAGAGGTAGTGGTGCGAGCACAGCAGCAGAAGCCAGGAAGGCCCTAAGTTCTGACTTCTCTTCCAACTTGGGCAAGTCACTTCATCTCTGCAAAATGGGACAACCTCTTCCCTCCCTCCCAGGGGTTTATTTAAATCAAACTTGCAAAACTAAGCAATAAGGAACGCACATTGTGTGAGGCTGGGGACAATTTTGCAGAAACTCCCCTCATTTAAATCTGAGATGATTATGTGTTTGCAATCCCCTGTCAGGAATGGCATCAGTCCAGTCAGTTTCTCCCTGCAGATCTCAATGGCCAACACACCATTTTTCCTAAACTCCCCAGGGAATTCATATAGTTAAAAAAGAAAACCGAGACATTTCAGCAACAGCAGCACAAAGAGGGACACGGGAACCAGCAGACGGAACCGTCCAATGGTCCAGTATTCTGCTTTCAACAGGCAGTAAATGCCAGATGATTCTGAGGAAGTGTAAAACCTTCATAAAGCACCTAATTGTGCAAAACTCTCTATATGGGGACATTTAATCCGAACCCCAGCTAGTGTTCAGCTTGTTCCCTGAAGCACCAAGATTGATGAGCCTTAAGTATTTCTGTTCAAGCTACTGTCACTGCAGATGTCTTTCACGTTTGGAAGCTCATCAAGTAAAACCTTGTGCCAGAGAGTTCCACAGGGTAACTACACGCCGAGTCAAAAAAATCATCACTCAGCACTCCCCTTGTTCCTGGTTTATATGGGGGGCGGGGGGAATAGGTTGTGCCAAACTGGAGTTCTTGGCATCAGAGGACACAGCAAGTTTCTCTGCCGGTTTCTCCTTGCGCTTGGCACTCTTCACCCTGCAACAGGGCTCTCTTTGCATATGAGCAGCTCATGACCCTGCTCATACGGCACTGGGCAGACAAATCCTTCTCTCAGCTCTATAGGGAGCAGACGCAAGCTGCATTTTGGTTGCCCCTTCCCAAGGGGCTTATGAAGTCTCCATGCCCAAAGATAATTGTCCCCTCCTAGCCAGCCAGATGGGAGATGCTTCTCCCTGGGCTGGGCCAGCTGGGATACCAACCCCACTGGAATGTCAGGATGGAGAGAGTCTGCTAAGGCCAAGAAGCCGCAGAAACAGGGCTAGGATTTAGGCAGACAAGGGCGAATGGGTGGGTATATTCTCCACCTCAGTCCACAAGCCAGTCCTAAAGGAGCATTTCATAATGCATTTAGTGCTTCAACGGCCAGACGCCCACAATGGCTGGAAAAGACTCCAAAGGGATTTTAAATCCACATCCCAAAATCTGCTATGCGAGTGGCTCCTCCCACCGCTGTGTCTGAGGAGTATGTGAATTAGCCTTCATTAAACATTGCTTCTCCATCCTACAGATCCCAAATTGCTGAACAGAAGGGCTGCCTGGTACAGGAAAGGGACCCCAGGTATGGAAAAGGGGAAGAAGCACTGATCTAGGTGTCAGGGAAAACATGGATTGTAAGAAGCGGAGGGTTGCTCAGAGCAAGAATCAGCTGCCAGCTCTGCTAGTTTCCCAATCCCCAATCCTGAGAGGAGAGGACAGTCAAATGACTAGAGAACAGGACTCAGGATCCGGGCTTGTGCCGCTGACTTACCACACAACCTTGGTCCAGTCACCTGTCCCCCTGCTTTCCTACCCCATACATGAAACACGGATACCAGTGACACTTCCCTGCCTCTAGGGGTGCAGTGCTGCATCAATCATTTCAACACTCCTCATGACTTTCTGGTGCAAATACAGAGGGGTGAGGCAGAGAGAGCCAACACCTGGGGATGTGTGAAGGGAAGCGAGCAACTTGGTGCACACTAGGGGGCAAGTGAGTGTTCACGGGCAGCAGCTGTGACTGGAATGCCAGGCCGTAATGGGAATAAAGGCCCCTTAGCCATTCTCCAGCAGCCTAAGCCAAAAGCCAGCACACAGCCCACCATCCTACGTGCCTTGCCCTGGCTGTGAATGAACAAGCGTCTCCTATTTACCATAAGCAGGTGAGGCCGAAGCACATGCCGCCACTAAGTGAATTTCAGCGCCCGCTCCGCAGGGCAGTGCGAAGGCAACTGCATACGCCCCCCCCTCCCTCTCCACCCCTCTCGGGGAGAAGAGAGAACAAGTCGCATCTCGTTCGGCAGGGGTGACTCGGAGAAGCATTACACGCATGATTACCCTTCAGATCAGGGGAACAGTGGCTTAACTGCGTGAGAAACGGCTGTTATTCAGGTAATGGATTTACAGCGCTCGCTACTAAAGTATCAGACACAGCAATTTTTTACAGCTTTCACACTGGAATTTATGGCTCAGGGAGGCGATCTCCATATGAGGCTGGGATCATTGCCTTATTTAGTATCTGAGGAGGAAAATTTATGTTTTCTTAGAAGTTTGTTTTGAAAAGGTAACCTGCAGGCATGCACCACCCCCTCACCACTGCCTAAGCCACACACATGGACCCCCCACCCCAAGCTACACTCAAGCAAAAGAGATAGAGTTACATGAGTGTGTGTATACTCCAGGGGACACACTCAAGCTACACACAGTTGCACATATGTGCACACATACATGGGGGGGGCACGTGTGTGGATCGGTGCAAGTGTATGCCCAAGATACATGTGCGTGCATGTACACATGAAAAGATCAAGCGACAGGCGTGCAAATACACTCCTGCCGAGCTTGGCATGTGCAAAGGGGCATGAATGCAAAAGCAGAGATGCACCCACAGAAACATGCGTGCACACACAAGTTGACTGACACATACAACCCACGTGCACATAAAGTCACACAAGCACAGATGCATTTGCAGAAAGACCTCTGTAGAGAGATAGGCGTACTCAGACACAAATACACCCAGGCAGGCAGGCACACGCTCACCAGAGCACCCCTCATTACAGTGCTGAGAGCCCCAAAGCATGGAAGATCTGGAGATTCCAATGTCTGCTCAGAGAGTAAAGGGGGAAAAGCCCATGGAACAGAGAGAAAAGCAGCTCCCTGTTTTATGCTTCCTGGGTCTTTATGTTCATTTTGAACTCACAGCCTTTTCCCTTCCCTGAGCGCCCAACAAAATGCATTGAGCTTTTCCCACTTTTCCTATGAAAGGGTCCAAGAACCACATGGATTACACCAACAGAGGGGTTGCTCTGCCAGCCCTGAAATTCAGCCATCCCTGCAGTAGAGCACATCAACCATTCCAAGAGCGCTCGGCAACACGATGGCTGGAAATGCAGAACACCATCTCCAGCTGAAGCTGCAAGAGAATTGAGGGAAGTGGGGTGCCATCAGCCAGGCTGAAGTTTGGCCTAGGCATTGGAGTTAACATCCCCCAAAAAGGTGAGGGGTGCACCACAGGGATCTTTAAGGACCACAAAGTGAGGCCTTTGGCCTGCACTCCTCTCTGCTGAGACTGTACTTCCAGCAGCTGGACACGCTTGCAGCTCTTGCTCAAAGCAAGTGACAAGATTTGTCCAGAGCAGGGCAAACGTATTAGAAGTGACGTAGGGTTTTCTGGATGGCAAAAGCTTACTGAAGTATTGAGAGCAGCCACCTCACCCCACACGCCTCATCTTTCATGGTGCGCCTTGGTCAGAAAGAGTGGATGAGCACTCCCATATACCATTGTGTCCTCCCATATACCATCACAGACAATACTTGAGAGGGATCCAATGAGAGCACCCTCATTTGAAAGACGATAGTCAAAGAATAAGTTATCAATGGATCAATGGTAAACTGGGTCCAATGCTATTCAATATTTTCATTAATGACTTGAATAATGGAGTGGGGAATATGTTGTTTGTTTGTTTGTTTTAAAAATCTGATGACACTGGGACGGGTTGCAAGCAATTTGGAGGACAGGATTAGAATCCAAAACCATCTTGACAAAATGGAGAATTTGTTGGAAATCAACAAAATGAAGTTTAATAAAAGTTAAGTCCAAAGTACTTCACATAGGAAGGAAAGAAAAAAAAAAAACAAATTCACACTACAAAATGGAGAGTACCTAGCTAGGTGGTAGTTCTTGTGGAAAAAAAGCAAGGGTTCCTCGCGGATCATAAATTGAAATGAGTGAAGAATGTGATAAAGTTGTAAAAGAGGCAAATATTCTGGTGTGTATTAACAGAAGTGCTGTATGTAAGACGTGGGCAGTAATTCTCCAGTTCTACTCTGCAATGGTGAGATCTCAGCTCAACTACTGCATCTAGTTCTGGGTGCCAAAATCTAGGAAAAATTTGGACACTTGGCGTGCCCAGGGGAAAGCAACAAAAATGAGAAAAGATTTAGAAAACCAGGTCTCTGAGGAATTGTTAAATAAAACTGGGCAAGTTTAATCTTGAGAAAAGACAAGTGAGGCAGGGGGAGAGGGGGATAACTCAATAACAGCCTTCGAATATGATAAGGTCTTTTATAAAGAGGACCAATCAACGACTCTCCATGTCCACAATATTTGGCTTAAATCTGCAGCAGGGGAGACTTAGGTTAAATATCAAGAAAAACTGTAAATGTAAGGGTAAGTAAACACTGGAATAAGCTTGAAAGGGAGGCTGTGGAATTCCCATCATAGGAATCATTATAAGAATAGGTTGGATGAACACGTGTCAAGGATGGTTTAGGTTTACTTAGTCCTGCTTCAGAGCAGGGGCTGGACTTGATGACCTCGCAAGGTCCCTTCCAGCCCTATATTTCTATGGATTGCAGTTCAGCTCTCCAGATTCTAGAGGACTGGGGGATACAAAAAAACCCCAGCACATAGGGAAGATAATGAGACAGAAGGAGAGCGAGTGAGCGCACCAGAGACGGACCAAAAGGGAGGAGAAGAAAGAAGCTCTTTCCTACCTGCTGCTGCTGAAAATGCAAGAGTTCCACCGGGCTCATTTCCCCGTTGGTTTCCCCGCCCCCGCCGCCTCCTTCTCTTCCTCCTCCTCCACCGCCGCCACCTCCTCCGCCGCCGTCTGCCTGGTTGGTGAGGCTGCTCACCCCGTTCTGGCTGGAGGGAGTGGACCGTATTGTCTCCGAGGCAGATTCAACCATCATGACTTGCTAGCAGGACCTGAGTGAGCAATGAGAAGTTGCAGCATCGCTGAGCAGAGCCGTACTGGAGGTGTTAGCTGGGCAAACCCCGCTACGTGTTGCCTGCTCCCCTGGTCTTACTGGGGCAGGGTTCCCCTACCTACCTTGCATCTGCCCTTTCTACAGCAGCTCCAGGCAGATCGTTAGCAGGAGCCAGAGGAGCATTTCAATAGACTTTCCCTTGAGCAGCAAGGTCAGGCTTGGTGGGGCCAAGCACTATTTCCTTCCCCCGACACCCAACTGCACACCAAGATCTATTTGGAGCATCGTCTCAGCACGACACACCTCCACTTCCTCCACTCCAGCCTCTCATGTCTCCCCCCCACCGACCTGAGGGACTGCCCTCCCTTTCCTCCTTTGAGCCCTTCCTTAGCGCCCACTCCTCCCAATAAATGAACCCTCACTCTAGCTGCTTGGCTGGCGGATCTCACTCATGGGCTAAGGGTCCAACTCATCCACAGATTTGGTACTAGGAGGGAATTTTTGGCCAGGTCAGACTGGCTGGGACCTTTCTTCTGCAGCATGGGAAGCGGTTATGAAAATTATGAATCCTTCCTACCTTGGCCTCTCCCACAACCAAACCACTGTTCTGTACTTTCTCTCGCCTGAGCTCTCTGAAGTTGTGCTTTGACCTCTGAGCCTGTCTACACACACAGATCCACTAGTTCAGCTTACCTATTATTTTAAACTGTCTGAACTCAGCTGCTGCGAGAGGGTTGTATGTGCAATCATCTTCCGTTGGTTAAGAGTGGCTTATTTCACTTAAATTCTAGTTGAGTAGGAAGCAGTTTAAGCTTAAACCAAAATAAGTCTCCCTTAAATCTACACAAGGGTCTACGGGTGGATTACACAAAATTTGCACACAGACAGTCCCGATGATTTGTGAACTACCTTGTTCATTCCCTACACCACAACCCAACTAGATGTGAATTTATTATATTCTAAAGAGGAGGACTGGCCAAAAAGCAGAATTTTCATCTAGTGGGAAATTCCAAGATTTTGACGTTTTGTTTCTTTCATCCTGAATTGGGACAAAAAGTAAAACTATTGGATTTTTTTTTTTTTGGGCAAAAAAAATGAAATAGACTAAAGTATTTCATTTTTCATGCAGTCAAAAGATTTAATGTTAACGTTATGGTTTCTGATATATTAAAAAAGTTGAACATTTTGATAATTTCCTGTTGAAAATTTTGACAAAAATAGATATATTTCAGCAACGTTTCAATCCTCTCAAATCAGCATTTTCTAGTGGGGGAAAAAAATGTCAGTCTCAACCAGTTCTAATAACCAAAGAGATGCCAACAACTGCAGACACAACACAGAGACCATTAGGAACAAATGACACACAATGGAGCTCCGAGCCATGGGATGCAGGATTCAAATTTGAGGAGTAGCAGCTCTTCAAAAATATGCCTCATTAGCCAGAAGGTCACTCTCCTCTCAGACTACTTACCCCTCCTTCTACATCACACATGCAAAACTTTTTTTTTGGTGTTAGTCTTTAAGCCTCAACTCCTGGAGTCAGGTTATTACATCATGAGAATCCCAGATTTTTTTTAAGTACATTTCTAATCCTTGTGATTATGCAGATGGTTTCAACATCTCCCACGCAGCTACTCTTTCCCTTCTCATTTGCCCTCTCCCCTAACAATTCACAAGTGAATTCTCAGGGATGGGAGACAAAACGGTTTCTTTCTCAGGAACTATTCCGTAGGGAGAACCTACTGATTGATCTTCCACTCCACAAGAGTGAGGAAGCTGGCACGTGTCATCCTGGAATAGGTCTATCAGAAATATCCACAGTAGAGGGAGCCACACATCCCCTCTCCCTGAAAACCAGCCCTTCACGTGCCTCCCCTCAACACGCACACAAAGTTTGGAGAGACTTTTAAACATCTCCCAGCCTGTACTTTTCTTAGTTCCAGCAACAAACTTTAACGACCATCATGGGAGGTGCAACTCCAGCCTCCCAGTTTTGTTTCACTGCCAAGGAAAGCAAATACATCAGCCCCATGGAAAAGCAGAACATAATCTAGTCCCCTGTGGATGGCAGGGGGTGAGGACTCCAGGCTAGCTACAATGAGATGAGACATGGCAGAACTGGCTAACAGAATGGTCTCCAAATATAGCAGTCTCTCATTGACAAAAATGTGTTTCTGGGAGGGTTCTGCAAAGTCAGCCCTTAGCCTGACACTATTTTGTGTTTTTATCAATGGCCTGGGGAAAACCAAAACAAACCACCACCGATAAAGACTGCAGCCGACACAAAAATTGGAGGAGTGGTAAATAGCGGAGAGAACAAGACACCGAGGCAGAACTATCAAGAGTAGTTCGTAAGCTGGGCTCAAGCAAAGAATGGGTGTTAAATATGGCTAAATGCAAACAGACAGAAAGGAACAAAATCTCAGCCTTACTTGCACCATAGGGGAGCTCTACCTTGAGAAGCAGTGATGCTGAAAGAGATTCGAAGGTGGGTGGATTGATCATCAGCTAAATGTGGCAAAAAGGCTAACACACAGAGAGGTTATTTTACCTCTGTATTGGGCACCGGTGGGACCACTGTTGGAATAATGTGTCAGGTTCGGGTACCCACAGATCAAGAAGGGTGTAGATACATTGGAGTGGATTCAGAGAAGAGCTATGAGAAAGATTAAGAGATTTGAAAACATGTCTTATACAGATAAATTGAGCCCTTTGAGTCTACTTTTGAGAGAGGGTTAAGTGGTGACCTGATTGCAGTCTGAAAGTAACCTACCTGGGGAACGGATATTTAATAATGGGCTCTTCAACCTAGCCGAGAAAGGCAGAATGGGATCCAATAGCTGGAAATGGAAGGTAGAGAAATTCAGAGCGGAAATAAACTGTAAATTTTTAACAAAGCAATTAGCCTGTGGAACAATTTACTAAAGGTCACGGCATAGTCTCCATCACTGACAATTTCTAAATCAAGATTGTTTTTCTTTAAAAAAAAATTTAAAAATCTACTCTAGGAATTATTTTGGGGGATGCTCCCTGGCCTGTGTTATATAGGAGGTCAGACTAGAAGATCACAGTGGTCTAGCCTTAGCGTCTATGAACGTGGCACTTCAATCTGTGCAGAACCCAGCAGCCTTTCAGCAAGAGACAGAGTAAAAAGGGAGAGCTTTGGCAGGTTCGTCACTGGCAGAGCTCTGATCTGCGAAGAGAGCTGTCCTCGTCCAGTTTCAGTTCCTGTCTATTTAATGGTAGCCGTTCACTTGTGCAAATGCAATCTCCCACCCATATCTATGGTGTCCTACACTCTCTCCAACAATCATGGGATTTTCTGGGAGAAGGCAGGGGTTACAGGATCCCTGCTCCCCCTAGCCAGGCACCCTTCGGTCTCTGAAAAGGCCGTGCTAAGTCATTCACAATGCCCTGCACTTGGCAGCAGAGCCCAGAAGTCAATGCTGCCTACACAATGGCGGCACTAAACACCAGTAGAACACACATGTGGAGTTCCAACTCATGGTCAGTATAATTAAGGGAGTAAGTAGTGGCGTGTCCTCAGAGAAGAGGGGAAGGGGGTGAGGCTTTAGAAGCAGAGCTGGGCCCAAAGAACCCCGCTTCCATCTGAACACACTGGAATTTAGGAGAGAACTGAACAGCTGACCCTTGGCCCGCCCGAATTATAGGGAATTTCAGATCCGGATCTGAACCATGCAGCCTGGATTAGTTTGTGCTGAGGAGCTCCCTCCAGGAAATGAAAAAAGAAAGATCGACAAACTCTCCTTGTGAGATTTCCCATGCTTTTTGTTTGCAGTCGGCGTCACCACCATTGGGACAGAATTAGAATTGCATTAGACAGAACTCACTAGGTGAATTACCAATTTTTCATTCTCTCTTCGATACCTTGGCAATGAATGAGCTGTTGTGACAGAGCTTTCCATCCCAGAAGACTTTATTTTGTCTAGCTAGAGGATTCTCTATGGCCTTCATTATCATCGCATTTGAGTACCCTGAAATCATTTTATCCTCACAGGAGCCTGGGAGACAGGGAAGGAGTATTAGCCCCATTTCACTGATAGGGAAACTGAGGCACAGAGAGATTGGGGCCAGATATTCTAAAGCTCTCTGTTCCCATTCAGGGCACTGAAAGAGGTTTTCAGAAGAGCCCAGCACATCAAGTGAAGATCTCTCTTGAGACTCTGCCCAGGAGGGTCACAATGGAGCTGCTGGACACTGAGTGCTTTGAGATGTTGTCTTCTCATTTTAGAGGATTAAAAGGGAGCTAAGCTCTTGAAAATCTGGGCACATATAACTCACCCAAGCTGGCAGCAAGTCTGTAGGAGAGATAGGAACTGAAGTCCCACTCTAGAAGCCAGTTTTCTTCTGTCCCTTTCCTTTATACAGATGGGGAATGTGGGAGTGCTAAACAGCTACACATACTGGTTTCAAAGAGCTTGGGTTAATAATCTTTATGCAACTGGGCTTTAGCAGTGGGCGATTTGTTAGCTGTAATGGAGGGTTCTCTTTCAAACCACAGGACGTGTTTAAGAGGCCATTTGTACAAAATTGCCTCCCTTCACAGAAGTGTCTCATTAAATAGCTGCTCGTCCTCCAGTTTAAAAAAAAAAAGTCTCTGCACAGCCTGGGTGTATGCATTAAACCTGGACAGGTGCCTTGTACTGTACGTTACAGTCGATGGGGAAACTGCAAGTGAACTTTCCATTGCATAACATATGTGGGGCAAGCCATATCAGTGGGACAGGTTGCCAAGAGTCCCAGGGTCTACCCCTGATCCTCGCTTCCTTCTCTCTTCCTCAGTTTCACCCTCTCTAAAATTGGGATGACATTTATCATTCTTTGTCGGGCGCTTTGAAATCTACAGACGAGAGGCTCCCTATGTAAGGGCACAGTAGCGTTAACCATCGAAGACAGGCTTAAAGAGGGGCTGCGCAGGAAGCTCATTGTGTGAAAAGAGATGGGCGTTCCTGCCTGGAACTTATTGACAGGTGCAAGTACAGGAGATGCAGTCTATCAATACGCACGATTGACGAAGCTGGGGGTGGGGGTTCCTATAGGAACTGCTGTCACCACAAGTAGCTCTGAGATCCTTTAAGTTAATGCCTCTAATTGATAAATCAAGCCCGATAAGATAAAACTTCAGGTAAACCACAAGAACTTGAAGCAGTAATCACTGGCTGAAATTCCCTGGCCTGTGACAAACGGTTAGAGTAGACAGTCACACTAGCCCCTTCTGGCTTGAAAATTATTACCCAACCTACTGATGTAGATGAGGTTGAGCGCAACACTGGAGTCCCCTCGCCTGAAGGCTTCAGCTGGGATCCCTGACACCGACACACGAAGCAGACTGGGGCATGTGGTACCATGATAGGAAAACTGTTTCTTCTACTCTTTTATAAGGAAGACAGCAGTTTTCCATCATTCAAGCCAGCTCTTTTCCTGGCCAAGTGGAAAACTAAAGTACGGATGGAGTTTGTCAGCTGCAGATCAGAGATGGTCAGCAAACTTGAAACAAGGAAAGATAAACGGGAGGGGAGGGGAAAAAATGCCATTTTTCCCCCCCCCCCCCCCCCCCCCCCCAGCATCATCTTTCTTTTCTGTCTCTTTTTTCTTTTTTGCAAGATAGAAAGACAAACCGCGAACAACATAATTGCTGAAATGTGGCGTGTAATAATAGCTATTCAGAAGCTGATCATTCATATTAAACAGGGTGAAGCAAGCTTCTCATTTGCATGTTTGAGATTATATGCATTTCAAAAGTCATTTCCACAGGGTGTATGAATGACATTAATTCCCATGTGGAGTTGTCGGCTCCCTCCTGCAGTCCTCATACTATCAAAAACATACTCGTGTGCATGCACACACACACACACGCACGCACGCAGTAAGTGACATACTTGGAGCTACAATAGAATTCAAGGTTAAAGGGATTACTGTATTTTATTTTTATTTAAAATATATAAAAGCCACTTGAAGGGATGCTAGGGCGCAAGGGTGAGATTGAGAAATGTTGCTCCAAGGACTAATACTTTCTGAGAAGGGATCGCATATATTACCAGAAAATAAGAGACAATGTTTGCCTACAGAAGAATGAAAAGACCGGGCAGTGGGGCCATAATTCACTTTCAGAGCCACGTGACAATTGGATTCAACCCCCGAGATGGTACACAGTGTTGTGCACAGTCTCAAAGTGCTTTCCAAACAAATCAATCCATGCATCCACCCTTCGGTAGGTGGAAACATGGCTAATGCACCCATATTGGAGATAGGTAGAGTAAAGTACGGAGCAGCGAAATGATTGGTCCCTATAAAAAAGTCTGGACTAAAGCAAAGCACGGAAAAGAACCTAGGAGTCCTGGCTCCAAGTCCTCCACTCTACCATCAGATCACACTCCTCCTTTACAGTCATGTAGCACACAGAAAGGTAGATTGCTTTATGACCTGTAACCATTGGTTCATTCTGCCTCTTCCCCCTCCATTGTGTCTCAGTTTCTCAATCCACTATGTTTTCATTCAATTCACTCGCATATATAGGTTTTTAACCCATGCGCAGCAGTGTAGGAGCTGAGTGCCTTCCAAAGGTGACAGCTATCCATGGTTCTTATATGACCCGTTACCATAACCACAAGGTATTTATCCTCACCACCCCACTGTGAGGAATAAAAATGCTTTCACCCTCATTCTACAGAGGGGGAACTGAGGCACAGGCATTAAGTGACTTAGGGTAGTTTACAGGGCAGTAAGAGAGACATGGCACAGCTGACTTGGGTTCATGGAGCTAATAATTGTGGTGTAAATGTATGGGCATGGCTGGAACCCGTGCAGTTTTCCCCACACTCCCAGATCACTTTTGCCCTACTTTAAGGGTTGAAGCCTGGAAAAAGTGAGCAGTCCAGCCAAGCCTGTTAAAGCTGAGCAGGTCAACACTTTTTTTTGAAATGCAAAAAGATTTCCTGTGAAAATGAGAATTTTCATTTCTTTTGATAATCTTCAGGTGTTTTGTTTTGTTTTTTTGTTTGTTTGTTTTTTAAAGGATGGGGGAGAGAGAGTTTTTTTCAATTCAGGAAAACCAAAAGGTTGCAGAATAGAGTTTTTTCCATTTCTTTCCATGTCTCCTCCCCACCCTCCCCCATAATACTATTATCCAACCAGCTCCAACTTTAAGAACATGAGTACTTTCAGAGGGAGACACAGAAAGAATCACAGTCATCCAGAAGCTATCTTTGGAGCCAAGAGCTCAGAAGGACTCAAAACTGGATTAGACTTTGACATGGACAGCAAGAATATCCAGCGTTATTGCAGAAATAGGGCATTTCTCACCCCCTCCTCTGAAGCATCTAATACTAGCCACTAACAGAGACAGGATACTGGCCACTGGCTTGGCCCAATCTGGCAAACCCGACAGTCAATGAGAAAAGGCTGGTCGGTTTCCCAGAGCCTAAGTAAATTTCACTTTCTGTTCACAAACCCTAGCCGGGATACTTGCTGAGTTCGTTTCCTAACACTGCTAGGAAAGACTTAAATATTATTTTGAAAATTTTATTTAAAAATACTAATGAAAATATTTCTCTTCACACAAAGGATTTGTAAGACCTTAAAAAAATTAAACTAATGATGAGCGTTTATTGATTGTAACCGCCTTGCTTTAAAATTATGAATCAGAAGCTATTTTGAATCTTGGCTGGAAGGTTGAGAGAGGGGGGAAAAAATCCATGTATATAGAACACACACATTCAGGCCCTGATTCTGCAAACACATGAACACAAAAGGAGTCTTAAATTGGTTAGTCTTTAAAAGTGCCACAGGACTCCTTGTTTGTTTTGCTGAACTCGACTAACTTGGCCGCGCCTCTGGAACTTGTCAACATGAGCATATATTCCACTTAAGGACAAACATCACCTTATTGGAGTGAACAAAGCATGTGAGGCATCAGAGTCCGAACCTTTCGCCTGTTTTAGTTTTCTCCACTCATGCATCTCTATTATCATTATTATAGCAACACGAAAAGGGGCCAAACAGGATCAGGGACACCCTCCCCTGCGTTTTCTCCACTCATGCATCTCTATTATCATTATTATAGCAGCACGAAAAGGGGCCAAACAGGATCAGGGACACCCTCCCCTGCCCCCAGACAGGCCCTATGTGGACATATATTTTAACAAGTGGTGTTTGGGAGAAAAAACCCAACCATCTCTTATTGCACTTAGCAGATGCTTTGGGAGTGGATCACTGATTACCATTCCCTGTGGCCAGAATCAAAATCATTTTGTTTAACAATTGCCCTTCCATTTCACTTTCCATATTCGCCTGCTTTAGCGTTCACCTTTCATCTGACAACAAAAGGAAAAGAGAAACAAGAGATTATTAGTAAAGGGCACAGAGATAGAGCCCTCTGTCTTTAGTGGTACCATATGGCAGAAAGATATTAATTACCATTGCTTTTTAATTAACAATTGCCTAATCGGAACAGTAACATTTGCCTTGACTTCTTTTGACTTGCTGCTAACCTGTAAAGCACAGGTGCTATGCCAAGTCATCAATTAATTTTTATTGACATTTTCTTCCCTCAAACAGGCACAATACCAGGCTTTTCCAATTAACACCTCCACACTCTCTAATTAGCACAATTAACAGGCTGATGGATGCCCAGAGTTTCCCTGGGAGAGAGAGAGCGCAGATCAGCTCTTCTTGCTACCGGGACAGAGTTCCTGCTGTGCACACGAATGTACAAAACACATCCCCTCCGTGATTTAAAAAGAGAACGCTTACAGGAGGCACATGTGGAGCGTTAGGCTCCTTAATACACATATGTATCATGGTGGTGTAATGTTTACCATCTTCATTCTAATCAAGCGTTTAGATGCAGCTCTACAGAGAAGAGAAGGATGATTCAGGTGTTACCGCACTAGCACGGGACGTTAGGACACCTGGGTTTAAATGCTTGCCACAGACTTCCTGTGTGACCTTGGGCAAATTGCTTAGTCTCTTTGGCGATGTCTACACTTACTAAAGGTAGTTTGAATTAACTAATTCGAACTAACTAATTCAAACTAATTTGAGTTAGTTTGAATTAACTTCATTCGAACTAGCAAAATTTAGTTCCAACTAAGCAAGTGCCATGAATGGCACTTGCTTAGTTCGAATTAGTGAATTGCATTGAGTTCAAAGGGCCGGTTAGTTGGAACTAAGCAATTAGTTCGAACTAATATGGCCACATTGGTTAATTCGAACTAACTCGTTCGAATTAACTCTTAGTTCGAATAGCATATTCTAATTTGTTAGTTCAAATTAAGGAAGCCCTTAATTCGAACTAATTAATGCCTAGTGTAGCCATGGCTTTAGTTAGTTCAAATTAGGCTTCCTTAATTCGAACTAACTGGCTAGTGTAGACATAGCCACTGTGTCTCAGTTTCTCAAGCACACAACGGTGATAACAGGACTGCCATGCCACACACAGGGAGGTCAGGAGCATAAATACAGTAAAGAGGTTCTTGGTAAAGCTGGTACCTGTTTTAGCTCCTTTTCCTCACCCACCTCCGGTTTTTATTACAGTGATTCCTAGAGGTGCTGTAACTTTGCATTGCATTTTACAGGGATTACTACTGGATTGTGGTTTACAGACTCAACTCAGAGCAGGGCCCAAATGTGCTAGGCGCTGTACAGCCATACAAGAGAGCTGCTCTCAAGATCTTACAAACACAATTAGATCAAATAGAGAATTGAAGAGACACAAAGTTGAGGGCTTAAAAGGAAAAAAAAAAAAAGAAAAAGAAATTCAGGCTCATGTTGTCTAGGGAATGATTCATACAAGTGTTGATGTTTTTAAGAACAGTGTGAGCCAGGGCGGCAGCAGCTTATTCAGGAGTGAAAGCCGGCAGGGTACTATTTACACAGGGAGACCGGAAATTGTAGCACAGCAACTCCCTCGGAACCACATAGTGTAAACTGCACAGCTAGTGCAGGATGTGCCTACTCCCAGGAACCAGGGGAGATCCACGATTCATGGCCAGTCGCATTCAGAGTATGGAGATCAGCTAGTCCACGCACTCTGTTCCCCCCGCCTGCAGCGATAGCCGGTTAGTGCCTCCTCGCTATATGAAGTGGCAAGAACGAGCTGGCCATCAGGTTGTCATCCCCCACGCCAGGACATCCTTCTTCTCCCCGCTCGCCCCAGGCAAGAAGGTATTTGGCACAGCAGAGTTGGAACTCACTCTGCTCTCTGCTAAACGACGTGCCGCTGCTTTATACAAGAGGGCTCCGATCTGCAGCATGTCTCATCCCCAGCAACCCCAGCAGGGCAGCAGTATTTGGGATACCCCTGTAAACACGGCCTCTAGTAGGTACGGAGATTACAGCAATTCAATATGTGCATCTCCTGATGGACCCTTACTAGCTCTCCCTCCCAGCCTCTGGAATCCCCTAGGTAAATAAATTCTGGTACCACGAGATGTGGGGGACACACACAACCCATCCCTCCCCTCGATGGGAGAAGCTAGGGTAAAGTGCATACACCCCCCCCAATGTGGTTAGTATGTAGCGGATTCTGCCTCCTATAGTCGCGTCCAACATTTTTTGTTCATCATCTGAATCCCTCCTTTCCACTATTATACAGCGGCAAGAGGAATGCAACGGTGAAAACAGTGATCGTCCACTAGGGGGGCAAGTCATTTTTACCCCTCCTGTCAAGTGAGGATCAGGAAGCTGGCTTGTAAGGAGGAAAATCATTACAGTGGTGCTAAGTGCTGTCAGAGGTAAAATCCCACATCTCAGAAAGGGAGGTAGGGGGAGATAAGAGGGGTTCAATGCAGGGGAAACCAAAGACAAACCTGCCCTGTTGTCACAACGAGCTCCCTTACATGTGGGCTGAGCAGAACGCAAAACTGGCTCCATCGAAAAAGGAAGAGTCTGGGAAAACAAGGAGGGGGCAAGGTTAGGGGTGTGTGTCTGTCCTTCTTCCCTCCCCAGCTCCCTCGAAGCAAAGGGGCCTGGGCTGGCAAATTTCAGGAAGCACCTGGAATTTCAGATGCTCCCTTGAACAATTTGTACCTTGTAGGTCTGCAAAAGCGAGCCGAATATTTAAAAACGCAGGTTGGCCAACGATTGTAACATGTCTTTTGCTGTGACTCATAAGAGATTATTTCTGGCCAGTTCAGAAGCAGCCATAGGCTCTTGTGAGCGATTCTATCGGAAGATGAACTCGAAAGCAAAATGTCCCAGATCCAAAACACTGCTTGGAGAGTGGTTAATCCATACCCTATCTCAAAGCGTTCCTAAATTTTAACCAAACTAGTTTGCAGAGGCTCAAAGGTGAGAGAGACAGGACGACACTCAGGCAGGTTTCCAGAGAGTAAGTACATCTTCTTGCATTTATCCAGGACGTATGCTGCTTTGGCATGGGCTGACAGCCCTAGAGGAACCAACCTTCCACAGAGGCCTGCGCTATATAGAGAAGGCATACTGGGAAGGGAGAAGGAAGATTACATCTTAGAGCATCTAGATGCACTGAAGACCTATAGCCCCATAGTACACGATACCGGTGCCTCTAGGGAGCACTTTATAACGAACAAACACAGAAGAAAAAGTTCTGTGCAGAGTGGGAGAGACTGCTGGAATTTCTCTCATCGGACAAGACAGACAGACTGATCTATTCTGAACCATAGAAAGTGGGACCAGCCTGAGACTTTGGTTCTGGGCATGGTGAGCTCTTTAGGAAGTCATTTGCTAATCTGAAAAGGCTTCAGGTTCAGGAGGAGAAACAGAAGCCAGGAATGCTCAGAGAGTGGCTTTTTACCTTTTAATTAACACACAAACACATGGAAACATGGAGAAGGGATGAGACGAAAAGTCTGGGAGAGCTAAATTAGAAGAGATTTAAGGAACCCAGGACTGGCTAATGCCAGGGTCTCACTTTAGTGGTAAATCGCACCTACGCATAATTTCATCTCCCACTTTCATCTTGCTCTTAGCAACTAATTTTGGAAGGAGTCGACCTCTGAGGTGCCCCCATGCTGCCCCAGGAAGGAAATACTGAAGGTAAACCTCTTGGTGAGTGCCCCTACCTGCCTCAAGCACTCAAGGTGGCTCAACTATTTCACTAGTCTTTAGTTGGTTCCAGTGAAGAATTTCACTGAAGCATCCTCTCTGCAGCGCATAAACCTGGTTCCAGTGCTCAACAACAGGGCCCCTCTCCAAGTGAGTGGCGAACTTCTGAGGTCTAAGCCCAAACCCAGAGATCTTGCTTTTAATCCTTTGCTTTAGAGGCATCTAGCAAGGGACTGCAGGGTTCCAGTCCTTCTGGAGGCAGGAGCAGGTGAGACAAGACAACGTATGTACGTTTCGAACAGTGCACTTAAGTCTTCCGTTGTACAAAGGGAAAAGTGAAGCAAGGGGAAACCTGTGGAAGAGAGTCCCCTATGGAGCTTGGTCCCTCAGTTTTGTCACTGCAGAGTGTGTGGCTGGAAATCAGACCTGGAGGCCCCAAGCACAACCTAAGTATCTTGCAGCTGTGGAAAGCCATAGAGATGGGACCCCAGGAACTGCTGGCTAGCCAGGATTCAGCACGCCAGCTGCCATCAGGCTGCAGAGGCTAACAAACGACCAAGCAAGTCTGGAGATCGAATCTCCCTCGACACAGAGCACTGGTGGGAAGAGAGGCTTCTCTCCAAAGTGAACCGTTCTGCGCTTTGGTAGAGCTCCCTGATTCAGCCTGCCCAGCAGAAGGTTCAGTGAGGATTGCCCCTGTATCTCCGAAGTTTCAAGGCGGTGAGGAATTATAAGGGGGCAGTTTTCCCACAGAACCAGAACTGAGCCATGGCCCCAGCAGGCCAAGATGGGGAAGGCCACGATACTGAAGATTCAGGAAACCAAGCTGGCTCTCCTCCACAAGCCCGCCAGATGCCATGCGGGTGGTGCCCTCGTGTTGGACGAGGCCCTGAATAGCTCAAGGTCAGTTATATACCCCAGGCATATTTCACAAGGGTAGCATCCCGAACACAGCACCTCATGGACCACTGCAGTCTGCCTGAGGCCACATCCCCATGATGCATCTCCAGTATGATTCAGCTTCCCCTTCTTGTCTGCTCAGGACTGGAAATGAAACCTTTAACAGGCTGCCACCTTCTATTCCAGACAGGTGTGGTCCTGCCTCAAGGCCCACCCTGAGCTTGTAGATCAGTCTGGGTGCAAGGCGCTCCAGGAAATGCTGTTCAGCAGGATTATTAAAGCCACCCCTCTACTGCCTTCCTGCTCATCAGCAAATCAACTTCAGAAAATTGTGACACGGGAGCCAAGCTGGATACACCCATGGGGCACCCCAGTCCATCCTGAGAGGCTCTTCTGCCAACACAGGGGTTATGCGTTAAGGCCAGGGCACGTGCCAGGCTCTGGGACTGCAGCTTTGCCCACCAGTTTCCTTCTGCTGAGCTCTTGAAAAGATTATTTAAAAAAAAAAAAAGAGCCCCACTCCATCTCATTAAGAAAGTAAACACAAGAGCCATCTAAGTGTCTAATTAAGCTTCTAATTAGTCCCTGCTTGTTACTAATGCAAATTAGATTACGCCGCTTAACTACAGCATGTCCACAACACCCTTGTTAATTGCGGCCTTTTGAAATTAAATTACTCCTTAATTAGCATATCAAAGCCATTGATTCGGAGCCAGGAAAGATGAGGGCAGGAGGAAGCTGAACGCCAAGTTTTGTTAATCAGGGACGTCTAATTAAATAGTGACGTCGCACACAGGGGCTCCTGTCTCCGAGCCCTACCTAGAGACTGGAGGGATGCCTGAGTCTGCACGGGGGATGGTTGCTGGACCGCACCCTGCTGGGTAGCAAAGGTGCGAGGTAGCAAGAGTTCATTAAGGACAGGACTAAAGTTCCTGCCAGAGTTCCCTTTGTTTTACACCCCACTCCCGTGTGCACGAGATGAAATGAACAACATCTGGTTTGCACGTGCTGCCTTCCCATGGATCCATCTATTGCTACACAGCTAAAATTAGCTCTCTGTCCAGTGCTGCGTGTGTCTGAGAGAAGGCCGATCCGTGTGAAGACTGCTGGGATGGGAGAGACAAACTGGACCCAAATGCCAGCTGAAATACTCAGATCTGGTTCCAAATTGACCAACTCAGGGATTATTCAGTCAGGTTCAGAATCTGAATCCACTGCAGAGGCTGGCGTACACCACCCAGAGGGGATACAGACCCAAACGCTCTCACAGCTTGGTGGGAGATGGGATTGTGATTTGGGCCCATCTCAGTAAAGCCAGGCGTCTTCTCTAACTAGTTCCAATTCAGGACTTTGGTGGAGCCATATCACACAAAACCCACAAGCCATGCCACCAGTTATCAGGGAGCAGAGCTCAGCTGCCCAAAGATCCAGATATCATTGGTATGTCAATAGTACCTAGAGACCCCCATTGAGACCAGGGCTTCCTTGTGCTAGGTGCTGTACAAACACACAGGGAGAGACGATAGCAATATTTACAAAGGGGAGGGGAAACTGGGGGTTTGTTGGGGGTGTGACTTTCCCAAGATGACTCAGCAGGTCAGAGGCAGAGCGGGGACCAGGTCCACATCTCCGGCATCCCAGTCCACTAGAGCAGCGGTTCTCATCCACTGCCTTGGGACACATTACTGTATCGCCACACAGCAGTAACTGTGTCATGGAGAGCTGGCTGGATTTGGCCTGGGAGGAGTCTGGGGTGCCCTGCGGAGTCACAAAATGCTGCCAAGTGTGTCACAACCCGCAAAAGGTGAGAACCACTGCACTAGAGCATGCTTCCGATACAGAAATCTCTGCCTGCCCAGGAGAGGTAGAAGACTCAGTATGAAGGGCAGCAGAGCTGTAAAGTAGACAACAAACCCAAGTCACCAAATATGGGGGGCACCAGTAGAAATAACTATAATACCCAAGACCCCATTGCGCTAGGTGCTGTACAAAGAGAAGGCACCTGCTCCAAAGAGCTTGCCACCTTCTTCTCAACACCCTTCCTGAAGGCACCAAGACCAAAGTATACAGCTCCAACTGCTGTATGAGGAAGGACTGGCCCTGTGATGCCAAGCGTCTTGCATTGCTCACTGGCAAAAGATTCGGTGCCATGTAACAGCCAGCCCTACCAAGTCCTGACAAACTCATTACACCCAGCACAGAGCACTCATGATACCAGTCTACAAAGAACGTTGTGTAAAATATCAAATGAAAAGTGAAGTCATACAGGTCAAAGGTGTTACATGATGCATGTGCGGACGCTAATTAAAAAGCTGTCTATGTATAGGAAGAACGCGTCTCAGACCATGTCATCACACATGGCTTCTAAACCCTGACCCAAGAAAGTTGCTTTACCGAGGCTCCTGTTGCGAATCAAGTATTGTGAAACCAGCACAAAAGGATGGTGCATTTGCATTTTAAGTCAACAGAAGAGCAAGTTATCAGGAGAAGGAGAAAACAGCCTGGCGTCTGCTCTCCGGAACACAAACAGCAGGGGAGAGAATTTTATCGGGGGATACACTTCAAAACACCATAACTCAAAAGCTATAAGAGGAAGGGGAAAGACCCCCATCACTGGGGCAACAAAGAGATGGCGGCCTGCATTCCACAGATCCCCAGCCATGTGGGGATGAGGCGATGCTAAAAGGTTTCGTACCTAAAGCAACTTATCTTAGACAAGGAGCATAACCTGCTGGGTTAAGTTTTAGTCACCAAAAAGCAGGATTTCACTTTTGTTTTACTTGTAACCATTTCCTGCTGTTGCTATCTGTGTCCTATTACCTAAAGCTCCTTTCATCATCAATGAAGGTGTGTTCATTTTATTATAAATCCATCTCCGCGCTGTTCCATTCAAGTGAGGTGCGTGTCCTCAGCTCAGCCAACAGGCTGTGTGTGTATTCAGTCTCTCTGGAAACAGCAGACTTGGCATTTCTGCAGACAGCCAGTGACAGGGACTGGATATTTCAGGGTGAGTTGGAGAACTGAAGTACCCCAAAGCTAAGTTACGATGGCAGAGCACTCAGCAGTTTATTGGTCCGACTAACAGCCAAGGAGGGCAGAGAGCTCCCAACCAGCACCTTGTTTGCAGCGACAGAAAGGTAACAGAAGTGGTTAGTGCTGGACACCTTGAAAAGCATCCTAGGCCCATCTACCTTCATCACACCAACAGGTAGGTACACTCCAAAGACCATCAGCTCCCACAGCACTAGGAACACTGCACCCCCCCCAACTGCTTTTTAAAAAACGTGTTTGGAGTGCTGGAGACACATCTGCAAGCTGGGCAATTCAAATCCACCTGTCAATCCACAGCAGATATTTCAATCTACCAGCAATGGGAGAGACAGGAGTTTAGCCAACTGTGCCCAAAGGCTGCACTAGAACAGTCTCTTGTTGGTTTGTAATCTACCCAGAAACAACTGTTGACCCCACTGTGTGATCCTGGGCAAATTCTTTTCCCAGGGCCTCAGTTTCCTCATCTGTCAAATGGGGATAAGTGCTACTGCCCCACCTCTGAGATACAGTGATTGTCACCTGCAGGTAAAGGCTATTTATGGTACACAGCTAAGAGCTTGGCAGAGGGACCCAAGTTCATGTGAGCTCAATCCTTCATCTCTCATGTTGTAGAGACAGACTTGTCCCAGTGACACACCATTTGCTACCCACCCTCTGACTACCACCAGCAATCAAAGCTCCACTGATCCATCTGTACCCTTTCCTGAGTCCTGAGGTTCCCATGCTCTGGGCGTGAAGCGGCTGAGCAAAGCCTCAGACTTCACATGCCAGAGAAGCAGGGAGGGAAATGGTGGGAGCATTCTAGTTGGTAGCTTCCATACTATGGAGCTGTGCTAATTTACACTGGATGAGCATCGGGCTCACAGTTTTCTGCAGTACCAAATGGGAGGCCCGGGCTGTTTATTCTTAAGATAACCACTTGCTCTTCTCTCTCGGGAACTGCAAATGGAAATTCAATTCAACAAAAAGCCACAAAGCTACAGGATACAGCCCTGCTGCCCTCACATTTCTAATGAGGCAGGGTTGCCCCGGACCCTCCCAATCCTCTGCTTCAAGGAAACGCTCAAGTCCCCTTAAGATGAAAAGGGAGACAAAAAACAGAGGCTAGATAGCTCATGGCAGGTAGGTCATCTCACTCCAGCCCCTATGAGAGCAAAAGCCACATTATACTGACAGGCAGCCTGGCCCAATGAGTAGCGCCCTGTGTAGGAAGCCAGGAGAGCTAGACTCTATTCCCACTCTGTTACAGACCTGCTGTGAGATAATGGGCAAGTCATTTCCCTCTACCGTGTGCTGTTTCCCAGTCTTATCTATGTAGTCTATAAACACTTTAGGATAGGGACTGTCTCATACCACATGTATGTACAGCACCCAGCACAACAGCGCCCTTTTCCTAGCTACTACCATAAGAATAATCACAAAAGCCACCATTCTCACGCGCACATTCCAGCACAGATATTGACACAGGCAAGGAGGATAAATTATCCATCAAGCTCTGGGCAAGCAGTTTGGGGGAAAGCTGAGCTTGCTTTGCAGATAAATGGACGATGCCAAACTTCGGGACTCTCAGTTACACTATGCCACCATTTGAGTCTGTGCACAAACATGCCCACCACAGAGACTTGTGCAAACTGAACAATATGCATCATTTAAAAGGGTTTTTTTTCCTCCCAATGCTGTAAAGGGGAGGCTCATTCACATCAGACACTCTTCTAAAAAACACCAGAGTCAGCTCCACCAGAGGAAGAGGAGCCAGCCAGCAGAAGGGCAACAGGGTTGAATAAGAATGGCAAGCTGTAGTTCATACTGAAGTTAATACCAGAGGGATTTCTCACTTCAGTTATTTTGAACGGAACGAGGGTGCCCATGAGAGAACAGAGTCTAAAGGAGGTCTAAATTAGCAGTTTCCCTTCAAGAAAGATCTGGGTGACATCATGGTGGGTTCTCTGAAGACAATGGCTCAGCGTGTGGCTGCAGTGGAAAAAGACGTCTTAGGAAACATTAAGAAAGGGATAGATAAAATAGAAAATATAATGCTACTACATAAATCCATAGTGCACCCCCAACTTGAATACTGAGTGTAGTTCCTGTCGGCTAATCTCAAAAAAGATAAATTAGAATTGGGAAAAGTACAGAGCACAACAATTGGGGGGGGGGGGGGGGCGGGGGAGATGCAACAGCTTCCATTTGATGAGAGATTAAAAAGACTGGGACTGATCAACTTAGAAAAGAGACGACTAAGGGACAAGACGATAGAGGTCTATAGAATCATGAACGGTGTAGAAAAAGTGAATAAGGAAGTGTTATTTACTCCTTCACAAAAACTAGGGGTCACCCAATGAAATTAATAAGCAACAGGTTTAAAACAAACCTAAGTATTTTTTCATACAAAGCACCGTCAACCTGTAGCACTCATTGCTGGGGATGTTGTGAAGGCCAAAAGTATTAACATGGCTCAGAAAAGAACTAAGTAAGTTCATGGAGGATAGGTCCAGCAATGGCCATTAGCCAAGATGGTCAGGGAGACAACCCTGTACACTGAATGTCCCTAAAACTTTGACTGCCAGCAGCTGGGACTGGACAGTAAGAATCTCTTGAAATTGCCCCGTTCTGTTCATTCCCTCTGAAGCATCAGACACTTGCCCCTGTCAGAAGACAAGCTGCTGGGCTAGACGGATCATTGATCTGACTTAGTATGGCCATTACATTCTTACACAGTTAGAATCAGTAAAAATTCCTCCACTAACCACCACCAATTCGCAAGAGTGTATTAACAAAGAGTATATTAACTGAAGAGACATCCAAGTTTGAAATAACCTGGTAGACTCATAGTAAGGAGAAGAAGTTGAAATGAAGCGAGTTCTTTTTCTTTTTTTTAATTATTATTTAAATAACTTGCGAAAACCGAGTTCTTTTAATTGTCTAACTTTTTCCTTTTTTTGTTTAAGGGCGGCGCACGGTAGGAGAGGGCAAAGATTGGAAAAGTTTAATACAGAGTGAGAGAGTCTATTAAAAAAAAGTGCAGCCAACCCGTCTCGGGGGAAGAGCTGAAATATTAAAGAAAAGAAAATCGCTTCTCAGACTGCAGAGACAGAGGAGGAGAATGGAGTGGATTTAAGAGAAGGAGCCATGCACTTTTAATTGAAAAGAGGGAGATTCGAATGAAATATCCAATATCCCCATTTAAAGAAAGGAAGAGGCAGACAGACCTCAGCTTCTTTGCTACGCCGAGGAATTGCTAACGCACTAACTTTATTTCTCCTTCTCCTCCCCCTGCCCCCTTTAAGTTATAGGAAAGGAAGAAGAGAAAAAGGAGAGGTTTTTCCTTTCAGATGAGAACTCAAGCGAGTGAGGATGAAGGGTGGGTAAAAAAGACCAAGTTTTATTCATTTATTTTATTTTATGAGATGAGTAAAATAAAAAAAGACAGAGTTTTATAATGTCACAGTGTTTGGAAAAAGCAGCAGAAGGGAAAAAGGAGGAGGGGGAGGCCGCTAAGAACAGAAGGGCCAACTTTAACCACCCGCTGTACAAGCCTCTTTCCCAACGAGATTCAATTAATTGATAACAAGAGGCATCAAATTAATTTTTCAAGGATGTTAGATTTTGATGAAGGAAAAAATCTCTCTGATTTTAATCGGGGCGGCGTTTAAAAGGCATAAATGAATATCCTTTCTAATCATCTGAGGCACTGAGGAAGCGCCAAGCGGTTAACGTGAAAATTCAAATCGTTTAATTAGGGAGGTGGGAGGGGTGGTGGCCATGGCTGAGAGGGAAGACTGGGTTTCTCTTTTAAGGAGCTTTGTGAAGAAATTATTTTTAAAAAAAAGCAAAACAAAAAAAAACCAAAAAACCCCCACATCCTCCCAACCAGCTCTCTTCTAATGTGTGCATCCATACACTTGGGGGAGAAAAAAATTCTCGACGGTTTTGTTTTTGAATAGAGACAGTTTCCCATCACAACCTAATTAACAAAAATAATAATGAATGAGGGAATAAAAATAATCACAGGGAACAAAAATCTAAACTCCAGGAAAAAACAAAAGAGAAATAAACTAATATGGTTCTCCCAGCACAGGCTACTACCACAGAGGTGAGGTGCCCTAGGATCCCAGTTGCCGTGAGCTATTTCCATTTGCACACGGAATGGGACATAAACATGCCCAGTCCCCTGAAAAATATACGGAAGCTTCTTTTTCCAATCCAGTTTTAGCACTTATGTTTTAAGAGTACGTATTCTCAGCTGAGTGGGGATTTACTCTAAGGGAGGATTAATGGGAATTTCATGGCTAAGTATGACAGAAAGCCGAGAATACAGCCAGTGCACATACATACTCCCAGGCTACTACACGGGGTAACGCGGACTGGAGAGAAGAGTGGCCCTCGGTGATGGAAAGTCAGGTTAGGGAACACTTAATGAAATTGGATGTGCACAAGTCCATGGGGCCGGATGAACTGCATCCGAGGGTGCTGAGGGAGTTGGGGGAAGTGATTGCAGAGCCGCTGGCCATTATCTTTGAGAACTCGTGGCGAACGGGGGTGGTCCCGGAGGATTGGGAAAAGGCAAATATAGTACCTATCTTTAAGAAAGGGAAAAAGGAGGATCCGGGGAACTACAGACCGGTCAGCCTCACCTCAATCCCTGGGAAAATCATGGAGCAGGTGCTCAAGGAATCCATCCTGAAACACTTGGAGGAAAATAGAGTGATCAGGAACAGTCAACATAGATTCACCCAGGGCAAATCGTGCCTGACCAACCTGATTTCCTTCTATGATGAGATGACTGGATTTGTGGTTGCGGGAAGAGCCGTTGACGTGGTATACCTCGACTTTAGCAAGGCTTTTGATACAGTTTCCCATAGCATTCTCGTCGGCAAGTTAAGGAAGTATGGGTTGGACGAGTGGACCGTAAGGTGGATCGAAAACTGGTTAGATCAACGGGCTCAGCAGGTAGGAATCAATGGCTCGATGTCTGGTTGGCAACCGGTAACGAGTGGAGTGCCCCAGGGGTCGGTCCTGGGGCCGGTTCTATTCAACATCTTCATTAATGATCTTGATGATGGAATAGACTGCGTGCTTAGTAAGTTTGCGGATGACACCAAGTTGGGGGGAAATGGTAGATACTCTGGAGGGCAGGAACAGGATCCAGGGAAACTTGGACAAATTGGAACACTGAGCCGAAAGAAACCTCATGAGGTTCAACAAAGACAAGTGCAAAGTCCTGCACTTAGGACGGAAAAATCCCATGCACTGCTACAGGGTGGGGACCGATCGGCTAAGTAGCAGCGCTGTAGAAAAGGACCTGGGGATTATGGTGGATGGGAAGATGAATATGAGCCAACAGTGTGCCCTTGTTGCGAAAAAGGCCAATGGCATATTAGGCTGCATCAGTAGGAGTATTGCCAGCAGATCGAGGGATGTGATAATTCCCCTCTATTCGACACTGGTCAGGCCGCATCTGGAATACTGTGTCCAGTTTTGGGCTCCCCACTACAGAAAGGATGTGGACAAATTAGAAAGAGTCCAGCGGAGGGCAACAAAAATGATTAGGGGGCTGGGGCACATGACTTATGAGGAGAGACTGAAGGAATTAGGCTTATTTAGTCTACAGAAGAGAAGACTGAGGGGAGATTTGATAGCAACCTTCAACTACTTGAAGGGTTGCTCCAAAGAGGAGGGAGCTAGGCTGTTCTCGAGGGTAACAGAGGACAGAACAAGGAGCAATGGCTTCAAATTACAGCTGAGGAGGTCAAGGTTGGATATTAGGAAAAACTTTCTCACTAGGAGGTGGTGAAGCATTGGAATGGGCTATGTAGGGAGGTGGTAGAATCTCCATCTTTGGAGATTTTTAAGGCTCGGTTAGACAAAACCCTGGCTGGGGTGATTTAGTGGGAGTGGTCCTGCTTTTTAGCAGGGGGTTGGACTAGATGACCTCGTGAGTTCCCTTCCAACCCTATGATTCTATACTCATAGGATACCATTGTGTGTGTGTTACACGTGAATCAGATGGCAAACAACCATCAGCTATAGGCAAACGTGTCAATAGAGTCTGAATTCAGGATTTGTGGCCACAAGAGCAAAGGTTGGCTGTTTTATCACGTTGTCAGACCCACGGAGACAGCCTTATTATGCTCTGTTTTCTAGCATATTTCTGAACCAAACCAAGATCTGAATCAGAGAAGACGTTTTCGTTTAGTTTGTCATGGCACTGAAGAGTCTCTCAAGATTTTATCTGGAAGTTGGGTTGAAATGACCAAAATAACAACCTCCCCCGCGCACGCACCCACAACCCCCAACCATAAGTGTTCTTCTCAAAACTTTTTTTTTTTTTTTTTTTGTTATTTGCTTATTGCCCTGGTGAGAGTTATTGTTTAAAATCCACCGCTCATCCTGTCCATCGTTAACTACAGCGATACTCATGTCACCACGACAGATAATGTCAAAACAACATTCCATGAAGATTCTTTGATAGTGGACCACACCGGACTCAAGTGTAAGTAACTTTGGATGTACGCACAATACGTGTCCTGTGTGGTTACTAAGTTACCAGTGACACATTCGTATTTCAGAGAATATTGATTTCTACATGCCTGGTCCAGTCCCATAAAGTTTTTTCATTGCACCGCTGCTGGCTTTGGATAGGGCCCAGATTCAGCAAAGCGCTTAAAACACACGTTTCCCTTCAACTGCATGCCTTAGTCACAGTGACATCAATTAAATTCAGTCCTGTTCTAAGCGGAGGCAACTCTCCTGAAGGCGAAGAAGCTGACCCACTTGATGACAGGTCTTAATGTCACTGTTTGGAAAATATCATCTACTTCAATCCTAGACTTTTGTGGTAGCCATGATGGGTCAAGGCCTTGGGAAGTTGTTGCCTACACACAGGCACGCTATCTGTAGGAGGCCCCTGCTAGGAGGGACCAGCCATCCTTCCTGTTCAGGACAGCAACTGTTGGACTAACAGAGTCACTTTATGGTAGCCCAGCACCCATTCAAACAAGCTCCGGGTAGGTTCTCCTTCTAGGTAATTTTTCTCTGTTGACGCAGGCCAGGCAATCTCAGGCAATACCCTGGCCTCAAATCAGGCCCACCCAGCTTTCCCCCATGCCTTCCTTCAGCTCCTCTCAGACAGGATAGAACAGCCTCAAGACGCCACCCAATGACCCATCCTCTGGAGCGCTCCTTCACCCAGGTACACCACGTTAGGGGTTACCTACCAGCATCTCTAGGTCACTTTGCCTCCTCCAGATAACGGAAGTACATATCACCAGGACAGGGCACTCTGCTTCAGCTTATTGTCCTGAAGGGATCTGCCACAAACCACCTGTGAATGCAGAGAATGCCTCTAGGGACAGGGGGCTGGAGATAGTGGGGAAGGGGAACAGGCCCCATCTCAAGCATATACCAGGAGAAAAAGGACAATCCCCGTCCTTCTTGGGCCTCTATGACTCAGGAGGCTATCTGCAGACATTTTAAGCCATCTGAGCAAGATGTGGAGGCTGGCTACTTATTGTTTCGCTAAGTTATGTCCCAGCTTGCCTGGCTCAACCCTTCAATAAGCCTCGCTCTGCCTCGTAGCACAGAGCTGCTGCTGAAGCCACTCTCTGCCACGCTTCCAAGTCTACTTTTGCAGGGCTTCGAACTGGCCCTGCAGCCCCCACCCGCTGCACTGGAAATTCTTAGACCAAGCAGAGACCTCAATAGAGGAAGGCTAACAACAAACGCACAGGAGGCAGGAAGGACTGCACGTGAGGGGACCCAGATCCTAGGTAGAGGCCCCAAGAGTCAAGTCAAGGGGAGGAGCAGCAAGCAGTGGAGTGAAAAAAATGGAGGAGAATCTGGATGGAGGCAAAGGGATAGAGGAGAGATGGAGCAAGAAGCAAATCACTTGGGGACAAAGTTTTAGGAGAACTCAACATTTGGGTGACAGGCTTTGGGGAGAAATCCAGATGTTAAATATCACAGTGAGCTCTGCTCAGTGCTGAATCCCTTGGCAAGTCTGGCCCCACGAGCCCAGACCCCACACCAAGAGCTGAGAAAGACAGAGGGGACAGGCGCAAGCAGCAGAGAATGGACACCATAAAGCCAGATGATGTGGAAGAACTGAGTCACCAGCACGGAATATAGGAACACAAAGCAGAGAAAACTTACAGCCTTGGGGAAGGTGCAAGAGGCTGGGTTTCAGCACACCACCAGGACCACACACTGAGATACACCACTCCATCCAACCCTGCACAAGGTTGATGGCTTCCTAAGACACGCACTAGCTCAGTCAGAATTTATGGGCTCAATGCACGAATCACTGGGTGAGATTATGTCTGTTAAGCAGTAGGTCAAAGCAGCTGATCACTAAAAAGGCCCCACCTGGCTTCGAAAGAAAGAAAGAAAGAAAGAAAGAAAGAAAGAAAGAAAGAAAGAAAGAAAGAAAGAAAGACCACCACGACACACCTATGAATTGAAACGTCAAGCTCCAACTTGAGGTTTTTCAGAATCTGCTGAGTTTTTTTAAAAACAGCAGTGTTTTAATCAAAAAACAAAAAACAAGGAAAATTTTTGAAAAACAGCAGTAGCGTTTTATCAAAAACATGAAAAACAAGCAACACTCCAGAAACGTTCCACTGGTTTGCACCACAAACCATTGATCTCTTCCATACAGCAAGGGCCACCTTTTAATTCCAAAAGGATGCTCTTTGAGCAAAATAAACCCTTAATATTTTCACATGTCTAATTGGGAGATTTTGGTCAAAAGTCATTTTTCGTATCCAGGCTTCAGAAGGGTGGGCTCCTGGGCCACATCTCATCAAGCATCCCACGACAAATTTTACAAATGGGGGTCTCCCAAAACGAGACTGCCAATGTCATATAGCCCCAGTTACGTATACCGATAGTAGCACCTGCGTCGGTCTTTGCAGACACAATCTGACACAGAACATGCTCAACCTCCACTGACAGCCAAGAGAAATTTTTCAGCCAGAACTTTTTTGGCATGAAAAGCAGGTTTTGCACCACCAAAAGATCTCAACAATTCATGTCAATTTCATGAAGTTGTTTTGAAAACACCCACCAAAAAATTCCAGAACAAATCAAAATATTAAACATCTTTTTAAAACATTTCCTTTTTGTTGTTTGTTTGGTTTGAAATCGCTTTGCATCAAAACTTCCTTTCAGTGTCTTTTAAAAATTCAAAAAATGGTCAAAACAGAAACACATGCTTTGCTGGACCAAGAGGGAAAAAAATAAACTTTTTGATTTAAAATATATATTATATAAATATATTATTTTCCATCTAACCTGAAACAATTCCCCTTACACACACACACGCATGCGCGTCAATGGAATGAAAAATTTGCTATTTGCACATTTCTACCACCAGCATCCATGCACCAACCTCCCAGCTTTAACACCAAGGAGGTGGCATGCATCCACTGAAGAAGCTATCTGTTCCCAAACAAGCCAAGTTAGGGTTGCAGCACTGAGCGTCTTTTCTGCCAGAAGGTCTTTTAAGAAAACCTACTAGATCCCACATCTAGCATAAGGAAGACTACAATTTCCTTAAGGATTATGACATTCAAATATTGTATCATTCAACCACGTATGTGGCCAAAGGGGACAGCTGTGCACCATCGCCAGTAGCCACAAGAAGGATAAATACAAGTGAGATTTAGGCCTCTGATACCCAGCTTAGAATCTCTCTTTACCTGCATTCAGTCTCCCTGAAATTGCCCCGGGACTGTCTCTGCTCCTGCTCTGTTGCAGAATTTCACGGGCATTATCAAAACAGCTGCCATATTCTATTAGAGAGGTGGCTGCGTTTCAGTGGCTGGGGGAAACAGTTCATGGCCAGGCAGCAAGGAATCTTGAGATGCTAAGTGCTTTGTAAATTTACCATGTTTTCTTCGACACTCTCCCGGCCACCTGTTTAATAACCAAACGGAGCACTACAGCATCTGAGTGGTAATTACCCAGAGGGTGAAAGGGAGAACACAGGGGACGGATTCCCCTCCTGTAAGGTCTAAAGGCTGCAGACTGGAGGAACCGAAGCAGAGTTCAAAGGTAGGGGAGTTCAGAAAAGGGGTTAAGTCTCAGCTGGAAGGCAAAGAGACTGTCTGGAGATTTAGATGATGTGGCTATTTACCGGATGGGGCTGGAGAAAAGGGAGAGCTCTTCATTTTTTATTTTATTTTTTTTAAAAGTGGTACCTTTTTGCAGGGCAAGGGACAGCACTCGCTGCTACCAGAGGCACTGGCTTTGTCTGCTACTCAGTAAAACAAGTAAGCGATTGCAGCTGAGGGTTCACGGGATCCATTCCTGGGCTGCTTGCAGCCACGTCCATCACCGAGGAATGGGGACTGGAGAACAGCAGCACACACACACTAGAGCCGAAGTTACAGTGTCTCAGTGACACCTACGCTCCTCGTTTAAGAGCAAACAAAATATCCAGCTCTTTCTTGAAAACCTGGCCCCCCACCAAGTCCCGCCTCCATCCAAGCAGCAACCAAAGGGTTAACTGTGCCACCAAACTGGTGCCTTCCTCCCCTGCTCTGATCACAAGGAGGAACTGGGACCATGGAGCCCCACTGCCTACAGATTTACAGACATGCCAAGGTGGAGGTCGCTCCAAGCGTCGGATTTAGAGGCTGCTGACCTGGGTGGAGTTGGCTTTTGTGATCCCAAAGCTGAATTCAGCAGTGTCTTTAACAAGCCTCTCCTTCCCAGACGTTTGCTCTATAGCGCGCTCTTTACCGACACATCCTCCACAGTGGGCCTCGCCTGTCGCGCAGCTGATCCTGCAGAAGTCAGGCAGTTCTCCTGCCCGTTTCTATTGCATGCATGCATGAAGGAGAGAGAACGGGACCCAAAAAGGCCTGGAGCACACAGACCTCTCTTCCAGCCACAAAGCAGACAGGGCCAGCTTCCCCTCCCACTGCTGCTCGCCTGTGACTCACGCCGACACAGAGGGATGAGGGGAATTCGGTCTCCACAGCCCAGCCCATCCTTGACCTCTACGAAGCAGGGTAGGGCGTCAATTACACCAGGCAGCTAGAGGTGTGAGATGTGGACGTGATTCCCCCAAGTTGGACTCATTTCAGGGGGTAACAGCTTTCAGTCCCTGTCTGCTTCACGTTTTTCTACAGATGGAGGGTGGTCAGGTGATTAGACCCAGGGAGTGGGAGCCAGGCCTCCTGGATTCCTCACCCAACTCTGCCAGTAACACAGCACATAAGCTTAGGGAAAGTCATTCAATTTCCATTTCTCAGCCCATCCATTCCCCCGCACCCCTCCCTCCACACACACACAGCCTTTAAAATGGAGATGAAATGGCTCAGCCACAAAAGAACTGCAATGCTTACTTCATCCACGTCCGCCACGTGCTTTCAGATCCAGAGCTAAAAGATGCTGAAATACGACCATCATCGGTCTGTCCTCGCCTCCGCCCCCAACACGGGTTCTCAAACTGGGGGTGGGAAACCCCCCCCCAAGGCTATTACAGTGCGGGATCACGAGCTGTCAGCCCCCGTACATGCATGGCCGACAGCCACAGCCCTTCACAGCTGGGTGGCCAGAGAGCAGCGGCGACTGGGTGGGTGCTCTGAATTCAATGCCACCTCAGCAGCAGCAAAGAAGTAAGGGTGGCATGACACAGGGGCAGTCACAGCCTGAAATCTTTTCAAAGGAGGTCCCAGCAAAAAAGTTTGCGCACACCTGTCCTAGCATCGTGGCCTCTCCGCTCCAGGTCAAAGGATGGGCACAGGGAACCTTTACTCCCTGGCTGCTATAGGATGCTACCTGAATTGCCAGGTGTAGGATGCTGAGTTGGGTAAAGAGGTAATCCCTCCTTCAGTCTCCATTGCAAAGTTGAGCCATTTAAAGAAGCCCAAGACATAAAGGCTATTTAAGCCATCTCACTTCACAGTCTAGCGCTGCCTCGCTGGAGGTCTCAAGTAATTATACGGCCCCTATTTTGGAAGGCAGCACAGTCTTTAACGGGAGTTATCTTCTCAACATCCCTGTGAATGAGAGGGAAATATCAGACATATTTTACATGTGGGAAACAGAGGCACAGAGAGACTAAGAGACTTCTCATGCTGTCTGTAACAGAGCAGGGATTTAAACCTGGATCTCCCAGATCCTAGAGTAGCACCCTACCTAACTGGACCAGCCTGACGGTCAAGAAAGAGAGACTCCTGAACATGCTGATCTTAACAGGGCACAAACACTAACCAAATGGGGTGAGGGGGTAGTTATGTATGTTCCACCCCAGAAGTGGCTACATTTCAACAGCAGGTGAAGCCACCCCTCTATTCCAGGTAGTTCATAAAAGGCTTTGGGATGAAAGGCACTGCATAAATCCAAAGCATTATTACCATTAATGTGGCGTCACTGATGGAAGCACAGCAGTGTGGAGTTAGAGATACATCCTCATTTCAGAGCATACCTGGAAAAATCACTCTCCTTTTGGGGGGGAGGGGGGGAGAGGCTCAAAGCAACAAAGGACATTTGAGGTTACACAGAACATCAGTGCCACAGAACGGCCCTGATCCCTCCTCAGATGTGGATTAGTCATCGTTTGTATTATAAAACCCAATCAAGGATCAGGTCCCCAATGTGCTAGGCACAGTACAAGTCAATAAAGACCAGAGTACCTCATCCCAGAGAATTTGTACAATCTAGCGGTCTCGCAGGACACGGCAGGCAGACAAAATAGATGATTGCGAGCAGATGATGGGGTGGGGGTAGAAGAAGTGAGCATGAAAGCTGAGGTCTCAGCGTCTAAAGTGGTTTGAAGACAAAAAGAGGCATCTCCTCTGTACCTCTAGAGTGCCAGTTTCCATGTCCTCTTTGCCTGCCACGGCCACAGCCATTTCTACTCCTTCTGTCTTCCCTGGGACACCCTCCCAACCCAGGTCCACCAAAGCCAACACCTCCCCCCTCGAGATTCACTTCATTCCCTAAGAATTAACAGCAGCAAGAAAATGCTCAGGCGAAGCGCTAAGGTGGGCCGTGACTGAGCAACCATGTTTTAATGCTGCTTTTACCCTTCACTGTCCCCTTCACTGACCACAGATCAACTCTTCCAGACAGGGACGGTCTGCTCTGTGCTTGTACGGCACGACACAACGGCGCCTCAGTCTGATTGTGACTGCCAGGAGTTAGGCTAGGATTAAAATGTACACATCGCACATCGCAGTTTTTCTGCCTTCTTCTACCAGTTCCTTCAGGCAGCCTGCACACCTGCTGGCATTGAACGAAGGGGAAGACTCATCAGCATTGCCTTCCCGGCTTCCTTGCCCACACGACAGCTCACAGGCGAGCTGGGATTGCCGGGACACCTGTACATGTAAGCAGGATGGCATTCCGAAAGGGAGCCCACAGGGACTTTGAAGCCCCATGGGAATTTCTCACTCAATCCTTTTCTAAATCCCAGCCTACAGGCACAGGACCAAACTGAGCAAGGGACCGTGTCACAGAACAGGAGACTCCTGCAGTTCATGAACCTGTGTTTTTCAGCACAAGCACCTGCCCATGAGCGCATCCGTGGTCCAATCTCCTTGCTGGGTACTTCTTGCCCTGCACAGGTCCAATCCCTTCTCTGCACAGGCAGTCAAAGCTTCCCTTTACCAGGCAGGCAGATTTGGCAATCAGCTACCAGGGTCGGTGGTTCCTCCCCAGACATGTTGAAGCCGTAAAGGCTTGCAGCCAGTTAAGCACAAGTTTTGCTACATCAGGGCTCAAAAGATGTTCTTGGGCCATTGTTTTAGATGCAAGAACAGCCAGAGAACACAAGTTGGAGGGTGCTTAACATGCGTAAGGGCTTTGGAGAGAAAAAGTTCCAGAGTAAGGGCCCACTCCTCTCATTGCTCCCCAGCGCCTTTCTAAATGAGCCGACCTTTCGTGTCTTTAAAACCGTTGGCTCTATAACCCAGGGGGAATCGGCACTCACCACAGAGCTTCTTAGACACAGTCCCTTCAAATGAAGCAAGAAAGGTTCTGCTCCCTTTACGATAATCTCACAGGCACAGAAATGACACAAGCTTTGATCTGGGGAAGGGCTGACTAGACGTCCCCAAACTTGAGGACTGTCAAAACTAAGAATCAGATTCATAGGGTTGGGTCCATTCAAACTCAAAACCAAGTAGAGGTCTAATCCAAAGCCCTCTGACCTTGAGGAAGAGATTCCTATTGATTTCAGTAGGCTTTCAATAAGGATTTAAAAGCAGGACACCCTCACCGCACTAGGGACAGAGAAACCCACTTTAAAGGGGAAATTGTCCATGTTCCAAAACAGAACTGCTGAGAAAGGAGATGAAATGATCTTGTATCATCTATTCCTGCCCCAATGAGACAGGGTGGAGAAAAGCTCTTGAACGTTCTCGATACCAGGATACCACTAACGTGGGAGCTACAGGAAACCCGACACTAGATCAGATCACCAATCCAGTTCCGGATTGGTCACAGCAGAGTTCAGAGGCAGTCTCTCTCCGGCACCCTGTGCAAGTGGTGAGAGTTGGAGCTGGAGGGCAAGATCCAACCCAAACGCCAGCCTCCCTGAAGTATGGGGATTCTGACTCGGGTCCATTCTAAGGCACAGGAGTGAACTGAGATCTGGAGCTAGAAATGAACTCAATAATTTATATCTGAGTTTCTGGTTTGAGCCTCTCCCAATTCAGCGTAATTGCAGCCCACTGGGTAGTCCTCTATCGTGGAGATACTCTCCTCTTCCACCGTGGCTTGCTGTAGGAGACTAACAGAAGTCTTGGATTAGACTAAAGCAGCATGTTTCCCCTATGGGCGAACAAGAAGGCTGACGAGTACTTTCTGCCCGGCCTTGGCTGAAAAGGAGTCCACACTTCTCTTGCTGCTGGGAGATGGGATGAAATCCCCATTTCTTTATTTGGTATTAGTTGCAGGCAATGCTGTCAAGAGCCCACAGGCAGGGCAATGCTTAATTTGGCAGGACCTCCCCCTAACCCTGACTCCTTCCCCCACTCAAACCCCAGCCCAAAGGAGAGGGCTGAATGACCTGTCCCTTGCAGACGAGACACATGGTCCACAGGGCTGGGAATGTTCCTGGGGCGCAATCGCAAATTCTAGTTTAGCATCCATGGGAGCTGAGCGCCCCCAGCTCTCATTCTACCGCCAGTACTGCGACGCTCTAGCTTTCAGACAATTGAGCCAAACACGTGGTGGTGGAAGTGGTGGGTTTCAACTGACTCAGACCCCACAGACCATTTCCCCAAACTGAATCCAAGTCAGTGGGGCAGGGGATGTCTCTAAACTCCAATCACTAGCTCCCTCCCCATTACAAACCCAGCACTCTCCCCCTGTGCCCTATTTAGCACTGATACCTCAGCTGCTCCAGCTGGCGTCATCTGAAATGTTCCACCTCAGGCAAGGAGGCCTTGGGAACATTTCTCTGTCACAGACATTGTCAAAATACTCTGCTGGTTGGGATCCCTTCTCTGCCCCCCCCCACATCTATACCCACAAGCATTTTGACTCAGCATCTGGGCATCCTGGGGGTTGCTAAATACGTGGGTCTGCTATTTACAAAGTAGCCTGGACATGTGGAAGGTTTCCTGCTGGAATTCAATATAGTATCTGCCTTACAACATGCTCATCCTCCATGGACCAAACCCTGCTAAATTAAGTGGGCACAGCTCCATTGACATCAGTGGAGCAACCACAGTTTCACCCCAGCAGGGAATTTGGCCCTCAGTATCTATGCAGCGCTGGGGCATCACTCACCTACTTCTGTTTCTTTTTCTGAAGGTTTCCCACAGACCCAGTCCCCAGGCTCTTGAGTTCTGCATCACCATGCCAGGCACGTCCGCTTGAGCCATCTCATCACTTAAACAAGAGGCTTCCAAAAATACAAGCACAATCAGTCCACTAATTTTTAAAGCCTGGGTTGGGGTGAGAATCTGGAGGACTATAAAGCCAAGACAATGATTGGGGGGTGGGGGGTGCTCTGGAGAGGCACAGTGGTTCTGAAAGGATGCTGAAATGAAGTCAGAGCAACAGGAAATACAGAACGTTCCCCAAACAACACCAAGAAGTCACTGATGAATGCCTCCCCCTCCCTCAACCAACCCCTCTCGACACTGAACACAACCCTCAAAAACCAGATTTACTAGCATGATAGGAAACAAACGCGCCTTTTGTTTTTCAAACCAGAAGTCGTTTATATTGGAGGTTTTAATTTATTAATGGCGAACATCTGGGCCTCATCTAGAAGCAAAATCTCAGATCAATTTTTCTGCGCTTATGTATGGCACTGGGTCCAAACAACAGCTCCTTTTGCGGGGGTGGGGGGGAGGTCAGACTACCACCTATTACCATTAAAAAGAAAAAAAACCATTCAAGCTTTTTTCCTTTTTTTTTTTTTTAAAAAACCTATAAAATAATAATAAAAAGTTTCTCCACTCCAAAGTGAAAGCTATTTTCTGTCAGAGGCCGAGGGAAGCTGAGAAGCGAGAAGAGAAAGTGAGAAAGTGCTGGAAGTCAACGTGACGAAAGGCAAGGAGTGCATCTTAATTTTAAAAGTCTGTGGCTTCCCCCCAGCTCGAGCCCATCTCACCAAGATAAGTGTTTATTGTGGCGGCGTTTGGTGCAGCGTGTTTTAAAAATCCACATTTCCTGCCTCATTAGCCACAAAAGTTAGAGGGTTGGTTTTTTTTGTTTTTTACTGGACTAATTTGCTTTCCTTTTTTATGGATTATTACTTGTTTCAGGGACTTCTTTCTTCACATCTCCCCTCCCCACCCGACCTTCTCAACACTTAGAAGTGGATCATTTTGGAGACATTGTTCATAATAAAATAAATAATAATAATAAAACACACCAAAACACAATTGGGTTAAGGCTGCCAGTGGGAAGGTATCTTGATGGCACAAAATGCCGCCTCCTCTGGCCATTGAAACTCCTCCAGCAAAGAACAAGGCTGCAGATAGAAAAAAGGACAGTAGGATCCCCTGCTCTACTGCGTAACCTGTTGGGTCCCATGGCTGGCGACTGCAGCTTTTGGAAAAGTGGAGGGCTCCAACGAGACAATATTTAATATTGCTGTGGGGTTTTTTTTAACCCACTATCATCTGCCTCCTGCTTACTTTGAAGTTCAGCTAGGAATTAAAAAAAAAAAGTTAAGGAATATAGGCAGAGAAATACCTTCCCCTTCCTTTGGCCGACCATGATAGGCATCTCTTCAGGGGCCTGGGCGGCTGCTGGAGTTTTATGGTGGAGTCGTACTGTGAGAGATAACAGGAGGGCAAGGGAACCCTGGCACATGCCACTGGCCCCAGCAAGCAAGCATTGAAACAGAGACAGAGACCCCAGGAGAGAGATGGGGCCCTGGCTGCAACTGGAGAGCCTGGGAAAGGCCATGGCTGGGCTAGGCAGGGAATGGTAACATTTGGGATGTTGCTAACATGCTCACCACATTATCTTAGCAACTGCATAGTTCCACCCAGCACCGCGCAGCATCCTTGGGTCTCCTCTCATCCACTGACCCCACCACCCACGCATGCCTCCAGACAGCCTTGTTTCCCCACTCTGCTCCCATCCCCAGTGCTGGTCTGGAGGAGGCGAAGACTCCACTGACACTTGACAAGAAACTGTTCTGCCTGGTATTTCTCGCCTGGTGGGTCTCCCCACTCCCCCTCACGCAGACTGGGGCCTACATTAACCCTTTCAAAACCCCGGGACAAACGCTGCCCAGCAAAGGGTATTCAGATGGGTGGGAGACAGGCCACCCCAGGGCCCTACACCAGTTGTGAGGTTTTGCCGGTGGGTAGCAGCTGTACTGCATTCCACTCAGCCTGTCCTTGGCGGGGGCAGGTGGGCAGAATAAGAGGGAAAAGGAGCAGGATTGTTACGCTCTGTTCAGCCACACATTGCCACTAGGAGACAGACAGCACTCATGTCACTAGGAGATGTGTTGGCTTCTCCAGCCCCAGATAAACGCTCCAGTAGGAACCAGTAGACTTACACAGTTGAGAGCCGCCTCCTGCCACCACGTGACAGACTCCCAGGCATGCAGGACCCAAAGTCAGCACGTTCACCTTTCCAAAGTCACAATCTAGCCATGAAATCACAGTCTAGCCATGTTTCAGAGCTAGGCAGCCCTTCCCTCCAACATCCCAGCAATTGCATTTCCCGAGGAGCAACATTCATGGAACCCGAGAATCTTTGCTGAGAGCCAATGACCAACTTGTAAAAAACCAGGAGCATTCTTACCAGAAACCTGACCCCACAGCAGCTCTAATCCAATCAGGGAGCGGGGACAATACCGCGTGACTCACCACATCCAACTGAAACCCACCGACTGAGCTTGAATTTCAACATACTTGCAAACAAGCCACACAGGCCAAGAACGATTTGCGGAAATTCACTGGGCAAATGGATTCCGAATGATTGGATGAGTATGTCTGAGCAAAGTCACCCGGTGCTTGTCGACGACTCACAGGCAGAAAAACCTCACGGAGGTTCATGAGATAAATGCCTAGAAAGACAGAATCTGCACCCACGCCTCGCTCTGCTCCAAAACACACTTATACACATCTTGGTCTAGACTCTATGGGTTTCTGCGCTCAATTCTCCCCACCAGCTGAGGTGAGCATCACCTGTTATTACATGCATTACGGTAGCACCCCACGATTGGGACCAGTTGTTCACACACATAGTCCTACTCCTGTGCCTTCATCACAAGGCAACATCTCCTTTCATTTTCTTATAAAGTCCCGCAGCATGAAGACACAATCCCCTTCCCTGCCCCCCCCTCCAACAGCCAGCCAGGAAGGGGAGCCAATACAGAGTTCCAATCAGGGAGATCAGCTAGAAAATTCTAGTTCTGCATTACTTCCCATTAGTTTTGGAGTCACCGAGGCAAAGGGTTCGGAAGGGTGGAAAGAGAAAGGGATAGGCATTCAGTCAGGGTTGGAGCACTGGAAGGTGGGTTGGGTGTAGGCTTTAAGTATTGATTAACCCCAGTGCAATTAAATCCCACTAGACAAATCTAGTCATTCTGCAAGGAATCTGAGTTGTGTTGAAATTCGTTATTTCAACACTGTCTGCAACAAGAGGGCAGCTCCTCTCGTCCCAAGCTGCCTGTGCCTTGAGGATCCCTGCTGCGCACTCTGCTTCTTGACAGTTTTTAAGAAGCTGGCCTTTCCCTCTGCTTGTTTGAGCAGAGGTGCTGGACCCTGAACAAAATCACACGCTGAGAACTGCGGGGATGGAATTTCCTCATTCACATGTGCTTATGTTGCTTTATTCCCTCGGGCACGCAGGAGCCAGAACACATGCAAACAGACCCCGAACCTGTGCTTGGAACCCAGTACACATCCCCATCCTATATCTTCTATATCCTTCACCTCACTGCCCATCCAAACCTCCCCGTCTCATACACAGAACATATCCTGCCGACTGAACATCCACACACACACATTTACTGTGTAATTCTAGCCCCTCACCAGGGTTAAATCTTGCTCCAACTTACCCCAGTGCAAATCTAGAGTAATGCCACCAATTTCAATAGCGTGAGAATAGCATTTGGTCCACTCAGGTACTTTCCTTATCTGTATAACAATGCACAAACTCCTCACGTTCCAGATTCTCTCCTTCTCTATGAGAATGGAATAATTTTCCCTTGCCCTTGGAGCTCCAATGTTCATTCCAACCCAATGGCTCAGCAGCCCTATTCCCACTCTTCTGACCGCCTGGCAAAGCAAGCTGAAGGGACATGCCAAAACTCCCGCATCTGTTAGGGACACGCCAAAACTCCCGCATCTGTTAACAGGCAGACAGAGGAACAGAACCAAGGTCCTAGCTCCCAGTTCGGCAATTCAGCCACCAGAATATGCCAATTCTCTACCCAGTTAAGGTCACATGAGTAAAGTTTGCCAGTAAGATAGAATAAACAGCTTTCAAATTACCTCCAAAACAGGTCCCCCGATGGCATCCAACCCCCCCCAACAGAGAAACAAAGAAAGAGAAAGAGAGAGAAAGAGAAAGAAAGAAAAACCCTCATGTTTTCACAGTTGCCTGTGTTTTTCAAAGTATTCTTATTAGAAGAAAAAAAGTTTTATTATTCCATCTTTCACTTTTGACAAACACACACAAGAGCCATACAGCTGGAACTAGAGCTTTTTGCTTCAGCATGAACCGGCAGGGCAACAAAAATGTCCTTCTACTTTGCGAAACCCTCTTCTTGAAAACAATTTTTTTTTAAAAAAAGCTGTTGTTCCTCCGGATCCAACAACCTACCGGGAGAGTGTCTGTTCGAGAATGGAGCAAAAGGATCTCACTCTGCCAACTTGCCGCGGCATGAAACATGGGAGGCACTTGCAGCCCAGGGTAAACACAGATACCAGTTTCCATGAAGAGAAAGGATTAGCTCAGATCCAACAGAGCAGATTTTAGGCACAATTTTAAAGTCGGACCTACTGTGAATGCCACTGAATGAACTTGTTTCTCCATCTACCTACAAGCACAGCTACGTGGTACCCAAGTCACAATGCAATACTTCTTCTATAATCCCTTAACAACTTCTATCCCATCGCTAGCTACAATCTCTCTTGAACCAGGGAAGCAAGAAATGTATCAAATAAAATTGGAGGGTTGGTGGGACAAAGAAGTGTGCCCTACACTCCACCTCATTCTCAGCCTCAGATGCAATTGCCTTTTTCTCCATGGCTTGCACCTTTTTAAATTTCTCCTGTCTCCACTGCTGCTGTTTGACTCTTTAAAGTGTTTTAGGGGAGTAGAGAGGAGAAGCGTGGATTGTAACAAAGATGCTGCACCTGATAAAGGGACACTGTGTTGGTAGCACCAGTAACTCAATCCCCTAAAGTGGCTTCACTAAGACGGGGAAAGGAGACATCATAAAACCAGACTCGGCACCTTCCCTCTTGCATTTCATATCTTTTTCATTAAAAAAAGTTACAAGCAAGTTTTTGAATTAACAACTCTTTACATCCCCCTACCTCCTCTCTCTTCTGGAGTGTAAATTTCACACTAAGAAAAAAAATACAGAAATAGGATTTTCCACACTGCTAAAGACACACCCCACAAAACCTTTTCTCCCCACTTTTATAAAATCAGAGTTCTGTTTCCAGTAAGCAAAGGGGGTTGCTTACTGGACACCAAAGGAGCCACCCCTGTGGTGGGTAAGCTTGTTGAAAAGAATGACCTAATGTAGGATGGGGGGTTGTGGGGGAGAGATCAGATATAGGAGAAAGTAACATAAAATGACAACTAATTTTGTGAGGTTGATGTCATCTCAAATATTAATCCTGTATGTGTTTTAGGGCGAGTTTGGGTGGTACTCCCCCCCCCCCCCAGTCATATACACAGTGTTCTCTCTCTTCTGCTGCATTTCCCAGCTTGGAATGTCTCTCTAGAGCTCCTCCATCCCCAGCTCAGGTACCACTGAACAACTCTTCTCTTTGAAACTCGGCTCTGGATGGGTGTATTTAATATCCCAGGCAGCAATTTTTCTGGGGTGTGAGGGACGGGTAGCATGCTGCTCTCTTTAACCGTGCTACAGTGCCAAATGAACAGAGATTAAAATGAAAGAGGACAGGCCCGGGATTTTAAAGTGATCACTTTAAGAAGTGGCAGGTGATCGAGACAGACCACATTAACAGACAAAAGACGCTTGGGGTATAGCAAGTGTTTTGAGGAGAGGTGGACTAAAATACAAAGCCACCCAACAGGAACAGATAAGAGTCCGTCCGGAACTGAAGGCCAAAACGTGAATGCAGGCAGAGACAATTCTCCCCCATCCTACGCGAATGAACTCCATGAAGCATCAGCACCAGGTAAAAACAGGGCAGCGAGTAGCATTGTTAATACAAGGCAAGAAAATCCAGGTTGATGCGAAGCCCTCCCATAACTCTGATGCAAAGGTCATATTCATTAGCTACCCACCCTCCCTAACACACCTTCCAACTAAAAATACGGACTCTAGGGTGGGGAGAGAATGACCGAGACATCTTTTTACTACACTGAAATACAGAGAGCAGAAGGTGGGGATGGGAAGGGTGAACATAAATGGTCACTGTTTGGGCAGAAAATAAAGAAGAGACTTTTCCCAAATATATGGGGGCCAACCCATGAAAACCACTCCATGTCAGAAAACAAGACCACAAAAAAAAAAAAAAAAGGAACACAGAAGAAGAGTGAAAGCTGCAGACATCTGCATTATCCCTCCTTTCTTTAGGAGGGAGAAGTGTCCCTCCCCCTCCACACTGCTCACCCCCCACCTTGTTGCAACAAAGACAAAATTGTTGCTGCACCTTTCCCTTCCCCCTCCGAAATTCCCCTTCGCTGCTTCTCACCCACCCCAGCAAATAAAAAAATATAAAAATAAAACAAACAACCCTTCTTACCCCCCACAAAAGACCCAAAGCCAGCCCCCAGCAAGACAGACGTTATCAGATTCAAAGCATCCCATTTCCACCAGTCGAAAAGAAAAGCTCTTAGGGTTCTCTGGGCAAGAACTTCACAACTGAGTGCACTTGGATTCCAGCTTGCTTATTAGAAAATAAAGAAAAAGCATCTGAAGTGGATATTTTAGTGTCACTTGATTTTACAGATCACGGAGATTTTAAAATAAACTCTTCCCTTTCTTTCAGAAGGGAGAATCTAAATTAGAAATTGACCAGATGACTCTGATGTTGCATTGCTGGATTTTTATTTTTTAGTATTATTCAATTTAATTCCCCATGCAAAACAAGACATTTAATGGATTTTATTTTAAAATCCTCCAGTCCCAATAAGCCCTCCCAGGATTAGTAGTAGTAGTAATAATAATAATAATCTATTTGGCCCAAACATTTTCCCCCAACATCTCACTTCTTCCTCCCCTCCCCAGAACAGATGCAACCAAAAACTTCTCTGCTTAGATTCACTGAGCCACAACATTCCAAATAGTAGGTGTATTGCGCACACTCTTTTCTACTGCTTTTCATGAAGCCATGGGCTTGGCGATCAGTAGAAGGAATTGCTAACCTCCTTTACAAGTGCACGCAAACGGGGCTAGGAGAGATCAGTCCACTGGATGCATTTTACTGCCAACCGAATGTTTTCACCTACACACCAATAGCTGGTGCTTACAGAAACTTGAAGAATGAGGGGGCACATCTCTATGCTTTCCATCTAGACACTTAATAGGGTAGACAGGTTGGATGGGGTTTGAGAGCATTTTCGGTATTCCATGATGATCAGATTATTTCCCCAACAGTCAAGACTAGCCAAACTTTCTCTTCTGAAATGGAGCCCATATGATAAAAGTGGGTTTGCTTTTAGTATCCTCATCCGTTTAAAGCATAAAATAAATGATTTGCAGGAGGTTTTAACCAGAGAGGTTCCTCTTCTCCACTTTAGAATCCCACGCTCTTCAACACAGGAGTAAAGAGAGAAGGGGGAGAGAGATGGTTTCTATTTTAAAAACAAACAAACAAATAAATAGCAACTCAAGAGTACTATCCCAAACATTTTAAAATACAGGGAATGTGGGGGCTTAGAAAGTCTCCCCTGCTCCACAGAGAGTAAAGAATAAAGACTGGAATTAGAACCATCTGAGTGCGCCACAGAATTCACAAAAACTCCCCCGACTCTAGTCAGCACATAACATTTTCTGCCTTATGTTCACTGTATTCCACCCTGAACTCTCAAAGGTTTTGATTTAGAAGCTTACTTAAAAAAAAAAAAAAGGGGGGGAGCTAAATTTTACAAATAATTTTTGCATCCATATAAGCCTGATTTTAAAAAGCTACTTGGATCAAAATAAATCAAAAGCGTAGCTTGATTTAATTAAAATCTGAGATTTATTTATATTTACTCCACAATACAGTACAGCATGACACACTCACAAATACACAGCTGCCAAGCTCATACTTCTATACAAGATGTGAGTTGATCTGACACCAAACCGCCTGTTCTCCAGCATAAACACACTTCTTGTGTAAATTTTTAAACTCTCACTAAGAATTTTCACTCATTAGAAAACCCTGCTTCTAGTTTAAGTTAAAAGTCCAACCTTTTACTAGAGAAACTAATAACATTTTTATTGTATACCCCACAGCCTTTCCAAAAGCATTGTAAAGTGAAGTCTTAATCGGATGCTAAGTTGGTTTTTGACTGTGGTAAATGACAAATGTATGTATATTTTTAGTCTCCCAAGCAAAAATGATGTGGGCTGAGCACTTACTTAAAGCCGGCAACAGATCCTGGAGAGGGATCTGCGCTGAAATTCCTCTCCAATTCCTTAGCACTGTATTTGGAATAGAGAAATCGCAGTGTATGTTTTCTAAATGTGTGCGCTTTTTAACATTATTCTGAATAACAAGGCAAACTAAGTTTAGTTTTCAGATACTCATGTATCATTCCTGCTCTCCCCTGTTAATATTTTAATTTGAATTGAAAAGGAAGTTGGGGAGAGAGAAATAAGAGTGATGCATCTTTTTTTATTAAAAAACAAAAAAAGGCCAAATGGAGAGATTAACTAAAATTACACTCCACTCTTTCTCCCCCATACACACCTTAGAAACGTGCTCACCAACTTAAAGAGTTTCCTATCCCCAAAAGAAATATTCAGAGTAATTTCCTGCTAACACAGCATTTCCTAAACTACTTTTTTTTTTTTTTTTGAGGCGGGTGGCAGAGAGGACAGAGGGGAGAGACAGAAGCCCGTCTGTTCATAGCACAGACAACGAAGACAATGTCTGAAGGAACAGAAAAATCATTAACTTTGCCCAGGTTTGCACTGGGAATTTGTCTCAAACGAAGCTATTCGCTGTTGGGGATCTAATGAAAAGCTGATCAGAATTGTCCTCATATCCCTCACCAAGTAGCCATCAATTCTAAAACAAGTTCTGCTTGGGATTTCTGAACTCCTTGAAGAATATTATTTAATAATAAACTCTTTCCAAGTTATTGTTATTAGCAACGGTTTACAGTATTCAGCTAGACAGAGAAACGGATCAAAAACTTCACACAGGCTACATGCAATGTATTAAAATTTTAGGGATCCTCTCATCCACTAGCCCCCTCCCCCCCAAAAAAACCCCATCACACTTTTAAAAACAAAGGAATATACAAAGGCTCACAAACCGTGCAATTAGAGGTAAGATATGGACAAGCAAATCACGATGTAAAATTTCATTATAAAGCTTTGCAGCGTAACTTAATCAATATAAATCATATTTTATTTTTAGTCTTATTTTTTGTCTTTATTATATAACTAAATAAATATTTTAAATCCTTGAATTTTAATCTCACACCAATCATGGTATTAATTAACAGAACCCCCTTTTCTGCCGGTTGTTTGAGGTTTGTTGGTTAGTTTGGACTCAGTTTGCTTCTTTAGAGAATCTGCAGAGATTTTAAAACATGGGTTTGTTTTGATTTTAGGTTATATTTCTAAACATTGGGAAATTTCCTTTGTTGGCACAGTGCACAGCACAGATCAGCAAGTTTTATGTTGAAATTATTTTTAAACACTCAGCAATAGGCATTAAAATAAAATGGCCTATGGGGGAGGAGGCTGGGAGAAGAGACAGGTACCAACAAAGAAAAACCAAACGCAACATGTCCCCGCAAAGTATATTGAACTACTCTAGCTATATAGGGTATTCAACAATGCTTCCCCTCACAGAGATACAGCCAATTTAAACACCTATTTCTCAAGGTTAAATAAAAAAAAAAAAGAGTCAGTTAATTTAGGAAACAAAGCAATTTCTTAATTGCCAAAGAGGTTTCCCCAACTCCCACAGCAAACATTAAAAATAACTGAGATCTGGGACTCAAGAGAAAGGGAGGAGGGGGGAGGAGAAGAGTGCGAGAAAAAGTTTTCTTGGAGTCTAGAATCCATCAGGAAACACATTGCCAGAGAGCAGGTTTTCTTATTGTAAGTTTGCTGTTCATCTCTAGGCCTTCCAGGAAAAGTTGCTTTGTGAGGCTGAGAGAGAGGTGGGTAGAAATACAGTGGTTCCCCCTATTATCTGAGCCCCCAAACACTTTCTACGAAGAGCTTCATACATGTGAATAAACTTTGAATCTTCCCATCCTGTCAATCACAGCAAATTGTGTGATGCACACCCCCACTCCCTCAACCCTACCCCACACACCTAGGGCTGATTGATCTACATACAGCCTAGGAGCAAGTCGCCCATAGTCCCTCTCCACGCACCCAAAAGAAATAAACAAAATAAGGCGGATCAATACCTCCCCTCTCTCCCCATGCACACACACACACACTCCTCCAGTTCCCCATCACTTCACTCCTTTCTCCCCCAAAATAAAGACACTACCCCTCCAAATTTAAACCCTCTGTTCTCCCAAATCCCATTTCACGCCACTTCCATGCAAACTCTCAACTGAAAAGTTGTTTCTCCCAGTGGCTCCTCTTTGTCTGAAAGCTCCTTGCTCCAGCTTCGCGATCCCTCTTACCAAACACGCCAAGCGACGGGAAAGGGTGCCGAGGAGATGGGGTGGCCCCTAACTTGAATTCAACTCCTGTCCTTCCCCATCGCCGAGGGGAAAATAAGCCCAGCGGATTGCGAAGCCCAGCTGAACGCACGGATTCCTCTGCTTCCTACTCCGGAGCCAGTTCCGCTCAGCAGGTTGCACAATTCAAAACAAGCATTTAAAAAAGCAAAAACTGCCCATTTTGGAAGGGTTTGCAGTCCCCCCCTTTACAAAAAGCGAAAGCGGGCACCCACCCCACGAGCGGTTCTCTCCGCCCCCCACCTGTTTTCGGGGTGGGGGAGCAGCCTCCCTGGGAAGAAGAAAGGAAGAAAGAAAGAAAACAGCTGTTGAGCCTGTTTAGCAACTTTCTAGGGCGAGCGGCGGAAAATATTGGCAGCGGGGGGGAGGGAATCGGAGTGCCCGTGTAAACAGGCTCCCTCTGCACACCAACCTGTTTGGATCCACAGCTGCGGGGATCGCGGCTCAAGGACTTCAGCCCCCCGCTCGGGGCATGGGGAGGCGGCTTCTCCTGGCCCAGATCTCCGCTGGTGGCCGAGAAGTCCCGGCGGGGGGGTGTCCCCAAAGTTAGCCGGCTCGGGGAGGGAGGGGAGCCCTAGACCCCTTCATGCATGGTCGGGCTGGCCCCAATTGCTGCGGTGCTGCCTGCTGCTGGGGGTGGGTCTGCTTCCTCCCCCCACCCCTGCTCCTCTTCCTCCGCGGCTCGGTGGGGGGGGGGGGTCAGCCCGCGCCCGTCTCGCCCCGTCCCGTTCACACGGGGAGAGCAGCGCTAATCAGCCGGGCCGCGCTGCGCTGGGGATGTGACTTGCGAACGATCCGGGGGGGAGGGGGCAGAGAGAGAGTTACTTCCACTTCTACCATAATCCATCTAAAGCAGGTGCAGCTCATTTCCCAACGCCCGGGGCTCCCGGGAGCGAAGAAGAAGGCGCCACGTGGGGAGGGAAGAGGTGGCCGGGGGAGGCTTTGGAAGTGCAAGGGGATGAAACTGATCTCTCCTTTTTACGTGTGAGGGATCCGGCGGGTTGGAGCATGCTAAATGGGGAGAGCACTGGAATCAGCTTTGGGGGGTGGTTACATTTTTCTTCCCAGCGCTTCCATTTTTATGAATAATAATAATTAATGATTTCTATAGCATCTAGACTGGCGTGGAGGACCCATACTGTCCTAGGCACTGTTCCAATGTGCATTGGAAGATGCAGTTCCTGCCCTCCCCCCCCCCGCCAGTTTATAATTCAAATAGATAGGCAAAGGATGAGAAAAAGGGTTCTTATGCCCTCCTTACAGATGTGGAAAAGTTAAAACCGAGGATCAGAGATTCACTGATTTGCCCAAGGTCTGACAGGGAGTCTGTGGCAGAGCCAGGAACTGAACCCAGACTTCTTACATACATACACATAGCAAGAGAGAGTCCCTGTTCCAAAGAGTTTCCAAATCTAAATAGGCAAGACAGGCAAAGGCTGAGAAAAAGGATCATCACCCCATTTTACAGATGGGATAACTAGGGTCCAGAAGTCCAGATCCATAAAGATATTTAGGCTCCTCAATTCCATTGATTTCATTGGATGTTAGAGACCTTAATATTCTTTATGAATCACACCTATGATGCCTTTTAGGAAGATACCAAACTATAAATTACCTTATTACCTTAAATTACCTTAGCATGAGAGATTTCATGGTGCTAAACTGTGTATCAGCCCCTGGCACTCCAACCTGTTAGCCAGCCCAGCAAACTCCTCAGGATTCTGCCAGTCCTTTCCTGGACTTGCAGGTTACCCTTTGCACCCCCAACTCCCCAAGTCCCTGGAAGAGTGTTCCCTGGTCGTATCCCGCCTCTGTCACTGGACACTCACAGACATTACCAAGTCCACAGTCTACAAAGACACAGAATACACACTGACTCAGCTACGGATGCGCACCTCACTCTAAAGTAACCTAACTGAGATGGATTTATAATAAAACAAGCATATATTCATTAACGAAGAACAGAGCTTTAAGTGATACTGTAAGCTGAGATCAGAACAGAAAATGGTTACAAATAAAACAAAAGTATGATCAGTCTTTCTAACAACTAAAACCTCGCTCAACAGGTTACAAACCTTGCTTAAGGAAAGTTTATTACCTAAAGCAACCTTTCAGTGTCACCCACCCACATGGCTAGGGATTCGCCATCTAAAGACACAAAGAGGACTGGCTTCTTTGTCCCCCCCCCACAAGTGCTGGATCACAAAGGGGTTTTCTCCCCTTCTCCTTATGATCCAGTAAACCTTTGGGACGGGTTCTTTTGAAATGTATCCCTAGACAAAGTTTTTCTCCCCTGCTGGTTTCACAATACTTGATTCACAACAGGCAGACAGGTAAAGTAACATGCCTTTGTCTAGGACCAACTTCTTTACGATCCCAGTTTCCAAAGCTATTTTAGGAACACATTCCCAGCACACATACATAACTCTTTTTACACCATCCCGCCATCCATCAGGCAACCATATTAATAACTGTGTCACTAGCTTTCATTTGATACGTCACAGGACACTTCATCAATAAATACTGTGACAGCAGTGTTAGGTGTACTGAGTTTGTCAGGCTTGATAAGAATTGCTGTTACAGGGCATCGAACCCTTTGTCAGTATCCGGTACCCATTAAGCGGGATTAAGTGAGAACTGGTTACTCTACCAAGCTATTGCTCCTAATATCCACATTCTCCCCTCTGCCTGTCTGCTCTTTGTTATTCCTGCAGCCAATCTATTTCCCCACCTCTCACATTTGTCTGCATTATCCCTGAATATCCTTTATCCCCACAGTAGGGGAAGGAAGGAGAGAGTGTCTCTGGGGGAGAAGAACAAACAGCCAGCCACCAGCTGATCCATAGCATAGAAAGTCAAGCTGAATGTCCCATTGGCTGTAATCACAGTGCAGGGGCTCCATAGTGCTGGTCAGAAATGGTTCACCAAAACATTTTTTTGATTAAAAAAAAAAGCCACTTCTGTACAATCAAAAGGTTCAGAAAAATGTGTCAGTTTTGACAAAATTTTGTTTAGAAGAAAACAAAACCATTTTGGGATAAAGTCCCGTTTTGATGTTTTCAGAACCGAACATGTCAATAATGTTCTCTTCTGAAATCATTTTCTGACATGAAATTGATTGATTGATTGGTTATTGTTTTGGTAATAAAACAGATATTGGAAAACATTTTCAAAGGTCAGAATTGGGATGACTTATTTTGGTTTTGTCTGACATAGAACAGTTTGATCGACCTGAAACAGATTTTTCCAGAATTTCATTTTACGGGAAAGTTCAGATTTTGTTTTCAGTCTTGTTTGGAGTGAACATTTTTTAAAATCACAGAATTCCCTGCAAATCAGAAAATTCGGTTCCCACGCAGCTTTAAGTGTCAGTTCTGCCCTCCTTTAGGGTCCTGGTAGAGAAGTTTTGTTCTCCACAAACCTCTTCCATTACAAAAACAGTGAGGAAAAGGCACCTCCCCAGTAGTAATAGCTGTGTGCCTCAGTTTTCCCCATCAGCAAGTGGGCAATGGAGTGGGGATGCTGCAGAGACAGAGATGTAGCCCTGGTCTACACCGCAATGCGATTTCAGCGGCAGTGGAAGGGAGGTATGCAAAGTACTTAAAATACTTTGCGTATCTCCCTACCATTGCCTGCCACCTACTTACCACATGGTCTTCAGTAGGCTGAGTCAGAAGGAAACCCCTTTCCGGCAACACAGCGCTACACTCCTTACCAGGGTGGTCTTACTGGATCGACTTCCTGATCTGCTGAGTGGATCTTCACTGGCTGATCAAGGAGATGGATCTGATGGCAGTGAATTCACCACTGTAAATGAAGACAAGCCCAGAGAGTCATGGTCTGCACTGCGGAAACAGAAGTCAGGGTCCTCATGAAATCTAAACCCACCACTTACACTGATTCCTCTGTGACCTATGACAAGGTATATGGGGTCAGATTTTTAAAAGAGTGCAGCTCCCCTTTAGATTCCCAAATCAGGGCCTGTTTTCCCACAAAGCTTAATATCCAGTCCAACATGCACTCTCTTCTGAAAATCTGACTTCAATTGTGGCTGCTGAGCAACTTTTGAAAATGTGGCCCTGACAGCCTGACCTTCAGAAGAGTGGGCACCTTATGACTCAAGATGAAGGAAGGCTGCAGGTAGGACCAGAATTACTTTTTGGTATTGGACTCTTTTGGATTGTTTTTTTAAAAAGGCACTCCCACACCAAACAGAATCTTTCTGCAAAAAAATCCTTCCCCCCCTTTTTTTTACAGCACTTTCCACGATAGGAAATAGGAATCGTCAAACCCCATGTCCACCTTGCCCAGTGTCCTCTTTCCAACCATGGCCGGCTTCAAACCAAAGAGTAAGGATGTGAGCTGATCTGACCATCTACAGTGGTGGATGTGAGCTGATCTGCCCTCTCAGTTAGGTTTAACCTGATCTCTGATAGTCAGACATTGGTTCACATTGTTTTATGATGACTCCATCAAAAGCTTTAGTTTATCACCAGCTGTGTTTTCTTACTGAAAACTGGACTTTCGGTAAACAAAACATTTCAAAGGTCATTGCAATAAAAAAACAGGAACAGGTATAATAGAGAATGGAAAATCAGCCCATTTCAAACCCTGGGAAGCTGAGACAGCTTGGAAAATGTGTGTTTCACAGAACCCATTACCTAGCACCACCTTTGGGCACTCAGGAGAAAACCACGTGCTTAAACACCTTCATGGCTTGCTCGCTAGTGGGGCTGTAATACCTGTCTCCCTACCAAATGTGTTCATCAATGAATGTGTTTAAAACCAATTGCAGATGCAGTGCTACGTGCTGCTGTGAATGAGGCTGGCTCTCTTTCCGAAGACACGGCACCAGCAGGTGTGCTCTGAATCTGGCCTCCGATAGTGAAGCCTCTGAGCTAGCCGGTCTCAACCTTCTGGTGCCGAAGGCTCTGATTTTAAAATAACCATTTTTAAAAGTCCCATCATAATTTAGGGGAAGATTTTAATAAACTAATTAAAAGAAATAGGAAAAAATTCACGACTCTTCACACACTTGGGGTTTTAAGGCATCATGGACATCCCATTTTCAGAGCCAGTTTTGGGACTGATCTTTCCAGGTAGTGAGTGACTCTGGGTTTGTGCATGACAGGCTTCAGCTACAACTGGCTTCAGCATCTTGTAAGAGGCATTCAGCTGTAGGATGGTGCTGTTTGTCTGTTATGCTAAGAATAGTGTGAAAGAAACTCTCTCCAAATAAGTCTTGAAGGGTACTGCAAGAACATATGGGATGATAGCTGGTGTCTGGGGGTATGTCTTAGCTCTGCTAAAGGGTGAAAGCATAGTCATCATGGTATGTTCAGAACATCACCCCACTGTGACACCAGCAAGAAGACAGGAGAAGGAATCCTACTAACATATGTGCAATCTCAGTTGGATAAGGGAGCCTTCTTCACTCCCTCTCCCCAAATGGCGTGCAGAGCTGTGGTGCTTTATTTAACAGGTGCCATGTCCCACCTCAGAGGTGGCTGCGCTTTCATGGTGGGAGACACAATGCCCGTGGATGGAATGCTTATAAAGTGTTTTGGGATGAGAGATGTTGAATGTACAGCTATGTCACTCCCGTGGAGGGCAGGGCATGGGTGCGGCCCAGGCAGCGTTTAGCTAAAGGAGCACCCAGTACAAGGTGTTCCCTGGCAGTGGAAACATTTGCTAATGGAGTCTGTTGCTCCTCCCCTTTCCGCAGAGTGTGGGCAGGGAGAACGAGACACTGTTTGGATGGAACACCATGGAGCTCTCTGCACCTCATCACCCATGACCTAATGGGCCTCCAAGCAGGGCTGTCCTTCCCTAGGGATGGAGTCCAGGAGCCTTGCCATCACGCTCTAGTCCCCACACAATTCTTCTTCCTTTTATAGCCTTCCTTTTGCCCCTAGACTCCCTTCCTATACTCTGTCATCACTGCCCTCTTCATTTCTTTCCCCCACCCTCACCTTCTTATCTCATCCCTGCATCCCCCTCCACCTAGAGCAGTGTCTCAATTCACACTGAGACCCTGCTCTGTCCTGCCTCTGCGTAGTCAGGGGTGTTGACTCAGCTTTGCTTTCCCACTGGGGAGCCATGAGTGGCTAGAGCACTGGATTGGGCTCTATTCCCAGCCCTGTCATGGCCTCCTGGGTGGCCTTGGGCAAGTCATTGCACCGGTCTGTATCTCAGTTCTCCCATCTGTAAAATGGGGATACGTATCACCTTCTTTGTAACACACTTTGAGATCTGCACATGAAAAGTGATATACAAGAGTTATGTATTATTATCTGTAGGCTTCTGGGACAGTTCAAGGCACTGGCTGTATTCTTCAACGCCCTCAGCTTCCTGGCATCTAGTATCTGATTGCCTCAATTTCTGTATTCTATTGCAGGAGAAGTGATTTCTGTAGGTGCCTGGAGAGAAGCTGCCCAGGCCAGGTGTCAAGACATTCTAAGCGACCCCGCCCACCCCTCCCCATGGGAACCATCTGCATGAGGAGCTTCTAGAAATATTATTTTGCAAATAATATTTGCTTGTCAGGTTCACCTATAATTTAATGGTCTGCTACTGCCAGGGGCTAAACACCCTCCCCTCCCCTTCAAAGCAGGAGGGAAGGGCATGTTAGCTACTTGCAAGGGGCATTCTTGCTTGCAGTAATGGGCCCTAGTTTATCATTTGAGAGTGGAGGGTTGTGCCAGTCACATAATGAGTCAAATCTTCAAGCCTTTTTGCATCCTTTCTGTGTGGATCTAACAGTGCAAAGGGGACTTGGTGCCTTAAAACTGCAACTAAGGATTCCCCGGCCTAGAGTAAGAAGCAGCCACCCACTTCTATTCCCAATGCCTCTACAAAGGGGGCATTTCTGGGTGGGCGTTGCAGGTGCAGAATAAGGCAGGGCTGAAGTCCAATGTGCTTCAGCAATCCTGGGTGGCAAAGCAGCCCCTTGAGAGTCATTACCTGCTCGCCAAAAGTTAGAACAGCCCTTAGCTTCAGTGGGAATACTCCCAGCTAGTGAGCACTAGAGAGGATTGGGCAATGGGTCCCCCCAAAATTTTGTGATCAAAGGCAAACATGTCTTCATATTGTTGAAAACTCAAAAATCAGCAGGGGAAGTGTTGCAAAAGAGAGAGAATAAAGTTTTCAAAAAAAAAAAAAAAAATTGGAAAAATCTCTGAAATTCCCCCCCTTCTCCCCCCAACATTTTTTTCTGTTTTGTTGGAGAGTCATTTTTCCATTGAACGAAGTGTTGAGGAGAATTTTTGACCAGTTCTACCAGCACCCCACCCATTAGTGACGATACCGTAGATCAGACCCAAGAACTGCAAATATCTCCAGGACTTTCACAAACTTCCTAGTGAATTCCATGCCAGCAAAAGGCGCTCAACACACTGCCCTGGGGACCGAAGGTCTCCAGTGATCCATAGAGCAGGAACAACCCAAGCAGAGACAGTGCTTGCTTCCCCGGCCTCACACTTGACCTGGAGGGAACCCAACATTCTAGGATTAAGGGAGTAGCTCATCAATCACAGCCCATCAGTCCGTGACCCTTCTCCTGAGACTGTCAGTTAACGTTCATGGCTTTCAACCTGTGCTCTTCAGTCCTAGGAGATGGACAAGGTGCTAATAATTTTCAGTCTCTGCTGAGACCTGGATTTGTATCAGCAGCTTTCTGGGAGAATTATCTACTTGTATGGCTTTCCTTCACACCATTATCCAAAGGCATACCCTCTTTCCCCCACACTCCCTCTCAGCCTCATCATTGAAGCCTCACATTGCAGCCTGCAGAAGAGAAGGAGGATCTTCTTCAGGCTCTTCCCTCACTGAACTTTTCTGCAGGCTGGAAACTGGACACCTGGTATGGTTATCAAGAACACCTCTGCTCCTTAAAAATGTAGAGCCAACCCAAGAGAAGAGAATCCTCAGGGGAGACTGAGAAAGTAGGGTCTCCTTGGAATCACCTCCACTCATCATTGCTCTAGGTCGCTGGGCGATAGCACTATTTAGATAGATCATTGCCAAAGGGTCGGTGTAAGCCAGAGGGGCCATCCCATCAGCCATGACCCTTAATAAAACTCCCAGCATTGTCAGAATTTCCTTACCTGCCTTTTGGGAGCAGTTTATTTCTCAACAACAACCAAACAAAGCAATCCAACATAAATTAAACAGGTGAACCAGGACCTGCTTCCTGACCCAAAGTCTCCTATAAAGCCTCCTTGCAGCTCTCACTTTCACCTGAACTACTTACAGGTTTTTCTTGTATGACCCAGATCACTTGCAGTCTCACATCATTCACATGAGAGGCAGCTGATGAGTCACAGGTGAAGGCCCTTTAAACAGAGGCGGCCTTAACCTATCTGGGGCCCTAGGCAAAGGTCCATTGCAGGTCCCCATAGGGGTCCCTGGAAGTGCCCCCCAAGCCCTGGCACCCCACCTCCACATGGCTGCAGCTGCTCACAGCCAACCCCCTCCACCCCACCAGGAGCCCCCAAACTCCCGCCCCCTGGAGTGTGGATCCAGGACTCTGGGCCAGCCTGCCATGCCCCATCCTGCCCCCGCTCCCCCCCAAGCGCTGGGCCCCTTGCAGGCCGATCGGCCTTGGTCCTCATCCCCACCACAAACCCCTCCACACTGCTGCCCCCCCTGTGTGTTCTGCGGGGTGGGAGGCAGACACGGTTTTTGAGATAGGCAAAGGGGCCTCTTCCTGCTCGGGGCCCTAGGCGAGTGCCTGCTCTGCCTACCCCAAAAGCCGCCTCTGCCTTTAAAGCAGCAGTTCTCAGCCTTTTGCGGGTTGCGACACACTTGGCAGCATATTGGAACTCTACTGGAGAAACTAGCCGCTCCCGCCAAGCCAAATCCAGCCATCTCCCCAGCTCTCTGCGACACACTTACCACTGTGTGGTGACACAGTAATGTAATAAACCACTACTTCAAAGAACCAAGAGCCAGCCTTCTCCCCCCAAAGACAGTTGGTTACTTGGTTTGTGTGTGTTTCTAGTACTCATTCATATAATTCCGATGATGTTCCTACCCAAGTCCCATTTTTCTCCTATCCCAATAGGTGTCATCCTCAGCACTGAGTGTTTTTTTTTTTTGTTTGTTTTTTTTTTAAAAGAGGGGTCTGAAGTATTCCTGACAAGATTCCAAACCATTGCAAGATTTGAAGATTTTTCACAGTTTCATGCTCTGGTGAAAGACCCATGTGTCTGAAAAAAAGTAATATTTTGTGACTTATTTGACCATATATTGCTCTGTTTTCCTGCATAAATAGGCTGAATTTTTAATCAAAATGAGTCCCACTTCTGAAGGAAAATAACCCCTCTTTGAGTAAAGACCCCTCCTCAAAACACCTTTGGCCCCATTTCTTATATTTAATCACTTTGCTGATGCATTGAATAGCGTTACTTTGCAGGTGAGAGGCAGAAAGAAACCATAGGACAGGAGTGGGGAGAGTTTTCAGGCATAATGAGCTTGGCACAGGGCAAAGGCCTATCTATGTTCCGTATGTCAATGGGGAAAATATTTGTTAAAAGGTATTTGGATGAGCTAAACCTGCCTAGACTGTAAGCTCTTTGGGACGGGGGTCAGATTTTTAGCTCTGTGTTTGTACAGGATCTAGCACAAGGGCCTCTGGCCCATAACGAGGGTTTCTGGGTGCTACACAATACTACCATCACTTGTAGGACATTAAGGCGCGCCATAGTAACATCAAGATTTCAGAGGCTGGGTATGCCTACACTTCTTTTGGAGATACAAATGCAGCTTCGGTGAACATACCCATGTCAATCCCGCCCAGAATTATGTTGAACTGGGACGGCGTACCCAATGGAGTCCAACAGCTGTCAGTCAGGGGTGCAATACTATTTAGCACTTTCATTCATGACTTGGGAAATGGAATGGAGAGTATGCTTATGAATTTTGCAGATGACACCAAGCTGGGAGGGGTTGCAAGTCGTCTGGTGGACAGGATTAGAATTCAAGACAACCGTACCCAGTTAGAGAACTGGTTATTGCCCTGGTCTCGACAAGATGAAATCCAATAAAGACAAGGGTAAAGTACTCCATTTACAAAGGAAAGATCAAATGCACTTCCACAAAAGGAGAATAGCTGGCTGGGTGGTAGTAAGGCTGAAAAAGGATCTGGGGTTGTAGTAGACTGTACATTGAATATGAGCCAACAAGGTAATTCAGTTGCGAAAAAGGCTAGTATCATTCTGGGGTATACTAAAAGGAGGGCTGTATGTAAGACAGAGGGACATAATTGTCCCACTCGGCACTGGTGAGATTGGAGTACTGTGGCCTGTCCTGGAAGCCTCACTTCAGGAAAGACACGGAGAAACTGGAGAGAGTCAAGACAAGACAGCAACAGAAATAGTGAAACGTTTAGAAAACCTTTGAGGAAAGCTCTAAAAAGAACAAACAGCTGCCAGGCATGGTCTAGATTTACTTGGTCTTGCCTCAACACAGCGTGCTGGACTTTGCGACTTCTAGAGATCCTTTCCACGTCTAGGATGCGAAGAGTACCAATGTGACCTTTATGCCAATTGGCAAAGAGCACACTGGTGGCAAAATACTTAGCCAAACAACGTCTTATAAGGTAGCATATAAAAACTGATGACACACTGAGCATGCTATCATTACGTGATGAATGCATGGGTTGTGGATAAAGAGTTATTTATTTGTACTAGAAATACACTTAATATAAGTGTGGGAAGTAGTGAGTAAACAAGCTTGTCCCTACAAAAGGAACGTGGAGATACCCCTTGGCGTTGCAGGCAAACTACAAGGAAAGTATATTTCCATATAAGGTAAACAAAGCGATTTAGCCAATTGCAAAACCAATTTGCCCTGAGGATGAAGAAGGAGTTTGATGCCTGCTCTCTGATGAACAAGCAGCAGGGGAGAGGAACTTTGTCTGGGTTTACTTTTCAAAGAATACCACCTACGAAAGGTTTTCTGGACTCTAAAAAAAACCCGCTTAGTTGCCCGTCACTTGGGACATAGAACGGCACCTTCTGATTCTGTGGAAAGCAGATCCTCCTGCCTGAAGAGCTGGACATGTTGATGGCTTCTTGTAAGTGAGAAACTGTTTAAGCAGAGATATAGATTGCTAGCATTATGACACGGTGCACTAAATTTTAGACACTAGAAAGTGGCGGGGGGAGGAAGCAGGGGGGTTGGCTTTGTTTGTAACCAGGCCCATCTCTTTCTCTTTCCAAGAGACACTACTGGTCCCAGCTAACAAAGATGGTTCTTTTGCTCAAGTGGTGAATGCTGGTACTTTGGATGGAGAGACCCCCAGTTCAGTTCCCACTGATGACCTAGCATGTGTGCAATATGACAGGGTAGCAGACCGCAACACCAAAGACTGGGTGGCATTCACATGTCCCAGCTGTAGGGGGTGGATGAATTTCACTGGGTTATGACTCTGTGTTGTAGAGTGCATATGAGCTACAGTTTGGTTCAAGTTTTTCATTCAAAGCTTTTTCTTCTTATTAAAAATGGCCCCGTTCAGAGAAAAAATGTATAAATATGTAAATTTCTGATTATTTGACAAAAATATAAAACCCATCCCACCAAATTTTGAGTTTCCTGCTTTTTCTCCATTCTGTCCCTTTCTAACCTGTATTCAGTAGCAAAATGGAGAAAAAAAATCCCAAACAGAAAGCTGGACAGGAAAATAAAAAGCATTGAGGAATGGGAAGAAAAAGGGAGGAGGGAATAACTGATAATTACCATTTTTTTTTTAAACACAAGTATTTTCTTTCTTTTGAGGGAGAGGGAGTTTATAGAAAAAAATCAGAAAACTTCTATTTTTGTAAATAAAAATTTCAGGGGAATGGTATTTTCTTTTTTCATAAAACACACTCCTCATTTTTTGAGCATCTCTACTAGCAACTCCTGAAATTGCCACGGAGTCAAATCCTGCGTGCTCTTGACTTGCAAGAGTCACTTTGCACAACAGCTGCTTTCTGCCTTTTGACATTTCCTGTTCTTCTTTTGATTCCCACGGCCATCCTGGGTGTTTTCTTGTGGGTTTGGGCTAAAACCCAGGACCTTTTAACCTGATTCCTTGCCATCAACTTTAGTGGTTGGGATAAAATGGAATCTGAATTCAAATCACCTCTGCTTTACTTTTGCAATACCCAAATCCATCCTGCTTGGCCCTTGCTTTGCTGTGTCTTCAGGAGACACGTTTGCCCCATCTAGGAGACTTGGCTCCTTTGAATTTTGGCTAGAAAAGGAGCTGTCTTCATCAAGAAAGCCAGCAGCATGAATTCCCAGGAGGATTAAAGAACTGGAGGAATCTCCTTGGTCCGAGTGGAGATGATGGGAAGAACACAGAGGCGCAGGAGAAGTGTGGGGCCTATGGCCTCACTGGATCTTGAGAGGTGTATGCGGAGAGAGCCAGAATCATGGCACTGAGGAGAACAAGGGGTGGTTTGAAGTCAGGGTCTTCTCAGATTTCCTATGTCCCTGGCTCATGCATCCCCCCTAGTGTGTTGCTGCCTCTGTGAGCCCTGTGTAATCAGTGTGAAATCCTTGCATTTGCCTGGGATCTGCCGGTTGGGTTTGTGGCCAGTGCTTTGCTGCTTGGACACTGAGCTCATGTTGCGTAAGGCATTGAAATGATGTGATGCGTTTACTGTAAATGATGAGAAAGCTCCTGGCTCCACATTTAAAGCAACAAGCCTCCCATTTGCAGTGGGTTAAAAGCTGATTTATTCCTCCTCCCCCCCCCCCCCCCGGCACCGAACACCTGTCCCATCCCCACTGCTGGCCTTCCATTGGCATTAGTCAACAAAAGGCTCCATCTTGTTTTCCCAAACTAACATCCTCTAGCGATGTAGTTCCCCTTCCTAGGTCTGAACTTAGGAGTGGGGGGCAGAGAGAATCCAGTGTGCACAGCACTGGGAGCTGTATTTTACCTGCCTCTGCGCCCCCAGAATACAGGATAAATACATAGGGCTACGTAGCACCTGAACACAGGACTGCAAACCAGCACATGAACTCAAATGCAGCTCTGACAACGACTCCCTTTGTGAGCCTGGGCAAATCCCTTCACTACTCTGTGCTGTAAAATGGGCCTAGCCCTACTGGTCTACCTTGGGGGGAGGGAGGGTGATTGTGATGTTTAATTAGCCTGGAAAAGACTTTTAAGTGCTACATATCGCTGGGGGAGTGTCAACTGGTATTGAAACAACTGGTTTTCAACTGAGTTCATATTATACAGAGGAGGGAAGAGGGAAATGTTCCAAAAAGAATTATCCCTTTAAAAAAAAACAAAAACCTTTTGTTTCAATTTTTTTGCCCTATAACTGCAGTGATAGCTATTTCTCCCATGCCCCCCAAGGACACTAACCCTGTGCTCACATGGATTGGGTGGTTACCTTCTAAATATCCCTGCTCACGAGAGACTACTCATTCCAGGAAAGGGGGCTTAAATCAGCAGGGGAGTTTGCTTCCCTGGCCGAAAGAAGCAAAGCTGGTGGATTCCAGGGTCCCGCGTCTAAACTCGAGAGAACAAGAAGTTATTGCAGAATGACGTATAGCTGATCTGTGCAGATGGTGTGTCAGGTGGAACGGGCCCAAGGGTTGTAGTACCACTTGCCTGAAGCTGTGAATGCTTTACCACTCGCTCATTGAGACACGCTGTGCCTGGGTTGGGTTTTTTTTTTTCATTTGTCTGCTTTTCAAATAACGTTACTCATACATATCTGGATGGCAGTACACACCACTTATGGTGTTTGTCTGCATGGTTTCCTTAGGGAGAAAGCCATGCACACAGGGGAGTGGTGCTCATTCTGTGAGTGCACCCCCCACCCCTCTTTGAAAGCAGTGGGGTTATTCACAGTGCCAGACCCGAGTCAGCATGAGTAAAGGGGGCAGAATTCAGCCTTCTGGCTGGGAATTTTAATATCTCTCCCTCCCTCCCTTTCTTTCTTGCTCTCTCTCTCTCTCTCCCCACTTCCCCCCCTCAAGTCTTCTGTTGCCTTCCTGCTACATAAGCCTAATTCTTCTCTTGTTTACACTCACATCACTGCTCTAGGACACCTCTCCACTGGGTGTACACTGGCGTTGAACCACTGCCTCACCATGTATATCAGCTGAGGATCTGGACCCTGGACGTCAAATGGAACTGGGGTGATATATGCCCGCTGAGGATTAGGCCTGTTGATTTTAAAGGAGTGCGTCCTCCTGATTTGCACCAGTGAGAGAAGAGAATTAGGCCCTCTGTTTATTTCCCTGCCTCTCTTTCTCTCTTTCCTCATGCCAGCCTCTGCCCATTATTCCCCTGCCTTTGTTTGCCAGAAGCTGGGAATGGATTTCCTGGTGATTACAGGATGCTGGGTAGATGGACCATTGAGCTGACCCACTATGGCTGTTCTTATGTCTTCCTACTCTGTCTTCTGCTCGCACTGCTCCTCACAGCAGAACTCTCTTCTTCACCCCACATTCATCGGCTTCCCTTTGCTCTCCGTTTAGCTTTCACTCCGTCGCCTGGTGTTTTGGGACCACATTGCACTAGATATCCAGGGCTGATTGCTCGGTTGGTGTAAACTGATTTCATGATACCTCTGCTAATGAGCCACACCAGCTGAGCAGCTGGCCCCTGCATGCTCACTTTACGCCATCTAAACCAAGGCTGCCATTCCCCTACAATACAGGCCAGTTGCTCATCCCACTTTCCGGCTGTCTTGGATGGACTCCTTGAAGGTCGCCTGACAAGGTCTGATGTATGAATTACCATGTTTGTAGTATGGGGCACAATCCTCTGGCTTTAAGTGTGTGCTTAGGAGGTTTCTGACAGAAAAGCACAGTCCTCCTTTTCTCCATGCAGATCTGCAGCAGATCAATGAATATTTTAACAAAGAAATATTTCATTAAAAGAGTTGATTGCTTAATGAACTGTCCCTGTGAGCCATCAAAATGCAATGGTTTTTTCTTTCCTCCCTTTAACGAAGGCAAAGATTCATATCACGAAGAATGGGCTTATCAAATTACCGTAATAGCCTGTGTAGAACATGCATTTTTCCAGAGCAGCTCTTGAGGGTTGGTGCGTGTATTTGTTTAGGGGGCAATGGAGATGGCTCAGAGGACATGATGTCTCGTAGTTATTTTCTCTCCCTCATTTCCCACCTTTATCCCATTGCTGGTATATAACTATTCCAGGATTGGACTGGACATAGCATACAAATATGTGAATTTGTACAGTATCTAGCAAAATGGGCCCGATCAGGGCCTCTGGGCACCACCATACTACAGATAATTAAAAGAACTAACTGGGATATTGTGAGGCAGTTCTGGGAAAATGTCATGCGGCAATATCTGAAGGAAAAGAAAACTGTGGGTACCTTATTTCCCCAAGAACAGCATGATAAAGGACAGTGGGTAATTAAAAAGAATCCCATCTTTTACAAATCAGTTCTACTCTGACAACAGCTTTGTACTGTGATTGTAACTCCTTTGTGTTCAGGCTGGGGACGTTACTCTTGATTTACAGTCTTGCAAGTGAGATTGGAACTGGAATCATGCCCCCCCTACCCCCCACCCCTGCCCCAAAACCTCACCATGCCACTCTGACTTCTGTGCTGCTACAGGCGTTGGTAATGCCTTCAGAGCTGGGCAGCTGGCCAGCAGCTTCCGCTCCCCAGCCGCCTGCTTCAAAATCACGGAGATTTCAAAACTCCATCCAGACAGATAGCAAAGGACCAGAAAAAGAGGTCATGTCCAGGAAAAGCTGGACATATGGTAACCCTACTTAAGTTAACTATTTAAGCACCGCAATGACATGCAAAGGATCTAAAAGTTATCACAACTTTTTTTTGTGATCTCGCAACCCCCTTTTGAATCAGTTTGAGAAAGATTGCCTTAGATTATTAAAACACAAAGAATTTTTTAAAAAGTCAAATTGATTCTTCCCTCTTGACATTTGCTTTTTTTTCCTTTGTTTTAAATTTTGATTTTTTGCCATGCAAAATATTAGTCATCTTCATTTTGTTCCTTGTCAGTTTCACTGCTTGGTTTTCATGCACTAGCAAGAAGATGCAGTAATGTTTAGACTGCTGGTGTGGGGTAGGAAATATATTTATTTATTTTTTAAATTTCCATTGGAATTTTCATTAAAAGTTTATTAGTGGAAATACTTCTGTTGGTTTTAGGTTTTGTAACAGCTACATTTAGGTCCAAATTTGACCTGACAAGGTTACTTTAAAGGGCAGTGAGTAATGTATAGTTCAAACTAAGAGCTATTTTATGGGATTCCTGTTCAGTGCTCTGATTGGTGAAGAACATAGTCATTAACGACCAGGAAATGAACAATAACCTGACAAGAAACGACCAATTTTCCATCAATTAGAGCGAAGCCTCTTTTTGTCTTTTTGTAAAATTAAGTTTTGCTGATCGGTGATTACTTTTGTCTGACGACAGTTCATTAGAGTTTACATGGAGAGAATGTTAACAGTGTAACTAAGAGAAAAGGGAAAAAAGGCAGCAAAGCTAAAAGAGTTATAACAACACTCTCAGCAGCCTGGCTTGGTAAGAAGCATGAAGGCCAGATTCTGTGGTGGCAAAGCATAAATCCTGATGTGATGGAGTGATTCCAGGGTGACAGAAATCAGCATCCGTCCCCATAGAGAGAAAAGGTGGGGGAGTATTTGCTTGGGAGTACAGAGTTCATAAAAGGTCTTAAAACAGACAGACAACTTCTGCTGGGGAAAATGACAAGCTTTCAAGCTTCCACAGAGCTCTTCTTCAGGGCTGGACTCTGTGTAGCTTGCAAACGTGTCTCTCTGACCCACCTTGCCCCTCTAATATCCCGGGACCACAGGCTGTTTAAAAAAAAAATCGGATTGCTATTTAGTAGCAGTACTCTATTCTTACACAGGATACATTACAACGAAAGGCCAATGTCATTGTCTCCATTTTGGAGGTGGAGAAGCTGAGTCAGAGAGGGCCACATTTTCAAAGGTTAGCTAAAAGAGGCACCTAGTGAGATTTTCAGAGAGCCCAAGGTTCCTAATTCTTATTGGAACTGATGAAAATCACAGCAGGCTCCTCTGTTTATGTTTAGGTGCCTAAATATATTTCAAAATCTGGCCCAGGGTCAGTGGCAAAACCAGGAATAAAATTCTCATCTCCAGGCTTCCAGTTCAGTGCTCTATCCAAGACCCCCATAGCCTTCATCCTCGCTGTGAGATTTTCTAGTGGTACACATGGATTGTCCATGACTCAGCCGGAGAGCATAGCATTTCTTCACATCCCCACACGACAAAGCATGTTTTTGTCAGAACAACGTCACATCAAGTTATTATGGGACCCGCTAATGACCCTCAAATTACAGCATCAGAGCAGGACATGAGTTTGCCCTGAAGAAAACAGAGACAAGCCCTCCTCAAACGAAGACAATTTAAAAACACTATTATGATGGGAAGCAATCAGAAAGTTTAGTTATGAGGTGACACACTCTTGTTCCATAAATGGAGTTCATCTACCTACTGTACAACAGAGATGGGATGTGATTCATTTCTCACTCTGATTTACATTCTTGTAACTTCATTGGCTTCAATGGCACTACTCCAGATTTACTTCAATGGGGTGAGGTCGGAATCAGGGCCAAGCTCTGTATAGATAATTTACCTGTGCAGTATCAATATAAATCTGGATTACACAGGACAAAATACACCCCATCATGTGACATCTGTGTAGTAGAGCTGGGAAGACAACCCAAAATGTTGATATTTTTGACATCTTTTTCATCACAAATCGGGACAAGAAGCCCAAATTCCAATTTTTTCTTGTGAAACAAAATTAAAAAAAAAAGACAGGTCAACTCAAATGTTTTGCTTCAATACATTCATAACATTTCATTTCAATTTCAAAGCTTTGAAATATAAAATAAATACATTTCAAAATGAAGAAACATTTCAAAAAGAAAAATCAAACCTTTTTCGTTCTGAACATGGCAAAACAGGACATTTCGGAAACTTTTTCTCAGTTGAAATCATACTGATTTCACAAAAATTCTTGCCTTGATCAAAATGGCATCTTTTCAGGGCAATCAGTTTTGACACAAATACTCTGTGCATGACAGCATTTCTAAGCTCCCATGCTACAAAGCACACACACAAATCCACCCCTGGTTAGCTCAGCCCTTCAACAGATACCTCAATCCTATTGTCCTCAGTGGAACCTAAATACTTGCTTCAAGTTAGGCATACGCTTAAGTCCATGAGTAGGGAAGGCTGCTGGGCAGAACCCACTGCTATCTAAGTCACGCAAAAGGTCACTGCTAGCTAACACATGCAAATGGCCCCTGCTAGCTAACGCACACAAACGGCCACTGCTAGCTAACGCACACAACCGGCCACTGCTAGCTAACGCACGCAAATGGAAGACGAGGTTGGGAAGTGAAGACAGATATCCCAAACAATAGTACAGAATAAAGCAGGTCAGCCACTGAGTCCTTCCTTTTTGTGTCAAGTCAGTTAAACCAAGTCTCCATTTAAGCATGCGGGATAGCACATATGAATATTAAAGTTTTTGATGTGTATTTATTGTTGCAAGAAGAGGAAAAACAGGAGGATTTTGAAATAATAGATGTTAATAGGAATTCATTCTATCAAAGTGGACCAGCGCCATTTTTACCCTGAAATTAACCCAATCTTCCTGCCTGACCTCCTCTGTTTCCCCACCTAATTTGCTCCGTCTTTGCATCACATGCTGGCATTTACACTTGTGCAGTGGATAAAATGCTGCCGTATTAGGAGGGTAGCACTTCAGATCCACGTTATCCAGGAGTGAATGATGACACACTGCATAAAGAAAAGGGGGGACCAGATTCTTTGTCTCCACTCAAAAAAATGAGAAAAGTAGCAGGGCAGAAATCACTGATGACGCGACTTCCAATCTCTCAGCTATTCACACAAGAATATGAAATAGAATACAAACACTACAGGGCTCTTATCCGCACAAGAGTCCTTCTCAATAACCCTTTTGGAATGTTTAAAACATATTTTTAGATCTTCCTTTTAAAACTCCAAAGACGACCCTAAATCCAACCTACCTTTGGTTTTTCCCCCCCCCCCATTTTCAAAATTGCTGCTCCTCTAACCTCAGCTGATTTCAGGGGCAATGAGCTGTGTAAAACCATACATGAACAATCAGTTTAGAGGAAAATCTTCAGAGATCAGGCCTAATGTGAAAGATATGTGAATATTTTCCATATTTGCCATATGTAAAGCCCCCAATTCAGCAAAGTGCCATGTCAATGGGACATAAATATGTGCTCACTGCTTTGCTTAATTCAGAGCCAAGGCCGAATTTTCTAACCTGACCTTTCACTTGGGGGTGGTGCTGATAATTTTGGGTGCCTAACATTAGATAAGGTCCTTGATTCTCAGGAACATGAAATGTACCGTACTCTGCTGTACTAGAATAAAGGAGCCTTAAAGTGAATATAATTAAAATTTACCACTAGATCTATTTAATCATGGCGTGCCTAACTGTGCATGAAGGAGTTACGTGTTTGTTTGAAAAATCAGATCTGATTGAAACATCATTTCTACCAGGGATATTTTTAGTCTCTTTCTCCAAAAACTACTTGCAAATATACACCAGGGCCAGCACTAATGAACTTTGTAATTGATTCAATTTGATTATTTTTAAGACAATTCCCTAGTGGGCATCATGGGTCAATATATTAACAGATCTTTTTCATACCTTTTTTGGAACTCTATTCATAATTTTGTTTTGGGATATTTCCATTAAACTCTGCAAAATCAGAATTTTCCCCAGGGTGGCAGGGACAGGGACATACATAAAACACACACAAATGTTCCCCACATTTTCCTGGCCTTTGCTCAAAATTGAACTAATTTCAAACAAAATGTGGCCCACTTTGGTTGGAAATGAGGGTCCTTGCTTGACTTGAAACATTGGGTTAATTTTCACTCAGATTGAGCCGTTTACAAAATATTTCATAAAGGACCAACATTTCTTTCAAAACATTGGCCGTTTTAGATGAAAACGTTGCCCTTCTTGACTTGAGAAATAGGTCAATTTTCACTAAAAGTGGCCTACTTTCCTTAGTTTTTGGGCGAACTTTTCACACCAAATTCAGGCAAGCTTCAATGTTTCAATGAGATACAAAAGTGTTCACACTTATTTACTTATGCTAATAGACCTGACTCTGTTACTGGGCAACCCAGAGTCTAGGAGAGTAACTGTCCCTAAATACAGCATAGAAAAGCTAGGAAGAAGAGATGTCTCTACTGGGTGTCTATGGCTTGGCACTTCTCTCCTCATCACTATTCATGCTACAGATTGTGCAGCATTCTTCTTAGCTGAAGCTGCTTTTTTACAAGAGTGTTTACTTGCCCTGTGTTGTAAGTGGTGTATAGGTGTTATGGCTCATGTTCCTGGCCTTGGGCTCACTTGGACGAGCTGCCTATTGATGAGTAAAGCCACAGAACTGGGGCTTTCTGGGGTTGAGACATTTTTGGTATTGGCCATAGCCTATAGGAGAGAGATGGGTGTGAAATAGGAATGTAGCGGAGGGATGAAACACGAAAAGATTCTGAGCCAGTTGAAGGCCTGATCCAAAACCTATTGTAGACTGTGGAAAAATTCTCTTTAGCTGTAGTGGGCTTTGGGTGAGGTCCATAGATGTTAATCCTTTCTGCTCCCAGTAAAGACAATGATAAAAGTCTCATGAGCCTATAGGACCTGATTCAACTCCCCTGGAGCTCAGTGGAAATTTTCTATTCACTCCAATGGGAGTTGGACAAGGCTCATAGCCAGGGACCACGGTCTAGTGGTTAACGTACAGTAATGGAAACCAAGGCATGCAGGATCTATTCCTCGCTCTGAGTCTCTGAGGTCACAGAGGGGTGTTCAAAGAATGGAAACTGGTCTCAGCTCAATTTGTTACTTTCAGCCAATCCCTTCTGTTCTCAACCCCTCAGCAAAATGGGGATAATAATATTTCCCTACATCACAGGACAGGGAGGGTTGTGAAGCTTAATTTGTTAAGGTGTTTAAAGAGCATTGAGATCCTGGGATGGAAAGTGTTATGCAGAAAGGAATGTGGGTATGTGGGCACCTCCCCCTTGTATCTAATTTCTATAATAATGAACGATCAGTATATCGAGAGACAGATTAAAGTGAGTGAGACAGCTACCAAAAAAAAAAAAAAGATAAAATAAAATAAAGCATCCGGCTCTCCCTCATCTCCTAGCTTGGAACTCATTTGTGCCACCAGTTCCTGAATGGTGAATTATGCAGCCATTTCACGGGACACTTAGGAGTCAATTTGCAATGCGGTGCAGAGGGGAAATTGGGCACATTACTCCCCTGAACAATAACAGGGAGTTGCGTGGTTAATTTAACGCGAAGTCGGCAGTGAGTTCGCAGTTGATGGGACGAGAATGCTGCAGGCACATTGCACCGCTGCCCAGCTTGTGATGCTCCCATCCTGCTTGGCACAGGGTATCCTTCCTTGCACTAGAGATGGCAAAGAGCAAATGGGATTGGGGAAGATGGGAGAATGAGTAAAAAAGAAATAATGAACAGCCGTAGGAGTGAGTGGGAGGAAAATGACTGAAGATTTGCCACTGTAGACCCTGTTTACTTTTCAAGACGGTGGCTAGGCGAGGTGACATGTGTGTGCGTGCACACACACACACACACACACCCCATCAGAATCTGGCAGCTGAGCGCACAGTGGCAGCAAGCTGTTCTCATTACAGACCAGTGAGGCTGTTTACTCACCCAGCTGGAGATGGTTAGAGAATGATAAATAATGAAAGACAAAACATGATTTTCCCCTCTGTGGTTTCTATTTGTGTAACCATATGTCACAGTTCAATATGTCGGTATTTTTTCTAATGCTTTTTTTCAGGGAAGAGTTGATTTTTTCCATGCATTGGCTATTTTTCTGGTCCTGTGACAAAAGTTTTGGGGTTTGGATTCCTCCAATGCTTGGGGCATCCTTCCGGCAACATGGCTCTACGGAGAAGAAATCCAGTTAAAAACTGGGCACTCAGATACTGCAAGTGATGAACAGCTCAGAGATAGAGGGCCTGATCCTGTATCAGTTTACACTAATTTTACACTTGGTTGACATCAGTGATATCACTCTTGGTTTACACCAGCATGGGAGAAGAATCAGGCCTAAGTAAGGGAGAGTAGATAATAGCAGTACCTCTACAATGCTTTTCATCAAAGGAACAGAAAGTGATGTATAAAGGCTGATCGGTGCCATGAGCTGCATTCCACAGATAGGGAAACTGAGGCACAATGGTCAACTGACTTAACCAACATAACAAACTCAACCAGTAACTCAGTGCCAGAAGTGGGGGAGTCTGATGATCCCTGGAGCCAGGACCTATCCTCTGGCCACCTCACTATTGCTCATTAGAAGAGACTGTGAGACGCAAAGAAATCCAAGAAAACTCAGATTACTCTCTGACTCCCAGAGAACACTTGGCAGGGTGGGGAGGAAAAGAAATCTGCATCCTAGCATTAAAATGAGGAGTAGTCATGTTGTCAGCAGAAGAAGAGAAGGAGCAGGGGTGATGAGGAGAGGTGGTAGCAGTGGTGTAGAAGGAAGAAAATCACATGTATATATAGCTCCTGTCACTCCAAAATTCCCCCAAAAAACTTTACTGACTTTGGGATCAATCATGTTGCTATTCTTCAGTGGACACTACTTTTATCATTCTGTCTGCGTCTCTTCCAGTGCTGGGAATGGACCACATTAGTCTCTCTGTCCCTTTAGGCTTGCCCAACTTCCATCCCTTAGTAGTCAGTCAGGGGTTTCTTTTCTGTGATGCTCATTGAATGCAGAGCCCACATTCTATGGTACAGAAGTCCTACTATGCCCTTCTGATGGTTTTCCTCTAGCTGCACTCAGCACATTTTTTGTCTTAGGAAGTTCTCCTTCTCATCACACCCCTTTCCCACAGGAGACACAGTTCTGGGAAAGCAATTATCTGGTGACATCAGGCATGTCTTCAGATGAGGTAATCATTGTTTACAGGTGGTTTGCACATAAGCAGTGTTGTGTGTGTCTGCCAATGACCTTGAATCAGCTGTTCCATTCCCATGCAACTTGACTTATTGCTTTGGGGCCCAGTCCCACTCCTAAGTAAACAGTCAGCGAATCAATACATAGATCTAGGTTCAAATTAGATACTGGGTGCTCAAAAACCGTAGTGATAGGAACTGTGTTAAGAACCCAGATTGAATAGAGACTAAAAAAAATCACTCTGGTGTAATTTCACGACTTCAAGTAGAATTACACCAGAACCAAAAATGGGCCATTGTCCTGAAATAGCTTCAAGTGTCATGTCTCCATCATATACACCTCTTGAAATCAGACTCACTGGCCCATCAGGCAGTCCACCTTAGATGGAGGTCCAAGTCCTGTTACTTAGCATTTAATCATACCTTTTACATGATAACAGAGTCCTGTGGCACTTTTAAAGACTAACAGATTTATTTATCGCATGAGCTTTCGTGTCCCAACATCACAAGAAAAAGTATTCAATGTGGACTCCTCCTGACGGTCGGAACAACAGACTAGACTTCTATATAGATTGTTTCCGCCACCGGGAAAAGGCTGAAATTGTGGACAAACAACATCACTTACACCATAACCTCAGCCATGCAGAGCGTAATGCCCTCCAGAGCCTCAGAAACAACTCTGACATTATTATTAAGGAGGCTGACAAGGGAGGTGCCGTCGTCATCATGAATAAATCGGATTACGATCAGGAGGCTTATAAACAGCTGTCCAATAGAACGTTCTACAAACCACTCCTCTCTGACCCCACTGAGGAATACCAAAAGGAACTACAACACCTACTCAAGAAACTCCCCAAAGCAGCAGAAGAACAAATCAAGACAGACACACCGCCAGAACCCCGTCCAGGGATATTCTATCTACTACCAAAAATACATAAAAGAGGAAACCCCGGACGCCCCATCATCTCAGGCATTGGCACGTTTACAGCAAGATTATCTGGCTATGTGGACTCTCTCCTAAGACCCTATGCTATCAACACATCTAGCTATCTGAGAGACACTACAGATTTCCTGAGAAAAATCCAATCCATTGATGGTCTTTCAAAAAATACCACCCTGGCCACTATGGACGTAGAGGCTCTTTACACTAACATCCCACACAAGGTTGGATTACAAGCTATTAGAAGAACTATCCAAGATGATGACACAGCTAAACTTGTAGCTGATCTCTGTGACTTTGTACTCACCCACAATCATTTCAGATTTGAAGATAATTTATACCTTCAAGTCAGTGGCACTGCTATGGGTACCCGCATGGCCCCACAATATGCCAACATCTTTATGGCCGATTTAGAACAACGTTTCCTCACATCTCATCCCAAAACACCTCTACTTTACCTATGCTATATTGATGACATCATCATCTGGACCCATGGTAAAGATGCCCTTGAAGATTTCCATAGAGATTTCAACAATTTCCACAACACAATCAAACTTAGCCTGGAACACTCCATACAAGAGATCCACTTTCTGGACACTACAGTGCAAATCAGCGATGGGCACATAAAGACCTCCCTATACCGCAAACCTACTGATCCGTATAGTTACCTACATCCCTCGAGCTTTCATCCTCGACACACCACATGATCCATTGTGTACAGTCAAGCCCTAAGATATAACCGCATGTGCTCTGACCCTTTAGACAGAGACAGACACGTTCAGGATCTCTACCAGGCATTCTTAAAACTACAGTACCCACCCGCAGAAGTGAAGAAACAAATTGACAGAGCCAGACAGGTACCCAGAAGTCAACTACTACAGGAGAAGCCCATGAAAAACAACAACAGAACGCCACTGGTCGCCACCTACAACCTCCAAGCCAGACCTCTTCAACACATCATCAAAGCCTATTTTACAAGATGATCCCTCACTCTCTCAAGCCTTAGGAGACAGACCTCTCCTTGCTTTCAGACAGCCCCCTAACCTTAAAAGGATACTTACCAGCAACTACAGATCATACAACAGAAACACTAAAGCAGGAACATATCCCTGCAACAGACCACGCTGCCAACTTTGCCCTCATATCTACATTGATGACACCATCACAGGGCCTAATCAAGCCACCTTCTCCATCAAGGGCTCATTCACCTGCTCATCCACCAATGTAATTTATGCCATCATGTGCCGGAAATGCCCCTCTGCCTTATATATTGGACAGACAGGACAGTCTCTGCGCCAAAGAATAAATGGACACAAATCTGACATCAGAAATTGCAACACTACAAAACCAATAGGGGAACACTTCAATCTCCCTGCTCACTCCCTTGACGACTTAATAGCTGTGTTGAAACAGATGAATAACAAATCACAGCTTCAAAGAGAAACTGCAGAACTCGAACTTATATGCAAATTTGACTCAGTTGTCTTGGGGTTAAACAGGGACTATGGATTTTTCTCTCATTACAACAAGTGATTTGACCTCACCCTCCTCTATGTGCTGTTCCCCAGTGTTTGAATTCTAACACCTATTTGGATTTGCTGTTACAGCCTGACCTGATCCTATGTCATACACTCCCCTGCATTTAATTTCCTCCCATTCTGTAACTTTCCCATCTTCAAAGCGTCTGACGAAGTGGGATTTTCTCCCACGAAAGCTCATGCGATAAATAAATCTTTAAAAGTGCCACAGGACTCTGTTGTCTTTCTACAATAGACTAACACGGCTACCCCTTTGGACTTTTACATGATGTTACCTATGAGACCTACTCTATAGAAACATAATCAGAAAGCATCTGCTGTGTTTGAATTACATCAATTAAATTTAACAAACACACCTCCTCACATGGCTGATCAAATTTTAAAACGTATGAAAAACATTTCTCTGGAGATTTCATGTATATTAATCTTGAAATGTCTGGCAGGAACATCACCAGCCCCCCTCCCACCTCCCATACACACATTTGGATTTTCATGTTCCTCCGCTCTGGACTTCTCTGCCTTCTATTACGAATTCTGTACTATTCTAGGCAGGCCATTGACATGGTTTAAAACCCCTAAATATTTGTCCCTTTGTGTTTAGATTCAAACACTTCAAGCATCTTTGAAAAGTATAGGGGACCTATGACCTATGAAAGTCAGAGTGAAATCTGAACAGGGCCTGAGTACCTTGCTAGTTCGCCCTCTTTGCCAAAGCCATCCTACAACCACTGATGGTCACCAAAAACTGGAATTACATGTGCACCACCTGCTAAGCCCTCTTCCCTCAGACTCTCCTCATAAGTCATGTGCTCCAACTTCCTAATCATTTTCGTTGCCCTCCACTGGACTCTCTCCAATTTTCCCACATCCTTTCTGTAATGGGGGCCCAAAACTGGATACAGTACTTCAGATATGGCCTCACCAGTGCCAGAGAGAGGGGAATAATTACTTCCCTCGATCTGCTGGCAATGCTTTTACTAATGCAGACAAATATGCCATTAGGCTTCTTGGCAACAAGGGCACACTGTTGACTTACATCCAGCTTCTTGTCCACTGTAACCCTCCAGGTCCTTTTCTGCAGAACTGCTGCCTAGCCAGTCGGTCCCCAGTCTGTAGCAGTGCATGGGATTCTTCTGTTTTACGTGTAAGACTCTGAACTTGTCCTTACTGAACTTCAGATTTTTTTTTTGACCCAATCCTCCAATTTGCGTAGGTCACTCTGTATCCTATCCCTACCCTCCAATGTATCTACCGCTCCCCACAGCTTAGCATCATCTGCAAACTTGTGTTTAGTGTTACCTGCAAACTTTGCAAGTTTGCATTATTATAATTATTTGTATTGTGCTAGTGCAATTTCTCTGAGATAACTGAACATCCAAGTTGATGGTAACTACTACTGTCCTGGACTGCATTTGAACAGTTGACTAGGGAGTAAGAGACTTAACAGGTGCCTGATTCCAGATTTGAGCACCTAATTACCTTAGGCCCCTTGAAAATCCCAGCCTCAAAGGCTTCAGATCACATTACTAGTCTGTGTAGTCCCTTATTATCTCCTTCCTTCAATCGTCAGAGTTCTAGGGTTAAATTCAGCTCCTGTATAATTACAACTGCTTACACCAGGATGAATTTGGTTCTCCAGACTCCAAAAACATCAGCAGCTCAGAGGCAAAAGCGCTTCCTGATTTGCGTTGGTTAGCTTCCCTGTGTGTGTTTTAAGGGGGAAAATAAAAGGATCCCCCTGCCTCAGGCTTTGGTGGACTGAAGTAGGGCAAGCCCATGAGACATTTATCACAAGATCAAGACAAACGGTCACAATCAGAGTAAAGCAGGGGAAGCAGAGCGTATGATAACCGTTTGCAAGGGATTTTGATTTCACATGTCGCATGCCTTCCCTGCACATTTATCCTTCACAGAAAACCTTTCAAGGCTCAGTATCTCAGGGATCAAATCCTCACCACACGCTGGGATCTGTGAGCACCACTCTATGGCTGAAATTAAACTTCCTAGTGATTAGCACTTCAAGTTTTCAAAGTCTTGATCCTGTAGTGGACTCCCCAGTGCCTTCCATGACTGCATTGTCTAGGCTGGGACATAGGGAAACAGTACATGGCACAGGTTGGCAGCTAGAAAACCAGAGAGAACAAACAGTGTTTGTCTGACCAGAAGCTTTTCATATTCATTGTAACTGAGCTCTGTCTTTTCTGGGACCACTAATCATGGACCAGGGGAACATGACAATAGGTGCTGTGCAAACATGGAACAAATAGGTAGTCCTGGCCCCCATTCTCAACCATGAAGGTCATACATCACATCCCTAATCAAATACAGAGGAGGCTCAACTTTTTATATCTTTAAAGTCTCCTCATTCCCCAAGTCATTTTTGGCACCCATCCATTTTCAGTGACCCCAGAGCTGGCCTCAGTCAAGCACCATCTATCTCCAGAGGGCCCCAGAATGAAAGAGGAGGGGACGCCTAGAGCTCAGGAGTGGATGCGAAAAATATTCATGTCATTCTAAAGCTGCAATATCAGTGTTTACTGCAGAGTTTTCAGGGTCAGCCTAGAGGGCTTCTGTTGAAGAAACTTGCTTAAGACTGGCCTATACTATGGGGCTAAGTCGGTGGGAGATACACATTCTGCGTGCTGCAGAATGTGTATCTCCTGTTGACTTAGTTACTCTTACTTACTGCACTGTCTTCACTCAGCTGTGTCAACTTGAAGTGCTCTCCAGTCGACGCAGTCTTACTCCACTTGGAGGGGAGTAGTTATTGAGTTAACCAGAAAGCACTTCCAAGATCTGTTGAGCAGGTCTACATTGGCCACTCAATCAGTCCCGTGGATCGACACAGTTTTTTCAGTATAGACAAGGCCTTAGACTTCAAGCTTGTTACTCCTTGTAGCTTTAGAATGATTTGGGGTTTCCATTCTCCAAAGCAAAGGTATGCTTTGGAGCCAACATTTTCTTCCATCTGGTCTCCAAATGGCCCCCACATATACCAACAATCCCAGACTCTGGAAAATTTGGCCCAACTTTCTGGCTGGAATCTGAACCCACAATGTTAGGTGGTTTCAGGGAAAAGGTTTCCTTAATTTTTTGTTCCCATTTCTGAAAGTCAAACCAAGGTTTTAGTTTGGGTGTTGCAAGACCTCACCAGTTCTATAGAACATCTCTTTATATTGACCAATGAGTTCCCTTCTAATATGGAACTGACTCTACAGTCAAGTGTACACAGGATGCAGCTCTGAGGTCAACATTATGCTTCTTTTCATTATGTCTACACAATCCGCTCCATCTCAGAGTTATCTGCAGCACAGATCCAGCATACTGCACCTGGGATTTTCTCCCATGAAAGCTCATGCGATAAATAAATCTGTTAGTCTTTAAAAGTGCCACAGGACTCTGTTTGCTTACCTAAGTACTTACATGGATCTTATCACTGTAGTATCTGTGCACTTACCAAGTGCGTAAAAACCAGTGACAGGCTGGTCATAACAGCATTACGTGACATACGTATGGGTTGTGTATAAAGAGATGTGTATATGCGGAGAAAATACGTTCTTCAAGTATTGGGGATGCAGGAAATAAACAAGCCTGTCCTAGTCAAAGGAACATGGAGTTACAGGTCTGCTTGGCTTTACAGGCAAAGGACAAGGAAAGTACATTTACACATAATGTAAACATTGTGATTAAGTCAAGCAAAAAACCAATTTGCCCTGAGGATGAAGAAGGAGCTTGGTGCTGAAGAACAAGCAATGGTGGGAAGGAACTTTGGTTTTACTTTTCAGAGAATACCTATCAAAGGTTTTCTGGACTCTGAGCAGGAAGAAAGAGAACTGCTTAGTTACACGTCTCATAGGGGACAAAGATCTTTGGAGTCTGTGACAAGGGACTCTTCCTACCTGAAGAGCTGGACATTCTGATGGCTTTCTGTAAGTGTTTCAGCAAAGATACAGCTTGCTAGCATTAAGTTTTAGACACTAGAAAATGGGATATTTTTGTTTGGAACCCGGCCGTGTTTCTTTTTCCTCTTACCTAGTATCACTTAAATCTATATTCTTCACTAATATGCTTAGTTTACTATAAGCCATCTCTGAGCTGTTCTATTGAAATAAGCTGGACATCCCAACTGAAGCAGCAAGCGGGTGTGTATTGTGTCTGGTTGAAGACAACCTTTATTATTGTCTGTAAATGTCCAGTGAGGGACTGGACACTGCAAAAAGATGCTTCTGAGGCACTGGCATTCCCTGGATGTGACCTGCAAGGCATGGTTATCCTGGCAGTCTCAAGGGCTATGTCTACACTTACTAAAATTAGTTCAGATTAGTTAGTTCGAACTAACTAATTTTAAGTGCCATTCATGGCACTTGCTTAGTTTGAATTAGCGATCTCCATTGAGTTCAATGGGCTGGTTAGTTTGAACTAAGAAATTAGTTCGAATTAGCATGGCCACATTGGCTAATTCAAACTAGTTAGTTTGAATTAACCCTTTAGTTCGAATACCCTATTCGAACTTATTAGTTCAAATTAAGGAAGCCCTTAATTCGAACTAACTAAAGCCTAGTGTAGCCCTGGCTTTAGTTAGTTTGAATTAAGCTTCCTTAATTCGAACTAACTTGCCAGTGTGGACATAGCCAAGGAGTTTGCTGGCAAGTTAGAATTAGTGCAGCAGGGACCTGCTCCAGTGAAGCTCACATTTGCTGAGGCAGAGAGGTAACACCATGGTTTATGGCACTGGGCAGTGTTACTGCAGGGAAGGGTTGTTAGCCCCATTATACAGATGGGAACCAGTAGCACAGAGACTGAGTGACTTGCCCACAGTCAAAGAGGGAGCCTGCGGCAAAGCCAGGAACCAAACCATGGAACCGATTCCATTTCCTGCTTCAATGACTAAACCACAAGAGTAGTGACACTCCGTGGTATCCATCTGTTTGAATACAGGATTGGGAGACAGGAGTCTTGGTTTCTATTCCTGACTTCATCACCACATACCATGGACAAATCCTGTTGCCTTTCCAGTTCTCGTCTTCCCTCCACCCTCCCCCCCATCCTCTGGTTTCAACGCTTATCTACCTCCTAGCATTGTGAGACCCAATTAATAAAGGTTTATGATGTGCTTTGAGATCTGCTGTCAAGTTCTAGTTACTAGCATGGTCCTCTGCCAAACTATCATCGAACATATACAGCATCAGGATGAAAGACTCTGGAGAAGGGCAGGGGATCATGGCCATCACAGCCAGACAGTCACATCGGTAATGCGTCGCCATTCTGATAGTTTTCCCTCCCAAACCTTCTCTCAGAATCAGGTACTGATTATTCCAAAACAGATCTGCCTCTACAGGCAGGCCACAGGTCAGTAGCAAGAATGGGAGAACACAGCTACTGCTTTGCTGGAGAACCAGCTCTGACGATCAACTTCTGCAATCAGGCATCTTGCGTACTACGCTGCATAATCCGTATCCCCTTAGCAAGGGACGGCATTACACCCCCCCCTTCCCCTCCTTCTCTCCACCCCCCAACTGCTTCTTCCCTCCAGGGACCCCGAGTGCTTTGCTTGAGGGCACTGAGTGAATCATTCAGTAACACACAAATCTCTGAGTCCTCTTTAGACATCCCAGGAGGAGGCAGATCTGAGGGAAGTCGGCAGAGAAGATGCCTGCAGCAATGTCAGTTCTAGAACAGTCGGGCTGACAGGATTCTGAGCGGGGATTAAGGCTGGGATCAGGGATGCAGGGAAAATGAAAACAGATTCTGGCTTTCAGGCATGCTTCTATTGTGTTTGTCTTCTTGTTTGTTCTTAAAGGAAGATTGACTCCCTGGGCATTTGACTTTAAAAAGCCCCAGATCACCTTCCTGAAAGGCCCTGTGTTCACCGCAGCACCGCTTAGATGCTTCCGCCTCCAAAGACTTTTGTTAACATAAAAAGTATGGGGCAGGCAAATGCAGAACGTTCAGATCTCAGGATAAGCACCTAACTTCCACCTGTTTCTTAAACTCACCCAAATCCCCTGGGCCTGGGTAACTGGGCTGGACAGTGTCTTGAGAAATGATTCTCTCTGGGCCAGATGCAGATATGATGTGGAAGGGGTCTAAGCTATAGGCCCACCCCTAGAGGGATGAATTTGGCCCTTGGTGTCTAAAGCTGCTCTAATTTATATCTTTTTCCAGCCCCGCTGCATGAAAGTTGCACCCATTTAGGTTTTCTTAAGCCTCATATACATGAATAATAGTCCTCAGCTTTTATATAGCACTTTTAATCAACAGATCTCTATAAGTGCAACCATAGTTTATAGCTAAGTAACAAGTCATGACCTCCTCTCATCCAACCTGGGTATAACAAGTACAGTTCAATTGTGTTCACAAGTAAGCTTTTCTTCACAACCGTGAACATTTGTGGGTCCACCCTGTTTCACAGTGCATTCTGAAAAGACATGGGCAGCTATTCCCTAGTGCCTCCGTAGGCGATGGAGTGCCAGGAAGACATACACACAAAGCAGCCTCAGCAACACATGGACTGCTGCACTGGAATGGCCTATGTCAAAGGGAGCAAGAACGCAGAAGCGAAGCCAAAACAATGATATAGGCAAGCTTTGGTGGTCCCATCTATAGTGTAAGGACTGGTTACAGGAAGACAGTCCTGTGTCAAGCTGTGGGCAAAGTCAATTCACAATTAGCTGCAGTGATTAATTTGTAATTAAAGTAGTGCTGAGGCTCTTACAGTTTTTTTTTTTACTTTCATAACTGATGCAGTAAGATAGGGGTAGCAGGGCTATGAACTGCCAAGCCTAGAAACTGGCGCAAATTAAGTAATGGTTAGTGGTCATGGTTACAAACCAAGGATTATTGTGTGCAGACACAAAGTAGTTCACAAACTCATCCGTGGCCATTCATCGAGATACCAACAAACGGATGCGTGATACCTGTCTCAAGACTTTTAAGGCTTGTTGCTTCTAATATGGCTGGTAGAACTGCCTTTCTGGGGATTTGTTTTGGCATTCATTGGGCTCCCTGTAGGAACCAGGAAACATAGAAGCAGCAAAACAATGAATAATGATTTGGAAGAGGGACAGGAGAAGTTAACCAGCCTTTTGAGAACCTTCACAGAAAGTTAGTTTGAATCTTGTACCCTTGGTTGCTCTATTCTTCTTTTACCTGAGGCATTCTTTCAGGAGTGAATGAAAACCCTGCTATTAAAGACAACAGAGTCTTGTGGCACTTTTAAAGACTAACAGATTTATTAATCGCATGAGCTTTCGTGGGAGAAAATCCCACTTCAGCTGTGTCATACACTCCCCTGCATTTAATTTCCTCCCACTCTGTAAC
>ML685892.1:3568182-3634635 GCA_007922175.1 Pelusios castaneus
GTTACAGAGTGGGAGGAAATTAAATGCAGGGGAGTGTATGACACAGCTGAAGTGGGATTTTCTCCCACGAAAGCTCATGCGATTAATAAATCTGTTAGTCTTTAAAAGTGCCACAAGACTCTATTGTCTTTCTACAATAGACTAACACGGCTACCCCTTTGGAACCTGCTATTAAAGAATGGGTGCCATGTAAATCACTCTTCTGTCTAGTTTTAGCATTAGTATTAGCATGGCTCCATTACAACATCACCTGAGGACATCAGTTTTTGATGTATTTATTCTGTGAGGTAACTATTATCCCCAGTTTATGGGGGACTGAGGAACAGAGAGACAAGGTGACTTGCCCAAGGTCTGTGATGGGAGACTTGGGTTCAATTCCTTTTTGAACTACAGCTGGGTGTGAAATGGTTTTACTATTGTGCCAAAATTTGGAAGATTTCAACGTCTTCCCATTCCACTTTGAAACAAACTCAAGACCTTTAATTATTCCCCTCCTCCCCACAAAAACAAAAAGCGAATTAAACAACATAAAAGAGAGACAGAGAGCATGTGAAAGAGACACTACAATAACCAACTGATGAGGGCGTGCACCTGGGATGTGGAGACCCAGAGTGAAGTCCTCACTCAGAATCAGGCTCTTGCTGTTTTGACAAGAAAACCCATCTTGGGCCCTTCCCAGCAAAAGTTGGTTGAAACTAACCCCTTTCCTGCAAAAAATTCTGGTTTCAAAGAATCGCCATTTTCTGACAGAACGCTTTTGTCAAAAAATAAAGTCCCAGGCAGCTTTGCTTCCACGTGCCAGGCACCTGCCCTATCCACTGGACCATCCTTCCTCAGGATAGAGAGGAAGAGTGGGCACTGTATGGTGGCAGACACAGACACTCATCTGCTGCTTGCTCCCCTTTCCTTCAAATTGTGTCACTGCAGCCACCCTGTAGGTTACAAACTTTCTCCTCACCAGCACCCACTGGACCATGCACCATGTTGCCTGCTATCTTCTTACCAAAGGTGCATCAGGGCCGTATCTTGCCACAGGGCCTAGTCAACCTGGTCTTACACCCATTGATTTCATTCCCAAACACTCCTTGACTGTAACAGGAGCAAGGTGAGACCCACAACTCATCATTAATCATCGCAGCCCCACATCCAGTCTTGTTGCAAAGAAATGCAGATTTTCCCTTGCAGAGGCCTATTTGTGCAGACCAGGGCTGTCTTCATGTCTCTCACCTCTTGGTCCTCACATTCCATCTAGGGAGGGAGGCTGTCTCTACACATCTCACCAGAGGCCCTCCTCTGCCCCATGCTGAGGGGGCAGGAGTCATGCCCATGCCTCTTACCATCAGAGCTCAGGCTGGCCTACAGCAGGAAGGTTTTCTTTCCTCTGGCCCACATGAACAAGCAATTACTGCTAGAGCCCACCTGGCCTGTCTTAGGAGCCTGGCTACCCGGAACATCTCTAGCTCACATTAAGAGCTATGCTATCTCTGTGTCCCCTGGCCTGTGGGGCATGGAGTGTTTCCAAAATCCGGAGCTATGTCTACACTGGCAAGTTAGTTCGAATTAAGGAAGCTTAATTCCAACGAATTTAAGCCTTGGCCACACTAGGCTTTCATTAGTTCAAATTAGGGGCTTCCTTAATTCGAACTAATAAATTCGCTTATACTTTTCGAAGTAAGTGTTAATTCCAACTAGTTAGTTCGAATTAACCCAATGTGGCCATGTTAGTTCAAACTAACCGGCACATTGAGCTCAATGCAATTGACTAATTCGAACTAAGCAAGTGCCATGCGTGGCACTTGCTTAGTTCGAACTAAAATTTGCTAGTTCGAATTAAGTTAATTTGAATTAACTAATTCGAACTAACTTTGGTAAGTGTAGACATAGCCCCGGTGATATGCCTTACTGAACAGGGACGGTAGCAGTGTTTAATTTGTCCCCGGCATGTCTAGGCTCGGCAGTTCATAGCCCTGGTACCTTTCTAATTGCCACTTCTGTTATGAAAGTGGGGAAAAAAATTCTTGAGCCTCTGCATCTCTTTTATTACAAATTAAGCACTGGAAGGTAGGACAGTCCAAATACCCTTTCCAGAGCAGTTACTGGCCCCTCACAACTCAATGCTGCCACAATCACCTGTCATTCAAACAATGTTTACATTCAAAGCAAATCTGGACTTTCTTCCCTCTATTTTCTTTCTTGTAAGTCTCTTATCTTCATACCAACCATTAACTGTCTCCCCCGTCTTCCAACACTAGCCTCTTAACTCCTTCCCCCATCCCCATGCTGACTCATTTGATCTCTTTTGTTGTGTCTTCAAACCGATGGCTCGACAACTCTTTCACTCCATCATTACCGTCTGCGCAATGTTACGTCCTCTCCACAAAACAAACAAGGAGTCCCGCGGCATTTTTAAAGACTAACACATTTATTTATCACATGAGCTTTTGGGGGAGAAAATCCCACTTTGCGTCTGACGAAGTGGGATTTTCTCCCACGAAAGCTCATGTGATAAATAAATGTGTTCATCTTTAAAAGTGCCACGGGACTCCTTGTTTGTTTTGCTGACTTAGATTAACACGGCTCCCCCTTTGGAACTTTTCCTCTCCACAGTGACTCTTTAGAATGGGCCTGTCCCCTGCATTTTGATGGTATAATGCACCTCACAGCCCCATCAGAACATCAATATCGCAACAAGAGCAGCTCACAAGATGGGCCATAATGCTTTTGTACTCAAACATAATTCTCCGCTTCACTCTTCTGACACTTTCATTTTAGCCCTCCTCCCCACTTTTCCCCTTCAAGATACAAAAGACACCAAATTTATTCTCTCTTCTCCCCTCTTTTCTCCTCCTTCAATACACAACATTCAACCCTCCGTTTTCAGGGTGGGTTACCCCTCCTTTTTTTTTATTTAAGTTTTTCTTTTAACTTTCAAGGTCAACAGGGACAGATAATGCCACCAGTGCCTGTTTGATATGTGAGCGCTATTGGCGTCCATTGCCACGGTTTCCGTGGTAACACAGTAACCATTAATTTTCAATTAAAGTAGACAAAAAGCCCGATGACAGCTCCAGGTCTGCTGAAGATGTCAAGAATCCGTATTAATATACAGCAAGAGAGCATAATTGTGTGTCCATCTTCCCAAGCAACGAAAATGGGGGGATAATTACCAGCTAGAAAGCCACTCTGTAATTTTGTTCTTACTGTCACCACAACCCTACATATTAGCATAAATTAAAAGCAGGGTTTATTGTTACCAAAGTGCATTGATATTTCCAGCCTATTTTCTTCCTTTTAACTGTTTGTTGTTGATGAGTGACACTTGGACACATGGCGAGGGACTGGGTGCATCCCCAGGAACTATCTGAATGCAGGGAAGTAAGGAATGAAGTCTTGGGATGCCATCTAGGTGAAAGGAAGAAAGAGAAATTCATTTATGTATAGGGACTGTTTTTGGATCCAATTCCCAGCTTTCTTCCATCCTCATCAGTTTCTTCAGGAATGAGAAATGTCAGTTCTGTGCTCTCTCTGAGCTGGTATTACTCAGCTCTGGCATGTTCTTCCAATTCTCTGCATTCCTCCTCTCTTTCTTGGATTTTCCATTGCAGACCATTTCAGAACTGAGATAGCCCCTGCTTCACTCACTCAGTTAGGGTGTATTTTCATTCTCCAGACCCAAGACTTTTCCCATGGATCCTCAAGTATATCCAAACCGATACATCTTTCCTTCAAATTTCACAGCCTCTTCACTTGGGTAGGTAGAGAAAGGAAAGCTGTAACTTTTTGGCTCTCTCTTTTACAGAGCCTCCTGGAAGAAAGGTGTTTCCATTCCCTCACACTCTGTTTGAAAATGCTTCTAGGGTCAAGTCATATTCATTCTCCACATTAAATACCACAGAACACCTGAGAGCCAACGGTTTTCCACCATCCACATTCTTAATCCAGGATGTCCTAGAACTGAAACATTCCCATTCTCCACACTTGCCGACAAGAGCTGAAAAGACGTTTCCCTTCTTCATGCTTTCTGGTCCCCCTTTCCTCTCCCAAGCAAGTCATTTGGTGTTAAATGATTAGCCCCACAGTCCCCAGTACTGTCATCACGTCCTCTTCAATACTCACCTTGAAGTCTCTAACTGCTGGGTTCCTAGTGATAGATTCTGAATCCATGAATTTAAGTGAATGGAAAAAGCAGGTTCCTTGTATCATATCCAGAGAAAGCTGTCCTTCAAAAGGGAATTTAGTGTAATTACCCTTAAGGGAGCTATTCTCACACAGTCAGTCACAACACTGACCTGCTGGCTGGGATCTGACAGGGAAATTACAGGCTGTATATTCAACAGAAGGGGCTTCCTCCCTTCTTAGGAGAAAGATGAAATGCAGAGGCTTGAAAAGAAAAGTATTGGCTTCTAGGTTTCAAATCAATTTCTTACACAGGGTTTTCCTTTGTACAGAAATTAGGGGTGTGGAGGTGTTGGGAATGAGTGTTTTGTGAACTGCAGTAAGAAACCTGGAGATATGAATCCCAAGAGCTACTTCTCAGGAACTATCATCTTAAATAAATATGTAATTAGAAGGGGAGCATGGCAAAAACCAGAGATGGGGCCATCATACTTTAAAGTGGTCAGCTGGAAGTAAGTTTCATGGTGATGACTATTGTCTACTAGGTAGAGAACCACCAAACTCATTGCTATCCAAATACTCACATGGCCCTCACCACCATATTAACTAAGCTACTAGACATCATCAGCAGAGAACATCAGAATGGCCATACTGGGTAAGAGCAATTATGATCCATCTAGCCCAGTATCCTGTCTTCCGACAGTGGCCAATGCCAGGTGCTTCAGAAGGAATGAATAAAACAGGCCATCAAGTGATTAATCCCATTGCCCATTCCCAGTTTCTGGTGAACAGCAATCCTAGCCTATCCTGGCTAATAGCCATTGATGGACCTACTCTCCATGAACTTATCTAGTTCTTTTTCAAACCCCATTATAGACAGGCCTTCACAACATCCTCTGGCAAGGAGTTCCACAGGTTGATTTTGCTTTGTGTGAAGAAATACTTTCTTTTGTTCATTTTAAACATGATGCCTATTAATTTCATTTTGGGACCCTTAGTTTTTTTGTTATGAGGAGTAAAGAAAATGGCCTTATTTAATTTTTCCACACCAGTCATGATTTTATAGACCTCTGTAATGTCTCCTCTGAGCTGTCTCTTTTCCAAGATGAAAAGTCTCAGTGTTATTAATCTCTCCTCAGTTGGAAGCTTTTCCATACCTTAATCAGTTTAGTTGCCCTTTTCTGTACCTTTTCCAAGTCCAAAATACCTTTTTGAGATGGGGTGAGCAGATCTGCACACAGTATTCAAGATGTGAGCATACCATGGATTTATAGAGAGGCAATACAATATTTTCTGTTTTATTATCTCTCTCTTTCCTAATGATTCTCAACATTGTTAATTTTTTGACTGCCGCTGCACATTGAATAGATGTTTTTAAAAAAAACTATCCACAATGACTCCAAGATCTCTTTCTTGAGTGGTGATGGCTACTTTAGACCCATCATTTTATCCGTATAGCTGGGATTCTGTTTTCCAATGTGCATTACTTTGCATTTATCAACATTTTGTTGCCCAGTCACCAGTTTTGTGAGATTCCTTTGTAACTCTTCAGAGTCTGCTTTGGATTTAAGTATCTTGAATAGTTTTCCATCCTCTGCAAATTTTGCCACCTCATTTTTTTTGCCCTTTTTCTAGATCATTTATGAATATACTGAATAGTATTGATCCCAATACAGACCCCTGACAGACACCACTATTTACCTCTCTCCTTTCTGAAAATGGACCATTTATCATTACTCTTTATTTCCTATCTTTTAATCAGTTACTGATCCAGGAGAGGACCTTCTCTCTTATCCTATGACCACTTACTTTGCTTAAGAGCCTTTGACAAGGGACCCTGTCAAAGGCTTTCTGAAAATCTAAGTACACTCTATCTGCTAGATCACCCATGTCCACATGCTTGTTGACCCCTTGTTGAGATAGGTGAGGCATGGTTTTCCTTTAGGAAAAAAACATGTTGACTCTTCCCCAACAAATTGTGTTAATATAAGTGTCTGATAATTATGTTCTTTGCTATAGTTTCAGCCAATTTGCCTGGTACTGAAGTTTGGCCTACTGGCCTGTAATTGCCAGGATCGCCCCTGCAGCCTTTTTAAAAAATTGGTATCACATTAACTATCCTCCAGTCTTCTGGCACAGAAGCTAATTTAAATGATAGGGTATATACAGAGTCTAAGGATCAAATGGACCATACAGACTGACTCCCCTCACACCTGATCACAGCAGTGTTGGAGAAGCCTGCGCTGTTTCTTTCTGTGCTGTGCTTGTTCCATGGATAAATGCAGGTCTTCAGTTTCCATCTTCAGTCTTTCAAACCACCACCTTTTGCCACCCCCAAACTCAGTTTAAACTTTTAAATATGGAATCAGTGATTAAATGGCAGTGACAAACACCACAATTACTTTTGTGAACCTGTGATGTGTCATTACAGATCTGGATGCTCACACAGCAGCCTTGGTGAAGTAGAACATCCCAGTGGTTAGACCTCCGGTCTGGGACTTGGGAAATCCACATTTAACTTCCTGCTCCACCACAGACTCTGTGTGTGACCGTGGGCAAGTTAGTTAGGTCTAGATCCTCAAAGACATTCAGGAACCTACCAATCTAAATCTAGACCATGCTGTACTTGCTCTGTGCTCTGACCATAGTAACACTTTCTTGCTTCACAGTGGTGTTAGCAAGGAAAAATACACTAAAGAGCGTGAAGCACTCAGGTATTACAGTAATGGGGCTAGCTAATGCCACAGATAGATAAGCAATTGAGTCTAATTCGAGGCCTCATTCTGTCATAGTCTTGGAATCTTAAGGGTGGCTACTGGGACGCTGCCCTGCGTACATTCCCATTGTTCCTGTTCCAAAGGGGTAGCCGTGTTAGTCTAGGTCAGCCAAACAAACAAGGAGTCCTGTGGCACTTTTCAAGACTAATAGATTTATTTATTGTTCCTGGTTATTCTAACTGGACTTGAATTAGAAACAGTCATTTACTGAGATACAATGCCAGTGACTGTGGGACCCTAGCTTAGTTGAGACTTCCAGATACTACTGCAATATAAACAAATCATCTCCTGAGGAGGGCAGGGAATTTGTGGAAGATGCTTTACTGGTTGTAAAGCGCCAAGTATAATTATGGTGATGACTTTTCTTTCCTATGCAGGGCATTTGGGGCTCTGTGCATTAATAGGATTAGATCATCCAGGTCACTTCTTTCACGGCTGGTTTTGCATCCAGGAAGCTGCAGGAATAATGCACTAATTCTAAGAGAAGTTATACGTATAAGGCACGCTACGTCCCAAGACAAAAATCAAATCACCCTTGTGTCTCTGGGTGGTGTGGGTGTCTCTGAGCTGCTGGCGGTTCTGTCTTTCTGATGAGACTTAAATCTGAGGCTGTGACCCTTTGGAGCGCCTGGATATCCCATGGCAAGTTTGGCAAAAGTGTGAACCTTTTAGCTCACTCAGGTAGTAGGCTCATGATCGTTAAAGCAGGGAATCTCTTACCATGCAGTTGCTGGCACCCTACACAATGGGGTCTCAGATTCAGATGGGACTTTTAGGCATAACTGCAGGATAAAAAATAGAAGGGATGCCATAAAACCCTTCATTTCTTCTCACAGGCTCCAACCCTGCTGCCTCATTTTACCCATATCCACAGCCAGGTTTCCCTTCACAACACCCAGACGAGCCTGCCAGTCGCAATATGCCAGAAAGCTGGTGTCCCTCCAGTTCTCAGAACAGCCAGCTCAGGCAGTCGGAGCTAGCAAAGGGTCAAAAGGATCCTGGCTCTCCTTCCTGCCCCCATTGATATAAATACCAGCCTCCCAGTCGACACAGAGTACATACGTCTTAAACAAACACTTGGCTGGGCTGTTTATCTCCACAGCCTTTAAACAAACGCTTTCAAAGGTTTTTGCTGATATGAGAGATTTACTGAAAACCAGTCGCCCTTCTTAAAAGCCTCTCAGTTTATGCAGCTATGGGTGAAATGAACAGTATTTTAGCCTGGAGTTTTCTGTCTTCTGACCGCATGTTTATCCTAGGGGCCGCCACTGGCTTTGATAGGAGAGTAACACAGGCCCAAACCTTTATGAGGAAAAATATAAAATAAACCCAGAGACTGTGCACACGGGTGGGGGGAGGGGAGAAGTGAAAAGTTTGGATCTGGTTAGCTTTGCACACGACTTGCCTCCTTCTTGGCTAGACAATCCCGTGTCATCATGCCACAACTCTAACTTCCACTCTTCCTGTGAAGTTTTTCATCTCAAGCAATTGGCTCGAACTTCTCCAAGTTCCATTTCGCATCTTGTGATAGATTTGTAACCTAAGATCTGCTCTACACATAAGGTCGCACTGATTTAGCGAAATTATTTTTTTAAAACCGGTTTAGTTAAATCAGTGAACACCCCCCTGTAGGCAAGTTCCAAAGGAGTAGTCATGTTAGTCTAGGTCAGCCAAACAAACAAGGAGTCCTGTGGCACTTTTTGAGACTGCTTTCGTGGGAGAAAATTCCACTTAGTCAGATGCTTTGAAGATGGGGATCTTACAGAATGGGAGGAAATTAAATGCAGGGAAATGTATGACACAGGCACTTAAATCATTGTAATAAAAATGCCTTGCTCTTATATAGCATGTTTCATGAGACGATCTCAAAGCACGCACAAAGGAATCACTGCCATCACCCCCATTTTACAGACAAGAAAACTGAGGCCGAGGGTGATGAAGCAACTTAACCAGAGACACTCCGCAATCTAGTAGCCAATCCAGACATTGAAGCCAAGTCTCCTGAGTCCCAGCCTAGTGTTCGCTCCATTAGGCCACACTGTCACCAATCAGCTGATTTAGCTTACTTGAGTAAAGAGGAGCCAAAGCCAGGTTTAAAGTCATTTAAGATCATGTACACTAGGGCTTGTACCAGTTTAAATCACTTTAAAAAGCACATCTTGGGTTAAAGCAGAGTAATTTTGTGTTTAGACATGATCCGATTTGCCATGACGACTCAGGGTACGTCCACACTTCACACTAAGCCCAGGTCTAATGGGCCCACGCTTGTGGGTTTAGTGTTTGCAGCTCCATGCTTGAGTGTCCCCTGCTGTTTTTTAACCCCAGGTTTACAATTGCTGGCTCCAGGTCTCACAGCCATGCTTATGTATCTACACCGTGCTGCGCAGACCTTCTGACTCAGGCCTGTAGCCTGAGCTGTGTCTACACTGCACAATGGCACAAATCTCAGCAAGACTTGGGCTCTGACCTGCCCCCCAGCAGGATCCTAGAGCCCAGGTCCCAAGTGTTTACTGGGCCAAGTTAAACCGATTTGAATGTGGATGGGTGTGGGGCTTGGGCTCAAACCTAGGCATAGGCTTAGTGAGCAGTGTGGACATGTGCTTAGAAACATACAACTAGAATCAGACCAGTATAGTTAGCAATACACCCCCTCAATGTGGATGCAGTTACACTGGAATAAAGATACTTATACCAGTACACCTTATTATTCAAGGAACGGAATAAGCTACAGCAGAGTAACGGTGTCTACACTAAGGATTGTAATGGGATATCTATTTCAATTTTAAAAAGTAAGGGACTCTCTCTGTGCACCACAGAACTTACTGATGGAAAGGTTCTCTTTTAAAGACTTCCATTTCTTTTCTTCATATTTTAAACTAGGGGCTTGTCTACATGAAAAAGCTGCACTGGCTTACCTTCTGTCCTTTTGTGAGCCAGTTTAGTGAGACAAGCCTGACTCCTTGAGTGACACTCTTATTTCACATTCCAGAGGAGTAGCCATGTTAGTCTAGTTCAGCAGAACAAACAAGGAGTCCCATGGCACTTTTAAAGACTAACAAATTTATTCATCACATGAACTTTTGTGAGAGAAAAATCCCACTTCGTCAGATGCTTCAAAACGTCTGATGAAGTGGGATTTTCCCCCACGAAAGCTCATGTGATAAGTAATTTTGTTAGTATTTAAAAGTGCTACAGGACTTTTATTTCAGTTCAGCTTAAACTGATTCATAATTGATTTAAGTTAAGGCCTTGTCTACACACACAGTCTGGGCTGTACTGGTACAGGTAAAACAGTACGACACTCCTGTATCTAGGGAAACAAGCTACACTGCACATTCACACTGATATACCTGTATCTACAACAGGGGTTGTATCAGTAAAACAAAACTGGTAAACATCACTTTTCCTCTTCTCCTCTGAGTAGTTATACCAGTACAAAATCTGCATGTAGACCAGGCCCTCCGCTTGCTCTAAACCCGGCCAAGAACTTTTCACACCAGTTTAATCATGAACCAGTTCCGAATGACAGCCGTAAACCTGTGCAACTCTCAAGTGGACAAGCCCTAGTTTAATTTTTATTGGGTTAGAAGAGACCATTCTAGGCCAAGTCTCTCCTGAGTCAGACCCAATGAAGAGTGAGAGGAGAAGATGAAGAGAAGGAAAACAGGCTTTTAATTTTTTCCCCTCTCCTTCCCTTCAAGCAGATGGAAGCTGCTTTGCTTTCACTCTCAGTGTTTACATATAAACATCCATCCTTTCCTGCCCACAGACCTGTTTCTGGCTCTTACTTGTTGGCCCCAGGCAAAATACCTTTGTGTTTACCTCGGAATAGACTGAAACCTCACAACCAGTTGTTCCTCCCCTTTGGAGTCAAGTGTGTGCACGTGGAGCATGAGGTAGGAAAGCCAGAGTGAGAGAGAGACCAGGAGTTCTTGGGAATAGTGGGAACACCTGGAGAGGAAAACCTGACACATCAAGTTGCTTTCAGAGGTAAATGTTCTGCAGCTGGGGAGAGCTGCAATAGAGCTGATTATAAACAGGCATAAAGGGGATGGTCTAGCCAGCTTTCCTCACTGCCAGAGGTGGGGAACAAACATAAGAAAGAGACAGATGCTGCTCTCGTTTACACCAATGTAAATCCAGAGTAACTCCATTAATTGGATTGAGTTCAGTGTTTAGCTCATCCACTTACAAAGTAACTTCACTGAAATCAGTAGAGTTTTGTGGAATTTGCACTTACTAAGTATGGGCAGACAGGTAAATGTTGGTGTAGAAGGGAAGAGGTGGGATTGAGGACTGTGCCTTTAAGGGGTGAGCTTCTCAGACAGAGCCTGGACAGAGCGCTGCAAAGTTCGTGTCGCTATGCCAATGCCTGCCCCATCTGCCGAAACTGGGCGCAGAAAAAAGTGAGCGCTCTTGCAAACACTCTCAGCACTGAGCAACTGCAGAATATAGCTGTGGCCCTAAGAGCCGCTCAGTGTCCACTGGCGAAAGTTTCACAGCCATTTGACAGCAATTCCTGCCAAGCCTGATAAACTCACTACACCTAACGCAGGGGTCAGGGTACATGTCTATGAAGAATGTTGTGTGAGATCTCAGGAGAAGTTATGGATTCTTACTGAGAGTACGCTTTAACCATGGAAAAATCAGGTTTATTTCCAGATAAGAGGGGGGATGAGACTCCGAGCGGTTTCCTTTGCCTCTGAGCTAAACACCATTTACTAAGAGGATGAAACAGTGCGGAGTCAGGACACACCAGAGTCTGAACCCCTGGGGGAAGGGGCTCATCCTGGCTCTGGAGACAAAAACAAGGCAAATCTGGGGAATATAAAGAGAAGCAAAAGGGCATCTTGTCACCCATGGCTAATGTCAGCACTCCTCTTACATCTATGAATGGGGCTACCCAGCCATGCGAGTTGCTGATGCTAAGAAGTGGCTGTCGGTGAGAAAACTGCCTGAGACACGGATTGCAGCCTGGGCATTGCCAGAGCTGGGGACGTGAGCCCCCATTTCCAGGGCCAGTGCCCTGAGTCCACAGAGCCTGCGACTGCCCTGAGCTCCCTCTACAACCGGCACGACCCCAGGCCAGTGATCCGGGGCCGGGCCATCGGTGGTGGCAGCCCAATCCAGCCCAGTGGGGCTCTGACCTGGTCTTCGTGGGCTTTTTAGTCTTTTAAGAAACTCATGTGATATATTTACGTTCCTTTCCCTACCCCCCACGCCGGGGCGCTGGAACTTTACTTCTCGAGGTAGGCCAAGAAGAAATGGGCGGCAAGAGAGATTTTTAGGTTAAGAATGAGGAAAAACTGTCAAACTGTGAGGGTGATTAAGCTAATTTCCAAGGAAGGTTGTGAAATCCCCGTCATTGGAGGTCTTTAAGAACCTTAGACAAACACCTGTCCTGGACTGGGCCTATGTTTACCTAGTCATGCCTCAGCAGAGGGGGCTGGACTCGATGACTTCTCAAGGTCCCTGCCAGCCTGACATTTCTAAATGTCTTTGACCATGTAAGATACTGGCTCCACCTGTCTCACTATTTTTAACTTGCTTTCTGGCTTTTGAACTTTAGGAACCAGGTCCTCAGGTTTTTCTCTGCAAGCATAAGAACTAAGAGGTACTTTTTTAAAAAAAAAAATGAAAGCTGAGATTTTTGTGTATTTACAAGACTCAGGGAGCCGGGCAAGTTAAGAAATAGACCAAATATCACAAGGATCGTAATAAAATCACAAGCATTGATAAGCTTAAAAATGTGACCTGAGCGAACTCTTACCCAGAAGGCAAATATAAAGAACCACAATGGCATTAATTTATTTTTATTATTATTATTTTATTTTATTTTAATCTCATGACTTTTACCCCATTTCAAGGTTTGTGGTGTCCTGACTCATGATTTTTGAATGCTGGGGTTGGCAATACTCCAAAACCCTTCTTCCCAAGGACAGCATCAGACATGGCCAACCAGGTACTTTCTCATCTAAACTTGGTGTTCTAGATACTGAGGACACTAGGTAAAGAAAAAGTTGCCCTCTGAATTTTCCCTGCACTGTAATCACACACAAAAATTAGAGTGGTACGGTATCTCAGGCTTCTTTAATGATAAAAGGTTATTTTGCATGCTCTGTATTTACAAGAAATCTGGCAAGAGAGTAAAGGTCAGAAGAGAAAACACTGGATATTTGTTTATACAGGAGACCTTGGTGAACAACATATATTTTGAGAGACTTTGGAAACAACATAAAGAGCTGTTAAACTTGTTTGGTACACATACAGACAGAGATATAAACCTAGATACACATGCATGTGTACTCAGGAAAGATACACACACACACACACACATAACAACCGTGCATGAACATACGTACACATATACACATGAGCACACTCTCATAGGCTACATCTACACTATGAGGTAGGAGTGTGTGATTCCCCTCCTTGCATACACGTACTGGCTCTAGCTGTTATCGAGTGTGTAAATAACAATGTAGCCAGAGAAGCAGCAATAGCAGCAGTGGAGGCTTGGATGAGCCATGCTGAGTACAAACATGGCTGAAAACAGTGGATGTTTACTCGGTACATCTCAGCTGCCAGTACTGTTCCACCCCAGGTGCATTGCTAATGATAATCGAGCTAGCTGGGTGAGCCCTAGTATATGTGGACAGAACAGTCTGTAGTGTAGACATGGCCAAATACACAAACACAGACAAGGAACATTTTAAAATAAATGCACTGATCAGAATAAAAACAACTAACCCCAAACCTTTTGGGGTGACAGGCACTCTCTTGCAGCCTACACAGGCCCACCTGTGTAAACAGCAAGTCTTTGGGGGAGCTGAGCAAATTTTTTGTGACAAACTCAGAACTCGGGCCGGATCTCTGGACCTTTGAATGAACCTGGGATGAGTGGAGCTGAACGCATGGTGAAATGGGAGTTCAGTGTGTCTGTATATCAAATCTGACATCAGAAACTGCAATACTGAAAAACCTGTAGGGGAACACTTCAACCTCCCTGCTCACTCCCTTAACGACTTGTTAATAGCTGTGTTGAAACAGATGAATAACAAATCACAGCTTCAAAGAGAGTCTGCAGAACTCGAACTTATATGCAAATTTGACTCAGTTGCCTTGGGGTTAAACAGGGACTATGGATTTTTCTTGCATTACATCAAGTGAATTGACCTCCCCCCTCCTCTATGTGCTGTTCCCCAGTGTTTTGAATCCTAACACCTACTTTGATTTGCTGTTACAGCCTGACCTGATGCTATGTCATACACTCCCCTACATTTAATTTCCTCCCACTCTGTAACTTTCCTATCTTCAAAGCGTCTGACGAAGTGGGATTTTCTCCCACGAAAGCTCATGCGATTAATAAATCTGTTAGTCTTTAAAAGTGCCACAAGACTCTGTTGTCTTTCTACAATAGACTAACACGGCTACCCCTTTGGAATCTGTATATCAAGACTGAGATGTCCCATGTTGGGCATCCCAAAATCAGTGGCTGTTTTGGAAAATTTGTGGCCTTCATGAAAATGCTGAGAAAAATTAGGCAGTCATACTTGGATCTGACACTAAAATATTGCTAAGTAAAGGGTGCAGATAGCAGACAGGGCCCTCCAGTCTGTTACAACTGCATCTCTTACAATGAAACAAACAAGGAGTCCTGTGGCACTTTTAAAGCCTAACAGATTTATTTACCGCATGAGCTTTCCTGGGAGAAAATCCCACTTCATCAGACACTTTGAAGACGGAGAACTTACAGAATGGCAGGGAAATAAATGCAAGGAAGTGTAAGTCATGGGATCAGGTCAGTCAAAGCGGGATTTTCTCCCACGAAAGCTCATGCGATAAATAAATGTGTTAGTCTTTAAAAGTGCCACAGGACTCCTTGGTTTTGCTGAACTAGACTAACACGGCCACCCCTTTGGAACATCTCTTACAATGGAAACTTTCCTTTATTTTAGTCTTTTTACTGCTTTGAAACAGCATGCGGATTAGTACCACCGAAGCACAGCTGGGCCAAGAGAAGGATACATGTCAAAGCCTGGCACGGAGCCACTAGCGAGATTGCGGCGATGTTTTGGGTAGCACAGAGGGAAGCATTTCAATCATAAAAAGGGATTTCTCTTAGGCTTCTCACTACACAACTGATCCTGCAGAGCTGTGGGAAGTGCAACCATCCTCTGATGTGCTCATCTGTCATAGTTTTGGTGAGCGCATCTGAAGAGCAGCATTTTTCTCACAGCAGCCACATTGGCTTGCTCACACCGAGCATGCTTTCATAGCTGAACTTGTGAGCAATGCATTCTGGGAAAATCTGGGTGTGTTCCCATGTGTTTTGGGCATGTCTTGAGACCTGGGCAGGCCAGACAACCCCTGCTGGCAAAGAGTATGTTTTTGGGTGCTGTAAAAATAAACACGCATATATTAACTAATAGCCAAGTGACATAGACATGATCAGAAGATCCGCTCTGGTCTTGTCTATTAGAACAGGTCAGAAAATGAGGGGGAAACGGATTTTTCAGCAAAATATTGAAAACCAAAAAATTTTGGCCCCAAACTGAAAAATTTTGGTCAAAAGCTGCTGGGAAAAAAGCAAAAATTTCAATGTCTAAATGCCACATGTGCCATGGCGGTTGTAGCTCTTGTGCCATCTGCCCCCCCTTTCCTCCGTGCACTGGGCTCTTGGCCAGACTGCATTTCCCAGGAGGCACCATGAAGGCCTCCCTTGGTGCTGAGAAGGCATGGTGCGTCATGATGTAGCCCAAGCTCCAATTCGATCAAATTATGGTCACCGCTAACATATCTTCCCTGAGGACCATGCTAGCCAGCCAAGCTATGAGCAACACCCGCTAGGTCATCTCGAATATAGTTCTACGGCGACACTCAGACAGAGGATTCCTGCCTGCCCTCCCCAAGGAAACCTAGGTATCCAAGGGGTGTGATGGGACCGCACTTCAGGTGGAACATGACTAGCTTGGACAGGGCTGTAAGTGTAAACCAAAGAGAGGACTTTTGTTCATATGAGTTGGCTTGGCTCAGATAACTCAGATGGGACCAGAGCTGCAGGCTGGAAAGGGAAGAAACTCTCTCCAGATGAAAGGATGTCAGAAAATTGTATTTAGTCAACTCTGTGGGTGTGTGTTAGAAAGGGGAGGAGGGAGGAAGGGGCCACTGAGGCTGTTACTGTGACTGACTTTCTGACTTCTTAACTTGTCAGCATATCCTAAAGTTAAAAATGCACATGCACACAGGACGGCAGCCAAAGAGGCCGTCTCACCGCAGATCCAGATGTGGGGGCCGCTGTGCAGCCAGCCAGCCAGCCCAGCTCTCCCTGAAACGACTTTCAGACTAAACAATTGTGACTTGGCTGTGAGAGGCAGCGCAATTCCAGATGCTGCTTTCCTTTCACGTTGTTTTAATTGGGCTGGCAGGCGCAAGAACTCTTTCAGTGAGAGGAAAGCTTCCCCACGGGACCGCAATGTTTTGGCATAGCTCCCATGCTGCTACCTTAAGAGAGAAGGGCGGGGAGGGGGGAAGAAAAACTGGGAGCAAGTTTCCAAGGTGTTTACTGCTGCAAATGGCTGCTGCTTTTCAGTTTTATCTTCTGAAATTCTCACCTTTTTATATTCGCCCCTCCAAACCTGAATAAATGGCACATGAGGGCCTTGTCCATCGCTGGGGTTTTGTCCCAATTCCAGCCACCAATATGGCTGCATCAGTGCAAACCTCAGGTGCAGGTAGGGAAAGATGCTGGTAGTGTCAGCGCAGCTCACACCCCCACTTGAAAGAGCACCAGCGCAGCTCGGGGTGGCCTGGCCCAGTCTACACTAAAGGGGTTGCAACTGGCGCAGCTCTGCTGGACATTGACAGTGGGGCAAATGCCCAGTGCCAACCAGGCCTTACATGGGAAGGAAAAAGAGACCTAACCTATGAGTCTGGGATACACATTGACATGTGAGGGGCTCTCAAGATGGGGGACACAAACAGGTGTCAGGGGGTTGCAAACAACCTGTACTGGGAGGTGGGTCCTGGCTAGAACTCACCTTGCTGGGAGGAGATTCCCGAAGATGTGGTTCTGATGTGGAAAAGAGTGAGGAGCCCTGCACCAGATCATTGTGATTGGTTCAGAACTAGGACCAGCGATGAAGACCCCCCAGACACTCTCTGTGCTAACATTTCACCCTATGCTAGGAAGGTGTTGTCTGTAAATCCACCTCATTACGGTACTGGGAGGATGTTCTGGTAGAATGTTCATGTATCATTCGGAATATGATAGCATCTGGAGGCCCCAAGCCAGATCAGAGACCCATTGTGCTAGGTGCTGTACTTCTATACATACACGTAGTAAGAGACTGTCCCTGCCCTGAAGAGCAGACACCCTAAACAGCCAAGACAAACAAACAGTGATAGAGTGGGAATATTATTATCCTTTGTACAGTGCTTTGGACACACCACGTGCTGTGAAAATGCTAAGTATCCTTAAAGCGGCTTCAAATCTGATACGAGGTCAATTGGTTACTAACATTGTTCAGCTGATTAGAATAGATGAGTTAAATCATATTCTTCTAATACACTTTGGCCCTGTCCATACAAGCTATCCAAACTGTGTTTAATCATTGAACAGCTCCTAACACCATGCAGACAGGAGCAAAGGTCCTTGTCACGTCAGGAGACCTTGACTCAATGCAGTAACGGGGTGGTCTTGCAGTGTAGATGGAGCCAAATGGGCTTGAACTGTCAGAATAAGTTGTGTGATGGTCTTGCAAGATTCAGTGCAGGTGTGAGTCTCAGGTGTGGTCAACAAAATCAGCCCCATGATGGACACAGCTATGCCAACCAGATCTGCAGTGTAGATGCAGTTACGTTGAAGGAAGAATATTTCTGTCGTAGCTAACTTGCTTTGGGGAGGTTCTTACACATATAGAAAAATACCATCTGTTGGTCTAGGCTGCATCTATGCTACAGGCATATCTGCACTGACATCGTCTCCATAGTATAAACAGCCTTTGTAACCTGATTTCAACGCTGGCTAGTCTCCTCTCCATGAGTGTGACCATAAGGTACTTTAACTAACTTGGGCCCTCTTGCGTTACAACTGGGTCTGTGGACATGGAAGAGTTTGGAAGGTGGATGGAGTTGTAAGACAACTGTAGGATCTGCAATTTGAGGGCTTGGAAGTCTCACCTGGTCACAAAATACTTCTGAAAAGTCTGAGTATTTATATGATATATTAACCATGGAGATGATTACCTGGCCCTCTGTGGCCACCGCTGTGGAAAGGAAGCTGGGTAATGTGGTTCTCTGCGGGGCCCAAGTTGAAAAAAGCAGCCAACCTGTTGTGAAAAAAATGCAGCAGAGATACAGAACTGTCATTTTGCCTAACGGGACACTGAAATAAGGGGCGAAAATGCAAACCCGGCAGCAATGTCCAGGCCTCTGATTCTGATATCTCTGCTAGGGATAGAAAAAAACATCTCTTTGACCTTCTCCCCTTTGGATGCTACTCGCAGGATGCTGGAGCTGAACATTGGAAAGATGAGTATTTACTGTCTAAAGCAAGCAAGCCCAGGTTTAACAGAATGCAAAGACTCATGACTTGCATGGTGGCAGGCCAGCTCTTTGGGGTCTGTTCTGACAATCTTTGCTTTGTTTGCTTATCTTAAAATTGGGAGGTCTGAATTTCTGTTGGTACCATATTTTTAAACTTTGGAAGGGCTCATCAGCTTTCTCTTTTCACATGAAGCTTCCAGCAGCGGCAGGTACTTCCTTCAAAACTCAAAGCAGCACTGTCTGGGGGTTTTAGATGCAAACAGAAGGGGAAAGGTGAGAAAAACCTGAAATATTTGCAGAAATCCCTACCGTGCTCCATGGCTGAATTTTCTGTGAATGTTCAAAAATAATCAGGAAAGTTTTCTAGACAGAAAAAAAGAAAGCCTTAAACTCTTCCTTAGCCAGCACCCTTATGGGTCCCTTTACTCTCGCTCTTTTTTAAGGGAGGAAAATAGCAAACTTTTTTTTCTGTTTTAAAACTTTGGCCTCATTAATTTAAAAAAAAAAATTTCCCCCAATAAAAGAAAAACATGGAAAGAAAAACAAACTATTAGAAAAGAGAGGAGGGAGGAAATGTTATTTAAAAGGTTACCAGACCACATCATTTTCCAATGATATTATATACTCCCTGCAGTATCCAAAATATATATGGGCCCTGGTCCAAGAATGTAAAAAAAAAAAAAAAGAAAGAAAAGAAAGAAAGAAAGAAAAAGAAAAAAAAAACCCACAACGTAGACACAACATCTGGACAGAGGCTGAACAAAACCCCCATTTATCACACTTAATCCTGCAATGAAGCAGTCAACAGTTTACTTCTGTTTTGCTAATTTTGCTGCTTTCATGCTTCTGAGGTGGAAAAGCCAAAGTAAAAGCTTTGAGTTAAGTGTCACTTTGTGAATCTACTTTTCCTTTTGAGCTTTCTTACTTCTGCACTTAAAAAAAAAAATCCCACTTTTTATTGATTCCACTTTTTTTTCATTTTGCTAGGATCTGTTTGAGGCTCCATTGAATACCACGGCACATGCAATGTGCATAGCCTATGGACACAAACACCCAGCCCGCATAGGTCTTCAGAAATATAGGCAAACACACAGAGTATGCTATCTGTGCCCACCTAGAGAAATGCACAAACACACCGAGATTTGATTTCAGTCCTGGCATATGAAGGCACCACTCTCATTAACTTCAGTGGGATCTGCGGGTGCTCAATGGCTCTGAAAATCAGGCTCCTTCTTTAGCTACCTAAATATGGATTTTGGTGCCTAAGTTTAGGCATTCTGACAGGAAAATTTTGGCCATTCAGCTCACAGCTACATAAAGATATATACACATAAATACGGCACTCAGCCCAGACTGATTGTTGGCTAGCACCAATCAAAACTATTTTTCAATCATAGAATCATAGAGTTGGAAGGGACCTCACAAGGTCATCTAGTCCAACCCCCTGCTAAAAAGCAGGACCTCTCCCCCTAAATCACCCCAGCCAATGGAAAATGTGTTTTTGACTACACTTTTTTTGTGAACTGCTTCTGCTGTCAGTGGAAAATTTCAATTTTTTGTCAAGCCCCCCTCCCCGAATTCCTGAAAAACAGAAATATTTTGAATCCGAAATATACCATTGGAACTTAGTGGCAAGTTTCTGAGCTCTATGGGTTGGGCTCCTCCACCAGACATTATCTCCCATAATACACTGTGGCCAACTCACTGGCTCCTCTACCAAAAATGGTGACAGTAGTGCATCATGGGAGATGTAGTCTGACCAGTGAGTCCCTTCTATAGTAGAAGATAGGAGAATGAAGCACCTGAAACACAACTCCCATGAGGCACTATGGCACCCTATGGAAATTGAAACATTTCTGTTTTCAGCTGAACTATTTCAGATTTAGATTTTATTTTATTTTTCTGCTCAAAAGTCAACATTTTCCAAAACTTCCCACCATTTTCTGACAAGTTCCACTGTAAACCCAGAATAGAAACACAGAACCCACACCCATACACATATACACCTACAATTTCATCATTCTTGTGATTTATTGTTTATGTAACTTTCAAACTCCTCAGGGAGAGAATCTAGCAACCTGTATGGAAGAGGGGAGGGAGAGGTTCAGGTTGCAGGAGGGAAGAATTTGGAGAACGAAACTGGAAAACAGGCTACATACACATGGCATCGGTGCCAGCTTCCATGGCACTGTAGCAGCTCTATAAACTGTTCTCTTAATTAGAGGCAGCTTAGTTTCTGAAACATGGTGTCCTCTGATGTTATTATCCAAGCCACCGCACATTAAATAAAGACGTTGCCCTCCCACTGTCCATAAAGCTCCTACCACACTGTTAGCATGTTGATGGTGATAAAATTAAATAACACCACCAACACAATGACAGAGCACATATCCACACAGAAGGGGGAGTGGTTTTTGGTCCAAATACCAGCAGTTTAACTTATTTGAAGGCCCGGGGGTGTTATCAATGGGAGTTTTGCATTGACTTCAATGGAGTCAGCATTTCAGCCAGGGAATTTAGCAAGCCACAAATGCATATGTCACACCCACGGCACCGGCAAAGGATACATAACACACATGGACACTCGCATTTGCATCAGAAACAAACAAACTTAGACATCACATAGACAGAACACACACGTGCACACACAACCACAGTAGACTGGAACCAGTGTGGGAGAAAGACTTCTGTAAATAGCTGATGCTCATGTTAATTGCTATAGGAGTAAGAAGACAGCTCCAATGAAGTCAGTCACTGCCAGGAGTGAATTTAGCCTGATGTCTCCCAAGTAAGGCCCAAGAGTAGGGACAAGAATGGAAATACTCATGTAGAGATACTTAAGTGGGTGAGCTGAGCTGAGATAGGACACATATGCAGGGAGAATGTACAATAGAAATAGCTAATCACCAGCCCTGCAATCTTTCAAATCTGACCCAGTTCCTGGCATCCCTCCTCTGGGCAAAAAGAGTAAAATATTAATGAATCATTAAAATATATATGTGCAGGAGCATGGCCTTGGCTTCTCAGAGCCCAGTTCGAGGCATTGTGGGGCTGAGAACCCATCCACTCCCACCAAAGTCAGTAGGAGTATCTCTGAAAATCAGGCTCCACGTGTCCTCAAAACTGGGGCAGCTTGAATCAGAGGTCACTTTTGAAAATGATGGCTTTTAACTGTTTGGGGTGTCCATTTCCATACCTGTAAAACAGAGCTAGTACAGTGGCCAAGGGAATTATGGTAGCATCCCTTTAAATAGTTTCTGAGCTTTCTACTGGTGCTCACCATGTTCTGTGTTTTAGAATCCATCAGAAGAAACCAGCCAGAGCAACAAATAGGCATGTAGCCAGGTTTGCATGTTTGCATGTAGATAGCAAATGGTTATTTGGGACCGAACTCTGCCTGTGTGGTTTACTCATATTGTTTTTGTTGTGTAGAGACCAGAAGTCACAACAAATACCTACCTCAGGAAACTTAGTTAATGCTTAAGTCCAGAATAGCCCCAAACTGCTGACCTTCAGGCAATTTACACCTTCTGAGGAGAGCAGCTAAAGAACAAAGTTTAATGTAATATGGGGAATTTGGTTTATTTTTTGTGCTTGTCTGGTTGTTTAGCAATGTTATGTGCATGGTGTTGCTGTCTCCATGATTTGATGTAGTTTCATATGTACGTCAGAAGCTTCTACTGTGTATAGATAGGCATGTCTTGTTACTGTTTTATAAATCTAAAGACTAGATAACTAATTAACTAACTCAGTGCTTAAGATCTGCAAATAGAAACCTCTATGTGGCAGAAATGCAAAGTATTAATAGCTTATCCAGACTGGTTCACCAATCCTGAATGCCAGCATTCAGAAGTGACACGTTACATACCTTGTCTAACAGACACATCAATACAAGATTAGATAAGAAACAGCACATTCAGACTGTCTAGAGGAGGAAAAAAAAGTACATAGCTTTGAAAAACAGGAGTGGAAAACTGCCAGCGTGCAAGATATTATTTTAGTCCCTATCATTGCTTAAATAGACTAATTTTGTGAAAACATGCATCTGTTTTAAACTAAGCAAGTCATCTTTCAACATGCAACTTAATGAGAACCATAAGATTTGATGATCTTTAGTCAGCCATATTGCATACAGAAAAGTGTCCAGATGATAGTTTGAGTTCCATAATGTAATTTGATGAATTTCCTCAATTTGAAGCAGATAAGGTTATAAAACTGAAATTAAGCTGTTTGAGGTATCGTTTGGTCATGAATGCGAACTCTCGTGTCTTTTCTTTTCTGTGTACTGCATCTTTTAAGATCTACTCTTCTGATCAGATGGCAGGTAAGCATTTTAGGTTCAGTTCTATGCAGACTGTCGAACAAGAGACACACACAGCGTGCTCTCTCATGGAGACATTACAGTTGTTCTTCCTTGTTTGTTCCTTTGATTAATCTAAGCTAAAATTAATTCAGAATGAAATTTTGGGTTTGCTCTTTTTGTATGAAATAAAAATAGTAGTCCCCAGGCCAGAACAAGCCCATATTAGATCTTTGAAAAACACACAAAACAGTATATTACCATAACAGAATCATACCCCAGACCTCTTGCCTGCTGGATTGCATGTTAACTACAAGACTGTGTTCCCTCTCTGAAACTTCACTCATTCTAAAATGCAGTTTAACCAAACTCTAAAGTTTAAAGGTTCAGAACTGTTTGACTATGGGCCCCCCAATTGCTACAAGTTTCCATCTGGGACTAGACCAAGAACATCAAATACCCATGAGCAAACCAGTTTTTCCTGAAATGGTCAGGCCAGTTTTGCAGACCAAACAAGTTGCGTAGAGTTTTTTGGATCAAGTCTTTTGGGCCATTAGGAGAAATGATCTGAGGTTCCTCTAGTTAAAGATTGATTGGATTCGAGATGCTGCGATTTGGGCTTACAAAGGAGAAGGACCCAAATGGTAAAGCTTGCACCCCTATCAGGGGACAGGGTTCTGATTCAAATCTATTTAGTCTGTTTGCACACAAATATGTCTAGTATGCGTGGATCATATTTGCGGTGCTGTGCAGGAGAGGCACTTGGATGAATCACAGACCCTGCCGGTGCCAAGAGAAGAGCTGTAGCGCTGACTCGCAGGCCACACTTACAAATGTGGTCCCTGAGCCTGCCCTGGGTCCCCAGCATGACGTAACCGGCTCTCGCATTCCCACGCCTCTGCAGTGCACAGACAGACTATTTCAAACCCTCGCATGCGGCTCTGGGGTCATCTGTTCATGTTTATTGTACGAGAAGGAGGCTGCTTTCAAACATTCCACGTTGCTGCCTCACCCTCACGCCGGCCCTCCCACAGAGTCCCACAGCCCTGGTATCCCTGGGAACAGCTGCCTGGCTAGGCTGAAAAGTACAGACCCAATTCTGCCCTCGGTTATCCAGGTGCAAGGGCAGCATTGACCCCGAGAGGCTGCTGGCAGAAGGGGGCATTTTGGTTCCTTTCCAGCAAAAACGGGGCTGGGAGTGTTCGCAGGATCCAGACCTTAGCTGGGACTGTAAGCACCAGAATCTAGGTTGGGCTCTGAGTAAGGTGGGGGCATTTCAGAGACATAACTCCTCTCTTGCTCATGGGAGGTAAGTGGCAAATTGCAACAGCCCTGGAAAAGGTCACCTGGCCAGTGACCAGTCAAGCCTCTAGCCACTTCCCCTCCACTCCCACTTTCTGGCAGCACAGTAGGGGCCGTCCTGAGAGTGAAAGCTGGTCCCAAGACCGCACTTGGCCAAGCTGGTGTGTGTCTGTGCAAGGGACCTTCTTCCCCCCCTCGCTGAGTCAGACAGGGCCGTGTGGCTGTGTACAAGGAATGAACGGGGACAGCGCTGCTGCTCGGCTCAGGCTCCTCTCCCAGCTACAGCGCAGCTGCAGGCTGAGGTCTGTCTGATGTCATCTAGCAGGGAAACCCGGGCCTTGAGCACATTTGGCAAGGAGACCCCCATTCCCTGCTCCCCCTTCCCCCACTCCTTGGAGAAGCTGGGAATAGAGCATGGAGGACACAAGAAGAAATGGAAAGGTCAGCGGGGAGAGTAAACGTCCCATTTGTGCCAGGAACGCCGCTTGTTTGAGCTACAGACTTTGCAACAAAGAGCCCGTTTGGGAGTCAAGTTCATTATCTTCCGTTTCAGCAGCTTGCCCTGCTGGAGTTCTGGCGGGAGGCATTGCACCGAGAGGAGTTTTTGGGAGGAGGGGCTGGTGCCTGCTTGGCTCCTGGGTCAGGCTTCAGAGCCAGGAACAAGGCAAGAGGTCTCTCCTCTAGACTGCCCTTGTCAGCACCCCGGCCTCACTTGCTCCGGGCGTGCTGGAACCGCAGAGGGAGAGGGTGCGCCTTCGTCGTAGTCACCTACACAACGCTGGTTCCGGAAAGACTTCAACAACTCTGCGTGCTGCAGGGAAACTGTGGGGGCCCGTTTAATTTAGGCCTCTGGCCAATGCAAAAAGGGACGTATGGTAGACAAGAGCCCTCTGTCTCCAGACTCAGAGAACAGCCCCGTGGCAGGAGGCCCACGGGTGTGATGTGGGGCCAGCTCAATCAGCTGTAGGTGATAATGCAGCAGCTCCAGGTGTGGAGACATCCCCAGGTGGGATGAGGATGGGCTGGAAGAGGGAAAGAGTGGACTTGAAATAAGACTTGGCTGCAGGTGTGCAGGGAGTGGGCAGGTGTGACTGGTTTACCCTTACAAAGACCCTGGGCCCCCACTGAAGCAGGGTAGATACCTTTGTGGAATGGGGAAATGGGGTAAGCGGGTATAAGGCCATGGGAGAGAAGAAGGTGCTCGCTAGGTGAGGATGGAGCTGTGTGGGCAGAGTAAAGATCCTGGAACAGCAGGAGGCACTGAGTGCCAGAGATCAGATGTGTGGCAAAATTTAGGCGTAGCCTCACCACCCTAGGTCTGCTGCTATTGGCTGCCTCCCCAGTGAGCGCCTCAAGACAGATTCAAGTCAGTGCCGGGTTTATATGGTCTTAGACAGGAGCAAGAATTGGCTGGAGGGGGGGGGAAGGGGGATGATTAATTCAGTCCCGCTTGCCCCTCCTTCCTAGAAGGCTACCCTCAGAAGTGACTGGCCATTCTCACCCTGCCCGTGTTTGGAAAACATGCTTGCACAATGAGACCAGGCTCCCAAACTTGCCCACGTTACTGAATGGCCACTGGCTCATCCCCAGTGCACAGAAAACATTAGCCACAGGCAACATGCATTCCCGAAACATGGTCTGTCAAACAACTACAAACACAAACCCTCTCCTTGCTCGACAGCTCCTTTTATTCATTGTTCGTGCAGCCAGCTCGGCTGGGGAAGGAGGGACTTTGGGGACTAAGTGGAGCTGGAATAGCTGAGATTCACCTCCGACAGCTTGCCCAGGCCCTGACTCCTAATATGAAATGCACTCTACAGATTCTAAGCACTTAATCAGCATTGTTTTGTATCGATTCTACATAGACGAAAACAAGAGTCCGTTGGCACCTTATAGACTAACAGATTTCTTCGGGCACTTCACAACTGACGAAGTGGGTTATAGCCCACGAAACCTTATGCCCAAAGAAATTTGTTAGCCTATAAGGTGTCACAGGACTCTCGTTGTTTTTGCTGTACACAGACTAACACGGCTACCCCTCTGGAAATTACTACATAGACAAAGGAAATGTTCTTTCCCCCAATTACAAATGGGGAGTTGAGTCGCAGAGAGATGCAGTGCCTTGCCCAAGATGATCCGATCCACTGAGTTGGGGCAGCACCACGCATATATTAACCACAAAAACCACCCTTCCTTTCCAGCAACCGTAAAACAATTTGCAAACTATGGGCCAAATTCAGTCTTCCCATAACGCTCTTGATGTGCATAGTGTCACAATGGGAACAGTCCTCCTTTAACCAGATAATCAACATGACTGCCCATGAGGATGGAACATGCACAGCTGGGGGAAAAAATGGTGTTAAGTTTCCAAACATTTATTATTGTTCTTGTTTTTTTTCCTTCATTCAAAATTTTGAAATTTTAATCAAAAATTCCATTTGCAAAACGTATAAATTTCCAACCTGCTAGATAGTTGGTTGAAAAATTCACAGGGGTGAAAATGCTGACAGAAATTTTCCCCTTTTGTTGTAAATTGAAGTTTGAATTTCAAATTTTTGTTGAAAATTCAAAACATTTCCATAAGCACCAGTGAGCACGGTTATGTCCCCTCTGCAGACAGAGAAATGGAGCCAGAGAAATTCAGCATGCGAGCTCTTCTGGGCAAAGAATGTGTCTTTCTATTTTAAAACTCAAAAATGAAACAAAATGTTTAGTGTGACCTGAATCAATTTCTCCCTCCCTGTCCCCCCCGAATTTTTTGCTTTAGATTGAGAACCAAAAAATCAGTTATTTGCATAGCACTTTTAACAAGTGACTTCTCAGGTGAGAAGAAATGGGAGTGGTAGGATTAAAATTTGCAACTTCCTCGCTTACAGGGAATGCTCAAGACCTGGGTCTTGCTACCTTTTTTCCGGTTTGCTCAGAAAATCGCTTGCCTTGGAGAGGTTTGGACTGACATATAGTGGGTCAGATTCAGAAGGACTTACTTGGTCTTCTCTCAATCCAGGGAGGACTCTGCCCGAGAAACAATATCTGGATATGCCTAGGAACTCCAGTCGAGGATTGGATCCTCATGTGCCATGCGTGGGAGAGAGAGGTAACAGTCCTTGCTCCTGAGAGCTTTCAGTCTCAAATACCTATGGGGGACCAGCTTGCTCATTTACGGGCAGGCATAACTCCATTGACATCAACAGAGCCAGGCCCTGTTTACCTCAGTGGCGAATTTGGCCTGGGTTGCCAGCTTTACCTCTGTATCTGCTGGTGCCGTAAGCCAGCCCTTTAAGGTTGTTGTCTCACGCCATTTTCTTTTTTGTATTTAATATTAATAGTAATGACTGTGGCAGTAAGATAATAAGCTTCAGTCAGATTAGAAGGGGTCGGTTCTTATCTGTGACTGCTGAAGACACATGTCTTTCACCTGCTCCTTTAATATTCCCCATCTTTCATTTCTACCGCCTCTCCCCCACCCCCACCCACTGGCTTAGAACAAAAGAGGTATTATTGTCCTGGGTCTTTTCAGGCTACAGCCAGGAAGACCTCCTCCTCCACCCCCCACCCCCTTCCCCAAATGTGTAGCAGTTTGAAATGAGGCTTTTTCCTCCCCTGCAGGAGATTAGCTTGGTTTGACAAGGCGGTGAACTTTAGGCAGGGTGAAATGGGGTCTCCTTGGGGAGTGGAGGCAGTTGAGCCCTGACTAATTCCAACAAAGGGAGGCACAAAAAAAAACAAGAGACAAAAAGCAAAGTGGGGAGGCACTTAAAAGCAGGGGAAGAGAACAAGATGGCCAAGGAACGAAGAGAGGAAACACAGATGCCAAAAAAGGAAAGGGAGAAGAGAAAGACAGGCCAATGGATTAATTTCAAAGTCGCTTGAATTTCAGAACTGGTACAGAGCTGGGACTTCTGTTAACCTGACTCCTTGCAGATTTCATGCACTGCAAGATGCCCCAAAGGCTGCGCTTGGTTGTCAAGGATGAACCCGTGCTCCGTAGGCCTGGGTCTTGAATCCAGCCTTCTGGCAGAGAGACAAGAAAGGCACCAACCAAGTTGATGGATGGTAATTTTGCCAGTTCCTATGGTTTTGTTGTGATATTTAGTATGTGTGTAGGGCGGGGAGTGGGGAAAGGTGGTTTTTAAATCCCCAGCTGATGGAATCATGTTATCACCCGAGACTCTTGGCTTTCATTTAATATGAAAGAAAGTTTCTAGCCCTTGTGATGTGCAGAGAAAAGCTTGAAAAATTTAACTTCTAAACAGGCGTACATCAGAAGCTGAATTAAAAAAGCACATTTTTTTTTTAATCTTGTGAGTTTTGTGTCAGTCTTATGATTTTGGAGTTGGGAGCCTTGAGTGGTGATTTTTGAACACGTAGGGGTTGGCTCTCCTGTAGATGGAAGGCAGAGAGTATGGTGTCAGAACGGGTTTGAAGGGAAATGACTAGCAGTGGAAGAAGACGACACATAAGAAGCGGAGTACTTAGCATACAAGGGCTCCTATGCACTATGGTACTGCAAATAATAAAAAAATAATTATACTCATAATATAATAAAGACGGAGCAAGAGACACCATGCAGAAGTTGGAAGACAGTGCAATCTCAGAGAGCAGACATAGGAAAACAATAGCAGAAAGACAGATAGAAGAATCCCTGGAAGGAGGACTGATAGCTCCTTCACAAGCAATTCACCTTCGTCTTTCTCTATGGCCAGTGGGTGCAGTCCACGCAGAATGTAGACATCTAGAACAAAGACTATGTCCTGCTTATTTTGAGGGCTTGTTTGGGCCTACGTTTGCATGGGCTTTGTGCCAGGCCCTCTGAAGAGAGCCAAATTTCATTCAGTGAACATTGATGAGGGGTGGATCTGGCCAGGCACTCTGCGGGTGTAAGTTTTGCACTGTGTTGCATGCTGGGAAATGTGTCCAGCCATCTTTACAGAAGTATTGTGAAGTAATTTCCCATGGGTCAGCTCAGGTGGGGGAAGCAAAACATTCTTTTTTAGTGGAGCAAACTTAACACTTAATTAGAATTTTTAATTAATTAGTGAATGTTTCCATATGAAAAGCGATATATACACACATATACGCACAAACCCACGGATATATATATATATATATATACAAGGCTGCTGTGCAGCATTTTCTCAGATTGAGTCAAAGGAGTAAGGAGAGGTGGCTAGAAAGGGGTGATAGAGAGAGAAAATATATTAGAGCTAGCCCCCCCACTTGTTCATAGGAAGTGGTATCTTACCACTGAAACCAATGGGCTCTTAGGCGGAGTCCTGAACAAGGGATCCACATAAGATGCATAACTTCAGGCAGCACGTGCTATAGGGATGCTCCTCTAAGACCATTTCCCGCTCTGCTTCCTCTTTGCTCCAACCAAGTGGTAATTGTTTACTGCAGGCCTACATCAGCTGTGAATTACAGCAGCCCTGGTACTGGCTAGTCATTGGAGGGATGGGGTCAAAGTTCTACCTCTTCACGTCCTATCTACTCCAGGATGAATTCTGGATGCTTGGCCCCAAGGCATGGGTAATCAATGCAATGGTATATGGAATGGAGGGGGCTTCTGACTTTCTCACACACTCTTGTGTTAGCATTCAATCCAAGTCACCAGCTAGCTTGCAAGTGTGAGTCAAGTCAGAAGATCTGGCTCAATGGGAGCAAGCAGAGATGAGTCTGAGCCCTGTCTCTGGCTTTTGTGTTGAGACTACTGATGGACCACCAGCCACGGCTGTGGTTTTTGAGTCCACTAGCCAATGGACCAAGGCACCAACTCATGCCATGGAGGACACTAGTCACTACTAATCCAGTTGGATTTGAACCAGAAAGCCAGAAAGAAAGTAAAAGGTACCACTGTCCGTTCTTGCCAATGCCCTGGCTCATTTTCTCCTCCCTGCTGGCTGGGTTGAAAAGGCTTCAAACCTATTCCAAACTTTTTATTAAATTTGCTTCTGCAGCGGAAACACTTCAAAGTGCAGTAGGAACCTTTCCACTAATTGCTATGGGCAACAGATAAGGATCCTAGGCTAACAGATAAGGATCCTAGGCTATGTCTACACTTGCAAGTTAAGCCTTCTGAAGTCAACCTAAATTGACCTAACTTAGTCCCTGTCCACACCAGGCTTTTATTAAGTTGACTTAAGAAATTCCTTAAGTCGACTTAATGAAAGCTTAGGTCGACTTAATAAGAACCGCCGGTTAGGTTGACCTAACCCTTAAGTCGACTCCTGATGGTTGATTTAAGCACAGTGTGGACGCTTAAGTCCACTTTATTAGGTTGACTTAAGGGCAGTTAGGTTGACTTACTACGTCCCCATTCAGGGAAACCACTTTGTTAAGTCGAGCTAATAAGGTCGACTTTAGGTCGACTTAAAGTCGACCTTATTAGGTCAATTTAACAAACTCGACCTAACTTTTTGTAGTGTAGACATAGCCCTAGAGCGCAGAATGTGAGATGTCACCCCATCTCTTGCCTGGGCTTTCCTCCCAATGTCCTGGGCCCTCCCACAGGAGAGCTGTGCTATACAGGACATTTCCTGCCTCAGCCAGCCCCTGAAATCACTCCGTCCCGCCAAAGATTCCTCCCTAATGCTCATTAAGCCGCTTGCAAATCCAGGGCCGAACATAGCTGCACAAGTTTAATAAAGCAGAAGGCAGATGCCATCAATCATGTGAACCCACCGCACATCTGGGGGAAATCCAGGGAGATTATTTTCCTCTCTTCTCCCTGCCTCCGGGTCTCTGTGTAACTCTGTAGACCACATCTCAATGTGGAGTACGGCAGCAGCAGCTGGGTGGCTTTTCTCTCCACCCACAGACACTATTCAGTCCTGCTAAAGCTGTGAGGCTGCCCCCTACACACACTGATTTCTCCATGTTTGCACCTCCTGATGTTATATTCAAAGCTGGACGGCAGGTTGGATCCAGGCCCAAAAACATTTGAAACAAAACTGCTGCCACTTGATGGCGCTTTGGTGATCTATATGAAATGAGCATCTGTCCTGGCCCATTGAGGACCGCGCCTCACCCGCTATCTTCCCAGGGAGACTTTCCTCACTCACTCAGTCAGCCGCATCCTCCCTCCCGTACTCAGGATTGTCCCTCTCATTCATTTAGCACCGGGAACCCATTCCCAACAACATGCTAAGACTCATAATGCTTGCAGAGCATGCTGAGGTCTTTGGATAGAAGGCCTTTTAGAAATGTAAAACATACATTATACTCTTAATACAGGCTGCTCCATGGGACTACTGAGGATGCATGTACTGTCAGCATCCTCTCTGAGCTGGAGGGGCAGGGGACCAGTGGTTAGGGTATTAGCTTGAAACTTGGGTTCAGTTCCCTACTTCATCCGAGATTCCCAGCACAGACTCTCCGAGCCTCAGTTCCATATCTATATAATGGGTACAATAGGCCTATCCCTAACCCTCCCAGAGGTTTTGTGAGCCTACATGCATTAAGAGGTGATTAGCTGCTACAGTAATGGGGGCCCAATAAGTAGCTCTGATGGATTCACGTTCCCAGTTGACACAGAACAGAAGCAGGCTAGGACTGCATGGGAGAGTGCCACATTCCAGTGTGCTGTTCAGACCAGTGAGAGGTTGTATCACCGCCTTTCCCATAACCTTGGCTGCCTCACAGTGCATTGCTATGGAGGCTTCAACCCTGCACCACGCACAAACAGCTGCAGGTCACACCCTGAGCATCCGTCTAAAGCCACAGCCCTGGGCGAGCAGCTTCTGAGCAAACACTAGCTACAGTCTGGCTTCCAGGAGCCTTGGTCACTACTTGCAGAAAGGCAGTCTACCTCCAGTCCTGAATTTTCCCCCAATTGTGCAACGTCCAGTCCCCTCCTGGACAGTCCAGATATTAAGTTCCTTTGCCCTTTCAGAATGAATATGGAACAATTTGCTACTTTAACTGGAATGAGCGGAGTTCAGTTTAAACACAGCCCTGGACTGGTTTAGAATTATCACATAAAACAAGTTTATTAGCCAAAGGAGATAGGCTTTTAAGTGAATTCAGGTATAAGAAGGGAAATTAGAAATGGTTACAAGCAAATAAAAGTGAAAGCACGCATCTAAAAGGCTAAAACAATCTAGCAAGTTTTGGTTCAAGGTTTTCGTTCCAGGTGGTCTTCTCATCCATGGTCTTCCAGCAAGATGGCGACTGACTCTTTCCTTGGTCATTACCTCTGCAAATTCTGTCTGTCGTTTATCCTGAGTTGAAAGAAAGCCCAGAAGCCCAAAGGTACTGGTGCCTTTGTCTTCTTAGTGAACGAGAAATACACGTTGGGGTTCTCTGCCCCGCTCTTTTATAGTCCAGGGAAACTTGAAAGTGGATTCTTCTGAAGATTACCTCAAAGCAAAGTTTATTCAGAGAATGAGGAAGGTGACATGGAGTCTGCTGATGAAGGAAACTCCATGTTCTTTCTTCTCACCTGTGTTTGCTTTTCAAATGCAAATTTGCTTTTGTCTCTTGCCATTTCCTTCTGCTGCTGTACTGAGGACCTTGTTCACTACGTATATTTAACCGGAGGTAAACACACAATCCTTTGTTGAGGATAGTCCTGTTTAACAACTTTTGCCTAGGCAGGGCTAGATGGTTTTGAACCCATGCTAATAATTTCATACAGGGCGATTTCATAACTTTTCATGAATTCTTGCTACATACATTTCACTATGCTATTATTGACCAAGGAGTTATTAGTTTTCAGATGATACTGAACAAGGCACATTTCCTAAAAAGATTATTACAACAGTGTGTAGAGTATAAATACAGGGGTCCTTTCAGTCACAGAGGGAAAGTTTTGTGGTAAGGCACTGGATGAGGATGTCTTGGTTTGAGTTCCACCAACTCCCGGTGTTCCAAGAGCAAGTAATTTAATCTCTCTAGTCCCCAGTTCCTCATCTGTACAATGGGAATAATAGTTCTGCCCTGTCTACAGGGGGATTTTGAAGGTACGTTCATGTATGTCTGAGCAGCTCCCAAGGATTGTGGTAATAGAAGTCATATAAACAGACTGATGGAAACCATACCTTAAATAAAGTGAGCCCTTACTAAAAGCTTTAAGTCACCTCCAGCCACTCTCAATCTCACTGCCAGCATTCTTCTGGAGAACATAAGAATGGCCATACTGGGTCAGACCAAGTCTGTCTAGCCCAGCATCCTGCCTTCTGATGATGGCCAAGGCCAGGAGCTTCAAAGGGAATGTACAGAACAGGCCTTCACCGAGTGATCCATCCCTGGGCCCTCTTTGATTGGCAGTTCAGAGTGATAGACAAATAAATCTGGTTGGCAGGAGTTCGTGCTGGCTTGTGCACAAAGTCCTGCCAACTGCCAAAAATGCTTTCATTTTGTTTTTCAAAAACCTCAAAATACATTTCAAAACCAAGAGAAGGGGTGGATTGACTGAGTTTTCTCTGCATATCTGTTCTTACGATCAAGGACGCGCTGTTAACTCATGGAGTGTCATGTGACTGTACTCGTGGATGTGGTTTATTTCTCTTGTATCTCCATTAGCCCCAGGGGGGCCTACTGGGTTAGCACATAAGGCCTTTGAGTTCGGACGCCTGGATTCTGTGCCCATCTCTCTGAGGACATGTCCTCTGGTGGTTGGAGAAGACACCTGGGGGTCAGGATGCTGGGTTCTGTTCCCACGGACATGCTAAGTTTGCCCTTGAGGAAGCCACTTCATGCCTTTGCCCTTTGGTTGCAAAACAGGGAAAGAAAACACCTCTCTCACAGCAGGCCCTGGCGAGGATTAATTCTAAAGTGCTTTGATATCTGAGTGTGGCAGGTGCTGCAAAAGGACACAGAATACTTCACTTTCCGCTGAAGCATGAATCACGAAGGTGTATCTCGCCATTGCAGGGGCCTCGGCCTTGGTACACTTCAGTCTCCCCGATCTCTGCACACAACAGTTCAGTCTCCCACGTACTACCTTAGTCTAACTAAAGCCATTGGGTTCAGTATAACTGGGTGGAAGATAATGGCCCATGGTATGCAGGAGGTCTGATTATGTGCTCTATGGGTCCATTTTAGCCTTCAGCTCTATGAAATCTATGAAACAGAGCTGTAGAATATAGATCCAGGTTCAACTTATGAACCCACAAAATTTGGGGGTGGTCAGGGCTAGATATTTGGCTAATCCCCCGGCTATAACTTCATATTATTCCTTTTTCATTCTTCCTCTTTCCTTCTCTCAGTTTTGCAGCCCTGCCTGGTCTCCTCCATTCCCCGGGATCCCTGAAGTTGTTGTGTGTTATCTTCCAAAGCAATAAGCCCCATTAATAAAATAAAAGAATAATAGAGACAGGAAATAAAATATTGGAAGTTGCATCCATGCTTCAGCTTTCCTCCAGCACGTGCGGCGAAGCCTTTGGGCCAGAACCTGTTAACGGCCAAGATGATTTCAGCAGAAGCCATGCAATCCAGCCCAGTGCTGGCGGTGAAATGCCTGCCAGCATGCACATGTGGAATAGATTATCCACAGTGGCTTAAAGAGGCTTCTCTCCCTGCCACTCACCTATCTGCCCGTGTGACAGAGGAGATGGCAAAAAGGTTTTCACAGCTGGAATAAATTGAGGGGTGTGGGGAGGGAGGCAGGAGAAGGAGAGGTTTGAAAGACAAAAAACAACATTGAACTCAAGATGGAAGAAAGACAGTATTAGCAGAGGTAATGGAGAAAATATGCATGTGTGTGAGAGAGAGGGTATTTTATTTACAGTCTGTTTGTTTGGTGTTGCCCACACACGCTGAGAGTCGGGCAGTGGCGGAGCTCCAACAACCCAGCTCCTTCCCGGCAGGCACTTTGGCTCAGAGAGAGGTAAAAGAAAGAGAAAGGGAGAAAATAAGGAGAGCAAAAGAAACAGATGGAAAAGAAAAAGGAAGCAACAGAGAGGGGCAAGTTTGCTGGGTGAACAAGGCAGGAGGAAATTGCTGTGCTGCCTTTTTGTCCAATCTAGTGTCTTAATATAGGATATATAGATCAATAGACAGCTGTGTGGTGGCTCTCTCTCACCTGTAAATCTTGGGAGATTAGAATAATGGTGTCCTTTATCTAAGGGTCTCAAAGCATCGTGCAAAAAGCATGATCCACGTCCACAAAGAGGAAAAAAGATTCATGTAGCATCACAGGACAAATCAATTGCAGGCCCCTGCTCAAAGTGGATGTTTCTTGTTGCCTCATAGCTGTCTACAATGCTGTGGCAAAGTGAAGCCTACTTAGATCTTTCTCTCTTGGGAGCAGAGTTTTAGAGGCCCTAAGTACACGAGGAGCTGCCAATGCCCATCATTGATGAGAAAATCATGGCACTGATGAGGAAAATCTCTTCCTCAGCGTGCCTGCAGCTCCTCCTGGTATCACTGTGAAGTTCCTCCACTCCCAGCCCCTCCATCTGCTCTCCATTGACTCAATCACAAGCTTTAAATTGTTGGTCATTAGTCACCAGGCTATTTACCCAACCTCCTCCTCTGAACCCGTCACGCTTCAAACTCACCAGAGCTGCCCTGGGGCTGAACCTCCCACCAGGGCCCCGACCATCTGTTTTAAAAACGAGGGGGATCGTATGGTGAGGATGATGGCACGATAAAGCTGGCTGAGTAGGTCCGAGAACAACCGTGGAACACCTCCACGGTGCTCAGGATAAGTAAAAAGGGACTCAGAACTCCCCAGCCAAAAGGTTTTCTTTTCCCCTGCCTCCAAAACTTGTGAAACACCAGAATCAAGATAATAACACACCTTAATAATATTATCCCTTGTCGAGTCCATAAAAGTCCTTTCTTGCATTATGGCATTTGAGAGACTATTAAGTTTTAAGGCCATGAGACCTCCATGAAGGAGAGAAATCGTTTCCTTTTTTTCTCCCTCCCTTTTTGAAGGTGTCAGGGTTTATGGGGCAGTCAGCAGTTAAGATTGACGAGGTTTCCACTTGCAGGTATGTGGACCCATAAAGCCACACTTGGCAGTGTGTATCTTGGAGGGCAGGGAAGGGAGAAGAGCCGGGGCAGAAGTGACAGGAGATCCCTGAGCTTCAACCCTCCAAACACCAGGAGCTGAAAAGAATCTGCCGATTCAGCAATTGATTGCTTTCTGAACATTTTCCTCTTTAAGGTCCAAATCCTCTTGCAGCCACAAGGGTGCGAGGAATTCTGGGGGTGGGGAATTGAGCCATTTGATACTGTCCCCCATGGGTTAGGGTGTGGAGATCTGAGGTGATGAGGGCTTAAGCCCCAGTCCAGCAAAGTATTGAAAGAAGTGCTCGGCTTTCAACCTGTGAGCAGCCTGAGTGCCATCAGTGAGGCGGTTTGCATGGTGCATTGATCAGGACCGTCAGCGGGACCCCCATTATCCTAACTCTGAGCAAGTCTGGCCCTGAGAGTGGGGCCCTGGACTCAGGAGACATAGGATCTACTCCTTGTTCTGCTGCTGACTGTTAGGTGATAGGGGAAACCACTTCCCCTCTCTGTGCCTCAGTTTCCCCTCCCGCTCTTTGTCCGTCTTGCCTGTTTAGATTACGAGCGCAATGCAGCCCTGATCTCTCTAGGTGCTGCTGTTATCCAAACAATAAGAACAAAGGCATTGAGCTGGCCGTACCTGGCTTAGGTTGCCCTCCTGCTGGGAGTCAGGAGGAACTTGGCAGTTATGCAGCAAAGCAGCCCTGGGCTCCCCTGAATTTACCCACTCAGGACTCCACCCCTGCATGGTAGAGAACTAAATCCTTGCTGTAAAAAGTGTTTCTTTTTCAGGATTTTAAAATACTTGAACAGGAGATGGCTCCTAGTCTGCTACCCCCTGAGAGGAGCATCATTACCCCTCTTTTACAGGAGGGAAAACTGAGGCCCAGCAAGGAGAAGTGATTCACCACAATACAGTGACAGAAACAAAACCCAAATGTCTTAGTACCCAGCCCCCCTGTTCAACCCATTACATCCTGCAACCTCTCCCATGCTTGTCCGTTATAAATGGTTCCAAAGGGGTAGCCGTGTTAGTCTAGGTCAGCCAATAAAAACAAGGGGTCCTGGGGCACTTTCGGAGACTAACAAATGTATTTATCACTTGAGCTTTCATGGGAGAAAATCCCCATGCTTTTGAAGCTTCATCTGACGAAGTGGGATTTTTTTCCCACGAAAGCTCATGCGATAAATACATTTGTTAGTCTCTAAAAGTGCCACAGGACTCCTTGGTTTTTTTTTTTGTTATAAATGGGTTGATTATGAAAGTCACTCAGTTCAGCTGTCAGTCCCAAAGTTTCCAATATCCTCAAGGCCCCATGATGGTATTATAGCTTGTAATTTACACTTGCTTGTTACTTATTCTGTATCGATTTACTAGCAGAGAGAAAGAAACACTCCAAATCCTCTTTCACCTAGTACGTCAGGGTTATGAGGCCATGCAAGAGCTAAAAATCATAGGCAGGCCACAAATACATCTTTTAAGCAGGGATAAGTCCTATATTCTTTCACAGCTGACGCAAAACCAAAGCAGAATCAGATAAATGGAGCTGTTTTTTCACCTCTGGTGTCCCAGATCGCAATTAAATCAAATCACTGAAACGCACGGGTAAGGTCCATGACTGAGCAGTACCGATTGTCTTTCACATATAGGCTCTGATTCAGCATAGCACTTAGAATCAGAGAATCTTAGGGCTGGAAGGGACCTCATGGAGGTCATCTAGTCCAACCCCCTGCTAAAAGCAGGACTGCTCCCACTAAATCATCCTAGCCAGGGTTTCCTCTAACTGGGCCTTAAATGTTTCCACAGACGGAGATTCCACCACCTCCCTAGGTAACCCGTTCCATTGCTTAAGCAGGTTCTTCAGCCTAAGCAGTCACTTTGATTACTGGATGCCTCTGTGGATGCTTTCGGCTCAGATTCAACAAAACACTTAAGTGCTTTACTGAACAGGGATGCACAGGAGCACACTCCTAAAGTAAAGCAAGTGTTTTGCTAAACCGAGCCTATGGAAAGCAGGGAAAATGGTGCAGGACATCTAGCCACCCATCTTTGATCTGTGAGGGTGACATGAAACACTCAATTTTCCTTTCACACCAACATCAGAACACGTCTTTCTATCACAAGGTGCCTCCGATCCTGTCATTGCTTCCACTCCTAACAATGTATTTCTGATTAATATGTGCCAGGTTTTGCCTTCAACTAGCAGAGGCAGTTCTGCGCAAAAGCAGTTTGGGACTACAGCAAGACGGCAGTTAATTAGGTATGGGGCATGGTGACGAAATGCAATATTGCAGACCAATTCAAATGAATGCAACTAGCTTGGGATCAAACCTTGCAAAAACCTAGAGCTGTCCAGATTGGAAGTCATGGACAAAGTGGCTGCCTTCTTGTTTTTACATTAAAGTATTGAGAGTGCAGAATGGCTGGAGCCAACACGGCCTGTGGTTCAAATGCACCTTTTTGTATCTTTTCCTCTATTTCATTTGCCTTATAAGAAAAAGCAAGCGAAACACAAAGGCAAAGATGTGTCCTTCCCGAGCAAGGCCTGTACTGAAGCAACATTGAGGCTAAGACCTGGTGCTGATTCCACTGAAGTCACAGGAAAAGTTTCCATTGCCCTTTAGAAGCACTGCAATGCAGAAAAGATAAGGGGTTTAATCCCCTCTTACACTGATGTAAATCAGGAGAACCGCTGAAGTCTTTTGGGGAAGTTCTAAGGCCTTTTTTATATAGAAGGTGAAGCTATGAGTGAGAAGAGAATGACTGCTCAATCCATTCAGAAGTTTCCCAGAACAAGTAACTTGCCCCCAAAGCACACATATAGTATGTTAAAAGGGCACACTTGACTAGACACTTTTAAAAAAATGTTTTCCAAAGCCTAATATTAATATTTATAGCATGTTAATAATTTCCCCCCCGATTTTTACCTTGTTTAAATAATTTTATTGATTATTCTATTCAAATGCAAACATTTCCCCTTGCACTGTGCAACATAGATCATGCAGCTAAAGTTGCTTAGGAATTTTTTGCTGAATTATTTTTTTTTCCAGAAATGTCAATTTGTCAAAATGAAACCCGTTTGTTTGTGAAAGAGGGTCAGGTGCTATGAATTTCTCAATTAAAAAACAAACAAACTGCTGTTTTGAAATTGTCAAAACATTTCAGTTTGAACTCCTGAAAACGTTTGCAGAAGGGGAAATATTTTTTCCCTCCCATCTTTATTCACACCTTTGCACTAAAGCTGGAGAACCAGAAAGTGAAACCAGAAACCAAAGTGAAACTCAGACATCTTTATTTACTGTCCCCAGGGCTGAATGAAATTCAGAGTAAATGCTAAAAAGTAAGGGAGAGTTTTAAAATTCTTTCACTTTCACCGATCTCAACTGTTATTACCAATAAGGATATTTTTTTAAAATAAAGAGCTAGATGCTGAATTTAATTTATTCCAGTTTGGTCCCATGTAATTCCACTTAAGTCAATAGAGTTATTTCAGATTTACATCAATTTAAATGAGAACAGAATCTGCCCTGCAATATTTAACCTGACAGTGTCTCTTTTAATATTACAGTCTATGCAATGTGTCTGATTTAGCACTGTTGCCGGCGATCTTAATTTTTCAATTTCCTTACTTCTGAATCATGGGGTTGCCAACTTTTGTGATTTTATCTCTCATGATATTTGGCATTTATCTTAAAGCCTCAGCTCACAGAGCCATGGAATTACACGAGACTCTCAGCTTTCATTTCAGAAATAAATGGTAAGTGTCTAGACCTTGTTGCAGAGAAAAACTTGAAAACATGCCCCCTCTAAGGAGACCTGACTCATGATTTTTGCATGCTTTGTAATAGCACACGTTTTAATTTTGACCTTTAACAACCCATCAAACATAGAGAGGTTTTTATTTTGCATTATATTTATTTTTCATATATAATTTACCTCTAAACTCTCTATGTCCGCCTCTGCTTCCCATCTACAATATATACCAATCTAGACTGGACCAAATAGCCAATAAAGGTGTTAAATGTGCCAAAATACAATGGAAAACCACTTTTTCTACAGAATCACCTCAGTAGAGCCCACCAGAGCTCACACCTCTGCCAGCATGTCCCGCTTTTGCAACAGGATCTTGCACTGGTGCCTATCAGGCCTGCTAGACTCACATCCAGTTTCTTAGACTAGAAAGAGGTGCTTTCATCAAGAACATTGAAATAGCTGGTGCATTTGCCATCTGGACATTTCTGCATATTTGGGAGGATACCGGGCACCATCAGAGACAGAACAGTGAAGTCGATAGGCCATTGTCCTAATCCAGTATGGCAATTTCTATGTGCCGGTTTATAAATATTTAGCAGAGGGGTCATCACAGAACCCACATAGGTGCAAAGAGCCAGATTCTGCAATTCCACCAGCTTTGCCCTCGTACAAAATTTATGTCAGTGGAGTTATTCCTGATTTACACCAGGGTGAGGGAAAAGATAATTGGGGCCTTTGGAGGCCCTGGTCATGCCATCAGCAGCGAGAACACATCAGGCTGATGGTGTATCTGGATGAATGTGGACTGAGAATTTGTCCTGCTCCGATTTTATACTAGTCTCCTTAAAACAAACCCAAGCTGTCATCCTTGTGCTTTCCCTGCCCAGACTCCCCTCTCCTGCCTCTGCATCTGTCCCCCTTCGCCCTCGCCCATTTGAGGTGTTTGTTTAATTGTTTTCCCTACTCCTCAGTGGCACGGCTCTTCTGCCATTAAACCCTGCCAGCCGCATTCTGACTGGGTAATTTAAAGCTATAGTTAAATTATGATTTCTCTGAACCTGTTGTGGCACTGACGCATAACCCTAATTAAATGATCACATCCATTCTGAAGCCAGTCTTTTCTCCCCTCAAACGTTAATTACAACATAAGAGGCTTTAATGGCTCGCCTCACCTCCAGCTCCTCGAAAGAAAGGTCATGCGATTAATTTTCATCATTAATCTTTTCCCAATGTGGACATTGTGCTGTCACTGAAGCCTATTAAACCCCCTTTGTCCCCCCCTCCCCTTTTTCTCACTTCCCCCCACCCCGCTTCCCCAAGTGAATGGCGAGAACAAAAATATTTGAGCTTCGCTTTGGCCTTGTATTTCCTCAGAGTTTTGTTGGGATTGGTGGGGCAAAAAGAGTTGGGAAGATGGGCGGGGGTGCTTTGGGTCTTCTGGAAGGAGTTGGTGGTCCCCGAGGTGTGAGCAGTGGGCTGACGAGATGGACAGGACAGTAGAAGTTCCTACAATGTAGAGAAGGGAGAACACATTCTGCTGCAGGGTGCAGAGATTCAGCAATAAGAGGGTCTGCTGAGTGAGGAGGTGTGGTGGCGGGTTGGGGTGTGTGTGCCTTGAGACGGAAGGACATTGGGACTGCAAGAGAAAGGCAGGGGTCTTGGTATGCAGAGCGCTGGCTCTGGTGGATGGGCAGGAGGTCTGGAATGCTAGGAACACTCGCAGTGCAGGAAAGAGGGAGGTTTTCAGTCTATAAAGCTGCTTGGGAGGTGCAGGGGGCTGAGGACATGGGGCCTGCTGGAAAAATTTAGGGATCCTAGGGGGGGCACTGGATCTCCTGGATGGAAAGAGCGGGGGTCTTGGGAAACAGGAAACACGGGGCCTGCAGGACAGATGTAGGGATCCTGCAGTGCAGGACAATGGGACTGTTGGTTGGGAAGGTGCAAGAGGTAGGAAGCAGTGAGGCTGCAGGTTCTCCCTAGTGCAAACCAAATGCTCTAAATGCCTCTTGTTTTCAAAGTGTTTTTCTCTCTGCCCAAAGGAAATAGGTGTTTGTGTGAACCCCACAAACTCAGATTCAGTGACTCAATCCCCTGAATCTTGGAGGAGGCCTAACTTCAGTCTGCCCTTCTCATCTGAATGGGGTGGCTCCTGTTCCTTACAAGATTGGGGTGGAGGGGGGAAGAAGAAAGGAGCACATATTTGCCTAATTTGAAATATTGTTTTACCTGAAACCAAGGTTGCTGCATGGTGAGGCTGACCGTAAACATGGTGCTGTTTGAAATGGCTGCCATCAGCAGAAAATGCCTCAGGATGCTTTTGTGCAGCTGAATCCAAAATGCCAGGTCTCCAGTCTTTGGGTGTGCTCCACTTTGTAGGGCCTGAGAACTTTCCTGGAGGGTGTGGCTCATTTACAGCTCACCACTTAAACTGACTTCCTGCCTTGCTTTCTATTCCCATGGAGAAGAGCTTATGAAAATCAGGGGGGCTTTTAAACAGAGAGCTGACACATGCTGGTCACACTGCATAATAAATACATTACCAGAAGGTGGCTTGATATTAAGGTGAGGGGCACAAAATAAGAACAGAATCCCAAGTCACAGAATGCTGATCAGTCTTGCTATGTAAAAATCCCCCCAAAGCCTGTATGTTCTCCTTCCAATCTGTGGTTTGGGACCACCTATAAAATTCAGTTCTGCATTCAGATTCTTTTCCACCTGACCCACAAAATTCAGGAAAGATTCACAGCTTAGGTTGCATTTTGTCCCTCTCTGGTGGATTTTGATTTCTTCCCTCACCTTGGCTGGCACTGGGATAGCACCCCTCCTCCTTCCCTGTTGTGGTTGTGACCCAGTTCACTTTCTGCTATCATTTCATTCTGGGGCCTTGTCTACACTAGAAAATCAGGTCAGCATACTTACGTCGCTCAGGAGCATGAAAAATCCACATCAGCGTGGCGTAGTTAAGCCCACCTAAATCCCTGTGTAGATATCACTAGGTTGATTGAATAATTCTTCTGGGAACCTAGGTACCACCTCTTGGGGCAATGGATTACCCACACCAATGGGCAAGCCCCTCCTGGCAGTGTAGATAGGGTCTACAACTGAAGCTCTACATGTAGCATTTCAAGTGTAGACAAGCCATTTGGATGAGACAAGTGAGAAAACTCTTTGGAAGGGGATTTACTTACAATTAGAGCCGAGTGAACAGTGCAGACTAAGATCAGCAAACATTCATCAGAATAGGCTTTGGGAATTAGACTATTTGGGAAAGGCTGGGACTGTGTCTTTATATAGCACCTCTCAGCATGACTGTAATAAAAATATTAATATTAATTCTTTTCTCAATTGTTCAGGAGCCCTTTTCTTCCTTTTTCACATACAGTGCGAGTGAAATATTGTTTGCTAAGACATTCAGAGACAGGGCTACAGATACTCTTGTGAACATGTATTTGCCTGAGTCCTCACACCTGAGATGTTCATGTGTCCTCCTGAAAAATGCTCAGTTGGTTTAGCATTCCTCCAGTCAGGAAGCAGAAGCAACACCAGGTGACTTAAGTGACCAATCACGCAGATGCAAATAGCAACTTCCATCTGGCTACATGATGATTAGTCAGTGCTGGTCAGATTCACGTTAAGAGTTTGTAGAACCATTTCAATTCATCAATGGATCCTAAGGCTGCCGAGGGTGTTCCCAGAAAAATCATGAATAGAAAAGGGGCTACATTTACTGCATAAACCACTCCCCTGGGCCAACTAACAATCCAGAACTTATAAACATTGGATTTCATTTTTTATTTTTCATTCCTTCTTTTGTTTTTAATCTAATATTTTTAATAAGTCCCAAGTGATGAACATTGGAAAACTCAGTCCCAAGTGTACATACAAAATGATGGGTTTAAATAAGTTGTTACCACTCAAGAAAGAGATCTTGGAGGCAATGTGGATAGTTCTTTGAAAACATCTACTCAGTGTGCAGCAGCAGTCAACAAAGCTAACAGAATGCTAGAAACCATTAGAAAAGAGACTGATGATAAAACAGTCTCTCTCATAATGCCACTATATACATCCATGGTATGCCCACATTTTGAATAGTGCATGCTAATCTGGTTGCCCCATCTCAAAAAAGACATTTTAGAATTAGAAAAGGTACTGAGAAGGGCAACAAAAATGATTAGAGTATGAAACAGCGTCCATACAAAGAGAGATTAAAAGGACAGGCTATTCAGCTCCTAGAAAAGAGAGAATTAATGGAAGATATGATTGAGATCTATAAAACCATGAGTGGTGTAGAGAAAGTGAATAGGGAAGTGTTATTTACCCCTTCACCTAACACAAGAACCAGCATCACCCAATGAAATTAATAGGCAGCAGGCTTTAAACAAACGAAAGGATGTACAATGGCATGTGGCCCATCTGCGACGGCTAGTAGCAAAAATCCCCAACAGTCCAAGATGGGGAGGCGCTCTGAGTTACTACAGAGAATTCTTTCCCAGGTATCTGGCTGATGGGTCTTGCCAACATGCGCAGGGTAGAATTGAGCATCATGTATGTGATTTGGGAAGGATTTTTCCCCAGATCAGATTGGCAGAGACCAGGAGGGTTAGGTTTTGGGGGGCTTTTTTTTTTGCTTTCCTCTTCCCCATGGGGCATGGGTCACTTGCTGATTTAAATTAAAGTAAATGATGGATTCTATGTAATATGGTCTATTACATGAGGGCATGGGTAGGTTCTGTGGCCTGGGATTTGCAGATGATGATCATGTAACTAGGTGATTACGATGGCCCTTTTCTGTTTTATAGTCTGTGAGTCCACCTCTTCACACAACATATAGTCAACCTATGCAACTTGTTGCCAGGGGATGTTGTGGAGGCCTAACCTATAACGGGATTAAAAAAGAATTAGCTAAATCCATGGAGGAGAGGTCCACCAATGGCTATTGAGTAAGATGGTCAGGGATGTGTCACACAATTCTTTGGGTGTCTCTAAACCCTCAACTGGCAGAAGCTGGATGACAGGGAATAAATCACTTGGAATTGCCCTCTTTGGTTCATTCCCTCTGAAGCATCTGTCACCGGCCACTGTCAGAAGACGGGATACTGGGTTAGAGGGGCCATTGGTCTGATCCAACATGGCCATTCTTATGTTATGTTCTAACAATAGATTTCGTCATATCTTTATCAATTAGAAAATAAATGACTGAAAGATAAAGGCTTCTTATCGATTCCTATGGAGAGTAGACTAGGAGTGTAAGTGTCCATGTCTCAGTGCCCAGCTATATAATTGCTGGCCATGTACAGGATATAACTGCTCTGTCTATAAAAAGATCCTACAAGAGGGCTTTTCCCACTGGTGATTTGAAGACCTCAAGTTAGTTTGTGGCCTAGGTTTGTGGCCTACTGTCATATCCATCAAGTGAATTAGACTGGAAGCGAAAGGGGCACTAGAGATGTTATGGTGACAAGAAGGAGTCTTCTTTCAAGACAAGCAGCAGATATAGGCCTGAATCAAATCTCCAGATCTAGGCTTAGGTGTGGGGTCAAAATCTGGATCCAAATTTCATGGCTGGTGTCCATCTGTATTTGCCAAGGATTTCTAACCAAACATCCTTGAACCATAAATGCAGTTGGAGGCAACTGGGGATTCAGGAAGAATAGGACAATTTCTGGGATTGGTTCTAGGTTCATTAATTTTTTTCTTAAATGGCCCAGATGGAAGGCAGAGGGAAGTGGGACATCCTGTGTGACTCCAAATGATTTTCAGGAAATTAACTATAGAATTACCATCATGAATTGAATTATTTCCTTAGTCTTCTGGTGAAACTAACTGCCCAAACCCAGAGGTTGAGTTTATTTTATTGTTATCACTATGTATCTGTATTGCAGTAACCCCCTGGAACTCCAATCAAGGTTCAGGGTCCTATTGTGTTTGGTGATGCGTAGGCAAGTAACAAAGACAATAGTGCTGCTCCCAAAAGCTTTCTGTTACAAAACCACACCCAAGGGATCTACGTCCTATATTTATCCAGAGATGGGCTCAAGGACACAAAATTCAGATCAAGATTTCTAACACTGTCCGTAGCTGTTTAAGGTGCTTGGATCCAGGCCTATCTACAAAATATAGATGACCTCTTTCAGCCTTACAAGCTTTAAAACTTCAGCTCTGGATTCAGGGTTGGATTTTCAACTGCCTCCACATGTTTGCATGTGGTATTTTGGCCCAGCTCATGATAGAAGCTAGAGTAGCAAACGTGGGGTCTGAGTTTGGGTTCTGAATCTCTTGGGAAGCGTGGAGACTGTATAAGTTTCCTCATTGTTTATTTGCACTCATCTCTAAATTCTGTCCAAAGTGTGGGGCAAAGAGGAGGCAGGAGGGGATAAATGGATGTAATTTTTTTTGCCCACCTTCCAACAAACACTACCCCATCCCAGAACACCATCTGGTACTCACAGCAAGGGAGCACGGTTCCCCCTCAACACGTATAATATCCACCGCTGGTTCAGAACCAGCACATACTGAAAAAGACGACCAAGCCTTTTCTGCTCCACGTCACCTGCTGTGAAGAGCCCTCCCCGGTATGGACACCCTTTAGTTTTTTTCCTTTTGTCCCAAGGACATTGGGGACATCACGTCCGCAATGCACTATGCAGCAGGATAATAATAATTAATAACCATTAGCAACAATAAGGATAATACCAGCGGCCGGACGGACTCACTGTGCAGAGGAGACACTTTCTTTCTTTTTTTCCACTTTAATGAAAACAATGATTTGACTTTGAAGAAAGTGACTTTTTTTTTTTAAAGTAAAAGCTGGAACCAGTCCTCCCCCCACTCGTTCTACAACCCCCTCCTTTTTTAACTCTCCTTTTTTCTTTTTCTTTTAATACTCTGCGTTCTATCATGCAAATCCCCTTTCAAATTATGAGAGTATTAGAGCCATCAGCAGTAATGTCACCGCCACAAAATGAGAGCAGGGACTTAAGCACCTAACGAACAATGAAATGTGCGAGCCCTGGGACAGGACAATTAAGAACTGGGCTTAGCCAGCCAGGGAAATTTATTGCTATCAAATCCATATTTCTATTTTCCCCCTGAACAGTAACCTATTTGAATATGATTAAAGGGTTTCATTAGAGCCGAGAGAAAGGCCCATGTCCTGCCGTTCCCTGTGAGCTCACAAACACGCACTTTGCAGACAGCTCGTTGGGCGGGGGGAAGGGAGGGAAGGAAGGAAGGAAGGAAGAAGAGGCATGTGGGATGGATGCCCTGGGTCATCAGCTCCAGAGATGGAAGAGGGAGTTCTCTGGGAGGCTGGCCAGCTGGTATGGGATCCCCGTGGCCTTACAGGAGAAACAATGTTCAGGGCCCTCGTCTTAAAAAGCTTCAAGCAAGTTGGGGGGAATGGTAGATACTCTGGAGGGCAGGGACAGGATCCAGAGAGACTTGGACAAATTGGAACACTGGGCCGAAAGAAACCTCATGAGGTTCAACAAAGACAAGTGCAAAGTCCTGCACTTAGGACGGAAAAATCCCATGCACTGCTACAGGCTGGGGACCGATCAGCTAAGTAGCAGCGCTGTAGAAAAGGACCTGGGAGTTATGGTGGACGGGAAGATGAATATGAGCCAACAGTGTGCCCTTGTTGCCAAAAAGGCCAATGGCATATTAGGCTGCATCAGTAGGAGTATTGCCAGCAGATCGAGGGATGTGATAATTCCCCTCTATTCGACACTGGTCAGGCCGCATCTGGAGTACTGTGTCCAGTTTTGGGCTCCCCACTACAGAAAGGATGTGGACAAATTAGAAAGAGTCCAGCGGAGGGCAACAAAAATGATTAGGGGGCTGGGGCACATGACTTATGAGGAGAGACTGAAGGAACTAGGCTTATTTAGTCTAGAGAAGAGAAGACTGAGGGGAGATTTGATAGCAACCTTCAACTACTTGAAGGGTTGCTCCAAAGAGGAGGGAGCTAGGCTGTTCTCGAGGGTAACAGAGGACAGAACAAGGAGCAATGGTTTCAAATTACAGCTGGGAAGGTCAAGGTTGGATATTAGGAAAAACTTTCTCACGAGGAGGGTGGTGAAGCATTGGAATGGGCTATCTAGGGAGGTGGTAGAATCTTCATCTTTGGAGATTTTTAAGGCTCGGTTAGACAAAACTCTGGCTGGGATAATTTAGGGGGAGTGGTCCTGCTTTTTAGCAGGGGGTTGGACTAGATGACCTCGTGAGGTCCCTTCCAACCCTATTATTCTATGATTCTATGATTCTATGATCTCTCAGTGAGCTCATGTTGAGTTGAGGAGCCACGGACGAGAGCTGGACAAAGGCAGACAGCAGCCTTAAAAGACAGCCACAACCCAAGGGGCATGTAGCCCTTTGCCAAGCCATAGCTCTAGAACATGTGGTGCAGGTTATAATGTAAGGCGTCCCCCAGGCTCTTGGAAAGTGGCAACCTCAAGATCTAGGTTGTTGGACAGAGTAGAAGGGTCGCCCAACCTGGTGCCAGGTGAAAGCCTTCAAACAGGAGGCGTTGGGCGCAATAGATAAGGGGTACCGAGCCTGAAGACATGCTACAGCTTTATCATATGGGGTGACAGGTGTAATATGAAGGATGCACAGTCAGCTGCCATGGTCCAACCTTCAATCTTGGGGAGCAGAATATAATGTCAGCTGTGTCCCACTGCACCCTGAAACCCAAGAAGCGGTGGAGCCCTGCCCCAGACACCCCAGCACAGCTAATTTAAATACCTCCAATTTAAATATGAGTTCAGCCAATCAGCTGGAGACAGTGGCTGCTAGACCAAAGTGGGAGTCACTGCAGAAAGATGGCAATGAAGCCTGGTACAGAGCATGGTCTATGGCACTCATTGCCCAGCTCTCGCAGATATCCTTAGTGAATGAAAATGAGTTTCGGTCAGAAAGGAATCGATGTCTAATAACATTCAGCCTTTCATCTCAAACCACTTTACAAACATGACCTTAGGAGGGTCCACAACATCCCTGGTAGCTAGACAGCATTGTGGCTAGAGCAGATTTGTCACTAGAGCTCACGATTATGATCACCAGAGTAGTTTTATCACTAAAACGCGCTATTGCAGAAACATTTCCACAAATATTTGCTCGTATTTATAAGCCAAGCTGGTTCATCTATTTTTGTGTTTCATCTTTTGGCCCCAGCATTCCAGACATGACATTTCAGTGGGCACACACTTTGGCAGTAAGAAAATTTCAAAGCAGGGTGCACAAACATTTGCAAACACCAAATTTTAAATGTCTAGGACTGGACACTAGAGGTGGACAAAGAGTAATAATTTTTTAGTGTGGGTTAAACTAATATTCTCAACCAATCAGGCAGAGAAAACAATACCATGTGACTTAGCTGACACATCATAACCAACCATACACTGAAAATTGAGTATCTATCTCCCACAGCCAACTATTCATGATCGGCCCACTGAGTTAAAAAAACCCTGAGATAAAATCCGTGAAACGGATGTGATTAATGAATAAAATAGTGGAAATCGCCAGCTAAGAGTCAATTTTCAGTGAACAGAAAAAGAGGCTGAAATTGCTTGACACATTATTTGTTGCCATTTATTCACTCAGCTCTAATGATTCCTATTTTACAAACATGCACAACGAGGCAATGAGATGAAGTGACTTACCTAGTCAGTAACAGGTAGCTAGATCCTCAGGCACAAGGTGTTATTGATATGCCAAATATGTAGTATTATTTATCATTAATATGCTATCAGTTTATTATTTGTGCACATTTCTCCAGGGTGCTGCCTAGCTGGCTAAGAGCCACAAAGGGACTGAATTAGAGGGTGGTGCATTAATACACCAAAAAGCCATCCTGGAATCCATGTGTTTCACAAATCACACACTGCTGAGTAGCTGTCAATTTAACAGACAGGTGCTTAATTCCAGCTTGTCAGGTGGCCTGAAATGCCAGCCTTACTTTTCATCTGTGTATATAGGTTTGCTGTTAAAAGAGCAGAGAGGATTTGAACTTCTGTCTTTCTCTCTCTCTCCGAGCAAATATGGATTAATTTCTCCCTGGTATTTCTCACCAGGGCCCTCTCTGTGCTGATTCTAGTAAACGTTCATGAAGGTGAGTCTGGGAGATCTGAGGGGTGGCTCAGAGGTGTGGAGCAGAGCAGGGAGTGGATCAGGAGGGGGTCTCAACCTTTGGATGACAAGCTGACCCTCAAATCCTCCTAGGTTAACACCATTCTTCAGGGCCGGTTGCTGCTCTTCCTCCAGATCTTCACTCCTGGAATGGGAGATGCGAATCTAGTCCCCCAGGCTGCCCAGGTTCTTGAGCACACTATGGTTGCTCTAGACAGGAGGTAACTGTGGCACCCTGAGGAAAGGGGGTTTGTGCTCTGATGTGGGAGAAAATGCTACCTGGGGTAAAGGAGAGTGAAAAGCCCCCTGACATCACTCATTGGCGTACCCATCAAGAGGAGAGAGAGAAGGAAGCCCAAGAAGAGCTGGCAAAGTACAGATGCAATGGCCTAGGGCATGATGATGTTGAAATAATAAAACTACATCTGTGAGCTGCTATTACACCTCCCATTCAAAGGCCTTACAGAGCTTTGCAGATATCAATTTCTTCACACGCACAGGTGGCAAAGTAGATGGTTCTCTAATATGCTGATGAGGAAACTGAGGCACAGGGAGGCAAAGAGATGTGCCCAAGGTCCGCTAAAGAAGAGCTGGCCATAGAACTCAAGATGCCTGACTCCCTCATCCCCTGCTTTAACGGCTGCCTCAACATCTGTGCCCCATGGCATCCATCAGTTTCCGTTCATGCTGTCCTTCATGGCTTTTTGCAGATGATTTTACCTGGTCCCAGGCCCTCATACAAGAACAGGCTCTCAAAATGATCTTGGGTCCTGCAACAGGGACACATAAATGAAGCCCTGAGGTGCCCTGACATGACTATATGGTGGCAAAGCCCGGAGACCTGATGTTTGGGTGGATAGCCCCAACTAAGATAAAATAGGTTGGCATCAGGGCCTGCCTTTCCTTTTCCATACCGGGTGTCAAGCCATCGACACTATTATTCAGGACAACATTTGAGTATCTTTCACTTTAAGCATGTACTTAAGTTCCATTAAAGTCAATGGGATTTATCTATGTGTATGATTTTAAGCATATGCTTAAATGATCTGTTGAATAAGGGTCAATAATAATAATAAAGTATCTCCCAGGAAATTACAGATCCACAGAGCTTAAGGCCAGAAAGGCCACTAATGATCGTCTTGTCTGACCTCCTGCATAACGCAGGCCAAAGAATTTCACTCTGTTTCCTAAACTGCGTCCAGCATAAAGTGTATGTCAATGGTCTACCCATATCATATATAGAGAGTTCAGGTCCTTCCTCTCTTACTAGGTCTCACCAGGGTCTCCCAACTCCTGGCAGAAATGCCAGCTCCATTCCAGCTCTACTTCTTTGTGGATAAGGTCTTTAGGGTGCTGACGACCCTCTTTGAGCCAGCTAAAGACCCAAGCTGAAAACTTGTCCAATTTGTTCCTAGGCTGAAATGCAGCAACAATCCGTGGCATTCAGGAGAGGAGAAGGGGCTGAAAAGAGCTGTTCTCGGTACCCTTAGCAAAACAATTCCACTGGGTCTGTAGAGTGTGGGTGGCAATGTCCCTGCAACGTATTTAACTGATCAAGGATAGGCCAGCACCTAGTAAAGCACTGGTCCCCTCCTAATCTCTGTCCCACTTCTCAATCTCCCTCCACCGACCCACCCCCCTCCACCCCAACAAGGCATCACAGCTCCTAACGAAACGGAACTGCTGCCAGATGAAATATATTACTATTAAATACTTAATTCTTCTAGTGAGCGGAGAGCAGCCAGTATGAATACGATTATTAAAGAAAATTACTTTGGCTGATCAGATATTTCTGCATACTAATTTCTGACCCTTCTTCCCTCTCTGCTTGCTTCTCATCCCTTAGAGACCAGGACAGATAAAATTCCATCACAAATAGCTGATTACTGGGGCTTGCATTAAAATCAAATTTTTTTTCTATTCAGCGCTAATGTCCTTGCCTTGAGTATAGACAGCAGAAGCTGTCAAAAAAAAAAAAAAAGTCTAGAAGCGGGGCTATATCTGAATTCCCTCTGAACTTTAGGGGTGGGAGCATTGGAATCTGATCCAGATTCCGAGACTGTCCCTATTACCAACAACAACCCAGATCCGAAAAGCCCAAATGTCACTATCTGGATCCAAATTCGACAGCTCAGGCTTCTCTTTAGGTAGAATTGGCCTTGTTTCCTCCCTCCCCCACCAGATATCCCCTAAAAATGTATCATCCAAACATCCTTCCTGTTCTGGGACATGCCCCTTCAGCCTGGCAAGCACCTCACTGGCCAGGTACACAAGAATAGACAAAGGGACTCAAATTCGTCCTTGCTGTAGCTCCTTTGATTTCATTTGAGGCTAGACCAGAGGTCATCAAGATCCAGTGACTAGACGGTATCATGAGAGAGAGAGAGGGAGAGAGAGAGAGAAATGTAGGTCCTACAAAAATAATTTCAATTGGAAACCTGCTCCATTTCCCTTCTCTAAGTTGAATCTCTCTGCTTACCCTCATGCCCTGTTGAGTGGGTGCATTTGGCTGCTCCTTTCCTATGCCTTCCGGGAATGCCCTCCCCTCCCTGTAGGAGGTGACTTTGCCTTCAGTCATTGGGTCTGTCTGACTTCCATGAGTCTGTACATCTCTCGCAGGACAGTAACAATCACTGGGTGGCACGAGGAAGATGCTAAAAATAGCCTGTTTCCCCGCTTGCTCCCCACAATCCAGTAAGCCTCCAATTTACCTGCTTTTTTTTTTAAAGACACTTATATAGGTGTCACTGCTCTGAAACTGTAATTACAGCCTGAGCGTGTTAATTCCTGACTCTGGCTTGCAGCTCTCATCTCAATGGGGGATCCTGTCCACGGCGCCTCTTTTGCTTTGCCTTTGGAAACGTCTGCGGGAGAGGAAAAGGTAAATGTACCTCTCGCAGGCAGAATGTGAGTGCGAACAGGGACCTTCTTCAAAGGTCCCCAAACTAGAACTTTTATACCAACCTATAGGACCCAACAGTGGGTAAAGACGAGCAGCAGAAGATGCCCGATGTGCATTGGTGTGTGGGACACCTAGGTCCCACTGTGTTGGCTGGGCACATTATAGACAAATAGCAGAACACAGCAACTTTGCCATCTGCTCATCTCTCTAGATCCAATCTCTGAGGATCAAAGATTATTTCCAACCAATGTCTGCCTGGGGGACTGTGTCAAATGGGCTTGTTATCGCATGCCTATTTGTAGTGGACCGTGTCATAAAATAATCCATCGCCATTGGCAACTCTTTGGCAATAGGATGACGAATCCAATGGACAATGGAGACAGAACTCCATTGTCAACATATGGATGGTCCCCCCTGGCCAGAGCTATGGCCCTGCAGCGCTCACCAATTATGAAGATAGGTGGATAGATAATGTACAATGTTAGAAAGCTACAGAAACACGAGACTCATGTAATGTTACTGGGTGCCATTAAACAACTGCCACGTGCCACTTCAGAGATGACTTCCTTTCAGTGGTGGGTAAAAGTAGTTTGGAATCTCAACACCAACCTACTTCTGAATTTGCATCTGGCTATAGCCCTGTCATGGACCAAATCAAACTCCCTTCTCTCTGAAAGCCTCTGAACATTCAGGTCTGGAGTGGACTTTTCCAAATCCAAACCGGTTCTGAGTTCTGTGGCTCAGGCCATGCATAGGAAGCTGTATAAGTGAAGGCTGCCCATGCCTTGGAGACGGAAGGTTCTTTACAAAGGCCACTTGTTTATATAAATTCCCATTCCCTAATCTCAGGTGCTCTTAAAGTCAGGCCGTGGGACCATTCCTGGCGTCCCAGCTTTTGAGAATCATCTGGAAGCTCAAACCGACAGCCCCCCGAGCACACCCAATCCAGCGCTGCTGCAGGATCCAAGTCCCAAGGATCTATATACACAAGGACAAGGAATGTTTATTTTTCCTTATTGACTTTCTCCAAATAAACCCGGGGAAGACAGAAAGGAGCTCTATGGCAGCAGCTGTTTACCTAGTATTTATGATAAAGAGCCTTCTCCATAGCAACAGGTGGCAATGCGCCTCTCCCCAGGAAATGCTAGGAGGGACCTTGGCAACGGGTTTATTTATTTATTTATCTGTTTAGAAAGAGGCCATATATATATATAATATATAACCCCCTTGGTGGAGACATGCTTCCGGTGCTGCATGCATCTGTGCACACAGATGCCCCAGGAGGACTGACAAAGGCCCATGGAGCATTGTCCACAGAAAAAGAAACACACACAGGCCCGTGCAGAAACACAGATATACAGAGATGCATGCATGTGCGTGTGCACATCCTGACACCCTGGGCTGTATTTTCCCACCACTTGCATAATTTTTATGTCAATGCAACTTGGGTAAATGCAGCTGAGTTACTCCTGATTTACGCCAGGGTGAGTGAGATGAGAATTTGCTCCAGTGAGTTTGCACCCTGGTGAGTGTGAGGGAATCAGGCCTATTTTATGCAGAACACCTTTATGCTGTCTGCTAAAAAAGCCCAACCATGCTAACGGTTTGAACAATCTCACAGTGGCGGAGGTTGCTTCCAAAGCTAAGGCCAGCGTCTTCACCCCTGGGAGCCCAGTCTGAACACATCCTTAGGCATCTAAATTAGCAGCCTGACTTCCCACAGCTCCTCTTCCAGTCAACACCTAAGAGGGTGAGATTTGTAGAGCCAGGCACCAGTATTATTCTGAACCTCTAACTTATACCAGACTCTTCCCTCCTGCAAAGCCTACGGCTGGAGCCTCAGCAACAGTGTCTCTTTAAACCAATGGTGTGTGAGCGTGGCCTCAGTGAGCTGAGTGCAATCACACTGGAGTGCTGGGCCATGAGCAGGGCCCTGACCTCTATGATCATACAAATTCTCATTATTAATAATCACTAGCCCATCCTTGGCACGTCTCATCAGTACATCTCAAAGTGCTTGACAAAGAAGGGCACTATCATTTTTATTATATTATCTCATTTTACAAAGGGGGAAACCGACTGGCCCAAAGTCACCCAGCAGGCCAGTGGCCAAGCTGGGAATAGAACCCAGTAGGTACGAGGCCGTTGCTGTTTCCTCCTCAGCCATGGCACAGCTGTAATACAACTGTAAAACCCTGCAATCTATTGGGTTATAGGCAGGTGTACTTCAGTGCCCTGTGATGCGGTGCTCTAAAAAGTGAAACACTTGGGCTGAGTTTATTTTGAATTTCCCCTCGCCACTGGCTGATTAGTGCAAATTCCATTTCAGCCTGGCTGGGCAGTAAGCATGTGATTTGGGTATGGATTTGGGTAGCCCCGTGAGTGGGAAGATTGTGTTGCGATAGTTCAGACTGGTATTTTTACACAGCAAAATGATTCACTGTACAAACAGAGGATTTTGGTTTTGTAAGGAAAGACAAAAAACTCAAGCCAGCTATCCACCAGGGCTTAATTTCCCAACTCAAACACAGATACACTCATTTTCCTCTTAAGAATTTTACTTAGTGCAGTCCAACATGCACCTCCTAGGAATATAAGGATTGCCAGTCTGGATCAGACCCAAGATCCAGAAAGCCCAGTATCCTGGCTCTAACATGGCCAGCACCAGATGCCTCAGAAAAAGGTGTCAGATGCAGGATCATCTTCTGTCTGCATAGATCACATCCTGGTCTGTTATAGTGAAAGAGGGGCTTAAGCCCTATAACATGAGGTTTAATATCCTTTCCAGAATTTTCACTGTCATTATTTATTATAACTCTGGATATTTTTTATATCTATACCAATGTCCAATTTGTTAAATTCTCAATAACTTCCTGTGGCAGTGAGTTCCACAGTCTAATCACATGTTGTGTGAACAAGTATTCCCTTTGATCAGTTTTGAATTTCCTACTTTTTAATTTCATTGATCATACCTTTTTTCTTGTGTTAGGAGACAGGGAAAAGAGAGGTTCCTGATCTCCCTGCTCTAGATCAGCCATTATTTTAGAAAGTTGGTTTCCTGTCCTAGAAGCACTGTAATTAGAACTACCATTAGGAAGCATAGGCGCATACAGATACATTTGGATTACCTTTGTTTTTAAATAACCATTCATAACCAGACAGAGGAGAGGTGTTGAGGAGGTAAAACGCAGACTTTTCCCACTAGTTGTAGGAAAGCTTCCATAAGTTTAGAAGGTCAGTTCATAATATCACTAAATAGTTTGGATGCTAAGAAGAAACGTAACCAAGCTTTACTCTTCCCTATGTACTGCATCAGCCAGATATAGTGCAGCCACTTTAATCCTATAAGGCGCAACACCTATGTTATTGCAAAAATCCTACTATTTGTATTGTCCTGCTTTGGTGCAGCTTTTTGCACTGCATGAGATGACTTTATTGCAAGCCTAAATTCCAACTTTTTGCCCAATCAATTGGATTGATTGGTGACTATTGGATAATGACATCCAGAGGTTCTAAAGGAGAGAGTCCCACCATTTCACTGCATGTCAGCAGAGCAGACACTATAACCATGAATTTCAAACAAGTTAGTAGCAGAGATTCACTTAGTATTTCTTCTCCTGTTCTTTGCTGCCTTCCAATGTCTTATCCTCATTCTCTAAGGCACAAGAAGGGGAGAGAAGGTATGTGAGTTCTTTGAAGCAGGGAAGTGTCTTTGTTCGGTCTGCCCCATTCCCTGAACAATGAGCCCTTCCCCTTGGTTGGTTGCTGCTGGAAGAGAAATATTAAATAATAACAAACACATCCATATGCATGAGGTTAGGAGCAGAGGCAGGAAGATACATGGTGTTCGGAGAAGCTGTGTGTAGACAGTAGACGATAGATACAGAGAAGACACATGGGGATGAGAAGAAAGTGGAGACTCGAGGAGATGCATAAGATCCAGTGATCAACTGACTTACAGGGGATTTTTATAGCTTTTGGAGGGGTCTTTTGGCTCCTCAGAGCTCTGATGACCCTCTACATTTCCCTTCCATCCAGCCAGCCAAGCACACCCCTTGGGACCCTGAAAGGGATTGCTAGAGAATAGCAGTGAGAAGGCCCCTCTGCTTGCCTTCCTCCCACACCAGACGCCCTGCATCTAACTGAATTCTCACATTCAGATCTGCCTAAAGTGGCAGGATGTTGCACTACCACTAACCGGGAGCCGGCCACTGAATACGTTCTGTAACATCTTTCGCCTTGAAATGGCAACACAAACAGTTCTGAGAAGAGCTGCACACTGACAATTGCAGAGTGAGGATGAAAGCAAAACAAACAAACAAAAAAAAGCCACACAGCAAACCTGTGGAACTTATTGCCACAAGATATCACTGGGGCCAAGAGTTCAGCAGGATTGATAAAAAATGGACATTCACGTAGCTGACAAGAACAGTTAAAGTGATTAAAATTAACCAAGAGTTTGGAAAGGACCTAAAAGCCAACCTTTAACTGGCAGAAGTCAGGGGGAAATTTTCCTGGGGGTTGGGGTGGAGATTATACTGGAAGTCTATTTAAGGGTTTCTTTTACCTTCCTCTGAAGCAGCTGGTGGTGGCCAGTGTTGGAACCAGGATTCTAGACTAGAGGGACCACAGGTCTGGCAACTTCTATGTTTTAGAAGCAAGCAAGAAAGCAAGCCCAGGCCTAGCTGGATTAATAACATTTGCTTCGTCTGTATTATTTACACGGTCACTCAGACTCTCTTTCTCACTTCATATCCTGCAATTTTGTCTTTCTGAATAATCTGCATCTCAATGCTGGAGTCCAGAGCCATTTCTCATCATACTGTGAAGGGGAAGCAGCACTTGCCTCTCCTAGTCTTAGCTCCATCAGACCTCTCCAGGGGGAATCACTCTCTGATAAGAAGTCGATTTCACCTGAGGCCTGGAACATTAACTTTGACACTGAAAAGGGTATATTTTATTACCCTGGAATATTTCTGCATCTCTTTAAAATCACTCCTTCCCCACCCCATGACAATTAAAACCATCTCTCCAGTTAACTCTTTGAATCTTGCCCCGTTGCAGGCTGGCTGGTGTGTAATGCTGCAACCAACACACTCTGGTGACATTTCATTGTCCTGTGTACATGCTGTAACATCCTGCTTGGACAATATTTGAATGGCTGCTGCGGCAGACTCATCTAAAACCAAAAATGTACCTTTGGCTTTGTGGTATTTTGGTCTATAAACGTGTGGTATGTTTCTTTGTGGCTAGATAGATTTTAGAAACTGCAAACAAAGATATTACTGTCGTAGCAGCATCGGTAGCTTGATAGGTAGTGGGCTGAGTTAGTATTTCGTCAATGTCAGAATAAAGTTAGGGGACGCTGTCCTAAACTTGGTGTTGCCTTTAGAGAAGACATAAACCCAAGTTCCCTAAAGATCACCTGGCACATGACTTCTTACTTGTCGAGGTCTGTACACCCCATATTATGGCATCCACACGTTGAGGGGGGTTTGACGAAGCAATGCCATGTGCCGCCTCTGAGTGACGTCACTGCCTTGTGGTCCACAAAGAGGCAGGCACTGGGAGTGCGTGTCTGCCAAACTGTCCTCCCTATGGAAGAATCACCAGCTCTGTCTACATTTAAAATGCTACAGTGGTTCATCTGCAATGAAGACACTCACTACAGTGACAGAAAAACAAACAGAGTCCTTGGGCACTTTTAAAGACTAACAGATTTCTTTACCGCATGAGCTTCCGTGGGAGAAAATCCCACACGAAAGCTCATGTGATAAATAAATCTTAGTCTTTAAAAGTGCCACAGGACTCTGATTTTCTGCAATAGACTAACACAGTTACCCCTTTGGAACTTGATTACAGTGACAGAAGTTCTTCCATCATTGTAGTTAATCCATCTCCCCAAGAGGCAGTAGCTAGTTTAGCAGAATAATTCTTCCCGCAAGCTAGTGCTGTCTACGCCAAGGATTAGGCTAACATAACTCTGTTCCTCAGGTGTGGATTTTTCACAGCCTTCAGAGATCTAACTATGCTGATGTAAATTTTCAATGTAGACCACTTCTCTTTCACTTCGTCTCCTTCCATGATAGGAAAAACCTCAACAGGAGCAGAATTTGAGTTCACTCTGGATAAGCACCCGATTGTTTGGCTTCTTCTCCAAACTTCTCAACTCCACAAAGCTGGGCTGTAGCTAGGGTGACCAGATAGCAAGGGTGACAACAAACTGGGAAGGGGGTGGTGGGCAATGGGATACATCTATAAGAAAACGCCCCAAATATTGGGACTGGTCACTATTAATTGAGACATCTGGTCACCTTGGCTAGATCTTTCACAAGAAGAGAATTTTGGGTGAGATCTTTGGCTCTCCTGGTTCCAGTCCCAATCAAAAATAGCGTGAGATGAATCTTTCTTTTGGTAATTTGACATGAAAGTGCAAAGGTCCATGAACATGGGGAGGAGGAATACCCTCTGTGGGGCTGGGTATTAAAAGAAAAGATTTAGTTCCTAACAGAGGCACTAATCCTACGGCCACTTACACAGGTCTCACTTGGATGTGTCTGCCATCCACTTTACAGTCACTTCAGATTTACATCAGGCTGAGTGAAGTCAGAAGAAGGCCTTAGTTTGAGAAAAAACAAAACAATTCCGCAGTCCAGTTTTCGTCATCGGAGTTCAAGAAAGTCAGATTCGTACTGGAACAGGTGCAGAGAAAGGGAATGGAGAACCTATCTTATGAGAGGCAATTAAAAGAGCTTAGATTTTTTGCACTATGTTACTACTCTCCAATTAAGCGTAGGACACATTTAGAACTAAATCACTTAGCTCAACAGTTTTTATACACATGAGCACTTTCAAAGGTGTTGAGGACTCCCCCCCCTCTCCCTTCCACTTTCTTTATGACTATCGGGATCTCAAATCCAAACCTTTTTGATTCAGCTGGTCAGGAAATGAATTTTTTCCCAAGAAAAAATTTTGGTGGGGAAAAAAAAGGACGGCATGTTCATCAAAATTTTATTCTTTGAAAGTTTTTTGTTTTTCTATGAAAATATAAAAACTGAAAAAGGTTGGATTTGTGGGTGTGATTTTTCTTTTGACAACTGCCTCCCCACGCTCCAAAAAAGGTATCCTTTTATTCCTGGGCAAAATTTATGGAGATGAATCTAGAAATGTTTTCTGATGGAAATAATATTTGGATGAAGTATTTGATACCAGCTCTATTTGTAAGATAGAGACATGGGTCAGAAGTTTGAAAACCGCTGAGAAACATGGCTCTCCTATTGTTTCCCGAGAGGCAGGAGAGAAATTGCCACTATCCCCTTGTGCAGTGGCGTCATTGCCGAGACTTTTCCCATGGCCCCTACCCAGTGACTTCCCTTCACGCTGACTAAGTTTTCAGTCTGTCACCTGTTTCCCCAGCAGAGAGGATTGTTAACTTCTCCTGACACTGGCAAGGAGAAGCCCCTCCCTACCCTTGATAACTCATGGCAGCAACACTTGCACAAATCTTTAATTGTTTAGTTTAAAGAATTGTGTTTTGACCGCAAGGGGATTTTGGCTGGAGCTCAAAAACTGATAATGATATTTTGCTGCCAAGACATCTTCTTGGCTCTGCCTGTGTTAATACACACTTTCAAGAAGCTCCAATTAACTGCATCAGCTCTCACTGAGCGAGAGAAAGGCGGGGAGGGGGAGAGAGAGAGAGAGAGAGAAAGAGAGAGTCTTTTTTAAGAAAGAAAGAAAGAAAGAAAGAAAGAAAGAAAGAAAGTCAATATGGATGTAGTGTTTAACCCTTTGTTAAAGATGGAATCACAAGAAATTGACACACAGAACGTGGGGTCCAAGAACTGATCCAATGGCCAAAGCCAACTGTGAACGCCAATTAACGATTCCATCACTCCCTTGACTTAGATAGCTGAGGCCTCTTTCGTCCACCCCCTGCAGGTCAGCTGGACTCCCACTGGCTCAAATGGGCCCTTAGGGCTGTGGGTGGGGGGAATACAGGACTGGCTCAGAGATGGAAAGCCGGAGAGCAAGTTTGCCCTCAACTCTGCTACGATTCTTTCAAAACTCATTGGCAACCTGCCCCCCGCCCCTGCCTTCCCTGCTCCTCTGGCTCCCCGCTGGGGCTGACACTTCTGGCTGTGCCGGAGGCAGCCCTGACAGAGGAAGGTGAGTCTTGCGCACAGTGGGGACTGTCGGCCCCATTGGGAAGCAACGGGGAGGGGAGGTGGGGAGGCGTGACTCAAAAGTTTTAATTCTCAGCCTTAAAATTACAGAGAGGGGAGGGGTGGAAGAGGTTCCTTCCTGGTGGAGCCCTGCTGATGTCAGTAGATTTGCACCAGGGAAGGTATTGGCCCCAGGAGTTTAAAGGGCAAAACAAAGGGTCGGGGACTGTGCTCATCACTCTGTGGCTCTAAATGAGCCCCCACTTTCCAAGTTGGAGGGGAAGAAAGCTATGAGTTCACAGTCACACTAGTCCCAGCAGGAGGCGTTCTAGGGCAGTGTTTCTCAAAATCCGGTGCCCTCCGATTGCCCTGGCACAGTTTAGGAAGGCAGCAAGGTGGTCCTGGGTGTCGAAACACTGCATCAAAGCCTGGGTTGTGGGAGAGCTCATGGTTATTCCAGTCCCAGCCTATCCCAGCAGGAGACACTTTAAGGGGTGGGCAGGAGCCCTTGATGGCTGAACGCCTGGATGCTCCCCTGCAGGTGGTGTAAGAGCCAGTACCGGTGGCTGGATCTGACAGAGGGGGAGCAGGAGATCGGATCCCCCAGGCAGAGTCAAGAGAGAGATGCACCTGCTGGAACACAAGCTGGGAGTAGTGGTACGGGGACTTAGCTCAGCATCCGTGTTGCACAAGTAGGAGCAGACTTTATGGTACACCGTCTTCTGTAACCTAAGGGCAGCCTGTGCATCCCTCCGGGTGAAGGAATGCCGAGACTTTTCTTTGGCCACGTGTTTTGTTCCTCCAGCCCAGAGTGGATGAGGGGTCGATCCCTTACTAGCCCCTCTCTCCTTCCCATTCTCTCTGAGTGACACAAACAAGATGAAGTGGCAGCTGAGCTCCAGAGCATATTGGGGTGGGGAATGGGGATGGGCAACTTGTAGAGAAATTCTTGGTCCGTTTAGTGAACCTGGATCCGTTCTCATCCCTCCCCTTTTCTTCCCCCTCTCAGGAGTGCAGGGTGAGACACGGGGAGAGTCTGGGGGGGGGAGCGGGTGGAGTTGTGATTTATCCTCCAGCCTGGCAGCACAGGTTAAACTTTGTCCACTTCTACCTCGACTTTGACACAGGGAGATAAATGACTCAGGAGACACATGCTTTCAGGCTGCCATGTTTGAGTGGAGACCAAATAAACAAGAAGCAGCGGAGCCAGGGGCTAAATGGATGGGAGATATACACAGAGCGGCTTTTATAGGGAGGCCGCGAGTGTTGTAGGTGCAGCTCCCATCCCCACGCAACCAGCACAGAGGTTAAACAGTGGAAAGTTTTTGCCTTTCCCGTGGCAGTTTTAAAGAGTATTTGCAGATCTCTTCACGCTCCCTCTCATCCGCCCAGCATGGCACAGCTGTTGGATGACAGTGCCACTGGGAAGGAAAGCGTCTTCCAGTCCAGCTAGGAAACCGGAGCGTCTCCTTCACAGATGCTGCTGCTCTCACACCACACCAGCAACAGTTCTGTACCTTCCAGGGAGCTGAGCCCATTCTACACGCCTGAATAGATCCCAGGAGTCTTAGATGAAATGTTCCTTGCCAGCTAAGACCGAGATACTTGTACATAGAATACTCTGCTCTCACCTCCTTATTGTTATTTGATTTGTGGTGGTGCCCGTCATGGGCCAGGATCCCAGAGTGCCAGGTGCGGACAGACAGACTAGAAAGTTGATCCCTGCCCCAAAGACCTGCCACTCCCATTGACTCTCTGAGTGCATCTGACCCTGCACCTCCGCCACTTCCTATTTCTCAATACACATACAATCAAGGGGGTTCCTGTCATGACCTCACATGCAGGGCATCAGCATCATTTGAACCAAAGACCCTCAGCAGCACATATTTCTGTTACACGAGCTAAAGGAGTGACTCTTCTAACTGGTAACAGTAGTGGGTTATTGTCCCCCAAGGCAGAAGGAGGAGGCATTATTATAATCTCTTATTTTACAAATGGGAAACTGAGGCACAGCGAGATCACATGACTTGCCCAAGGTGACACACAGAGCTGGAAATTCAGCTACCTCCCCTCAACTTATAGGGTGGTGCCATGAACCACAAGACCATCCTTCTTTCTAAGCAGAACTACTTTGTGGTGCTTCAGCTTGTTTCAGGGAACCCGCTCAGTTCCCTGTGGCACTGCAGAACTGATCTATCAGAGCACTGAAGGAAAGAAACCTGACAGCAGAAAAAGCTCCTCAAGCTGCAGAATGAGGGAGGAGAACGTGGCACTGCAGCAATAAAGCAGGTATCGCCCTCAACTTTCCTCCTGCCATTCCTCACTCACCGTATGCCCCTCAAGCCCCCTGAGGAGGTCAGCTCCTGGACTGCTGTCTCATGTTACAAGCACTTGAAGACAGGCAGATTTAGGGCTGGAGATGCCACACAGTACAGTGTGGTGTTTGTCTGCCTTTGAAATAAGAGGCAGCAAGAGCTTGGGGTTGGAGTTTCTATGAGTTATAGTTCCTTTTGGGCTTTGAATCTAGTTGCATCAGGTCCCTTTGCTCCTGTTGCTCCAGGTGCAGCTCTATTTTCTTACATGTTAATTTATTCCTCTTTTATTATCCTGTCCATCACTAGCCACCAGGACCTCTCCACCTGATCAGCAATCACTTCCGTTAGCCAGCAGGAGCCTCCACTGTGGCACAGGAGAATTCTTCCCCAAGTCAGAGAGGGGTTTGATTCTGAGTCCGTTTAGAGTGGTGTGAATCAGGAGTGCTTCCACTGAAATCAAAAGAGCTAAACTAGGGCAAGTGAGATCTGAATACGGCCTGGATCTCTTTGCTGACATGAAAATCCTATCCCGCAGCTAAGAGACAATCATTGCCAGTCAACCTGGCCATCTCCAACTTTAGTCAATAGATGCCTTCTTCTAGCCAGGAAACCCTGGGCTAGCTTCTGATTTCAGTTATTCCACATTAAATCTCGAGTAACGCCACTGAGTCCAGTGTAATTTGACCCCATCGCTGATAACCAGAAGAACCCTTCTATGAACCTAACAGAGGGACTCCACCTGTCAGCAGGAACCTCCACACCTCAGTCAAGCAGTAAGTACAGCTCTGTTCATTAGCAGATCGGAGCTCTCTGCTATCCAGGAAATCCTTCCAGTTGGCCAGGGCTCTCTTCTACTTTCCTTAAAGCCAGGCAGGGAAAATCAAGGAAGTTTTTACATACATCTCAGCTGTCCCAATGTTTTGGAATGGAGCATTCTGCTGAGGTGAGATCAGGTGAATGTGCATCAGAAAGCTGGGTCCTGGCCATAACTTTGCAACTGACTCACAATGTAACCCTGGGCAAGTCACTTCCCCACTGCCGGAGGCAGTTTTCCATTGGGAAAATAATCCCACCATTCTCTCACCCTTTAACTGTTTGGTTTGCAAGACCTTTGATGCAGATTGTGTTTGTACAGCACCTCACACAAGGGGGCCTTGATTCACATATAGAAATAATTGCAGATAGTCAAAGAAGTTGACCTCAGCTGAAAAATTGGCATCCAGATTTTGAACCCCCTAAGTTTTGGGGGTTCTTTGGCTCCCAGATTTTTATTTGGATTCCTCCTTAGCATAAGTATCATTACTCGACCCATGCTGCATTTTGACAGAGTGTGACTTGAGGGTGGGCAGCGGGCAGAGAGACAAATGCTCCATTTGCATTTTAATTTCAATAAAATTGTTTTATTTTGTGTTTTATTACCACGCCGGTGTAAAAAATGCATCCATTAGCCTGAGGGAAACTCTCGTTGTTTCAGAAGGTTCCTTAATCAGCGTTTGCCTAGGACAGCCATGTGCACTGTGTTTTTTATCACCTCAGAAGCTCATCATTATAAGAAAGAGAGATCTCCTTGAAGGAACCCTCACAGATGATGGCATTACCTTGTCTACTGTACATTACAACATCTGGGGACTTCAATCAAACCCCAGAGTACCTCTATGGCTCATTTATGGGAGGAAACCTCCAGCATGAAGGCACTTCTCCCTTCACTCTGCTATATTGAGTGGGATTTTTTCCCACAAAAACTCATGCGATAAATAAATTTGTTAGCCTTTAAAAGTGCCACAAGACTCCTTGTTTGTCACCCTGTTATATTACAGCTTGGGATCTAGTATTGCCAACCCAAAGCATTCAAAGATCATGAGTAGTCTCCCCCCCGCCCCCGCCACCTTAAAATCATGATTGGCTTAAAAATCATGAGATCTTAAAGAATAATAAATGTGCAGGTCTTTTCATTTTCCTTCTGGTCTGTGAGCCTTCAGGGATTACTTTTCCAGGCAACACAAGGGCTAGAAACATCATTTTTTAAAAAATTCAGTGAAGGTTCTCACACAGTCACCTGATTACAGAAGCTGAGGCTTTGAGGGAAAATGCCACGTGGCGGGATATTTGCAATAAAATCATGGGAGTGGGAAATTTGGGGCACCTGAGATTCTGTATCACCAAGACACGATTGTATTGCCCTGCTGTTTTACAGCTAAGCAACTACATTAGTGAGACGTTAAGGGCTAGATTTGCAAAGGAGCTGAAGAAGTTGGGTGCTGAGTGTTTTGCATTGCCCCTCTGCTATCACAGTATAGGAACAGGCAGGGAACCTCTGGCTGTGAAGCACACTGGGCGGTGTTAGATCGAGCCATCCGAAATAGAAGATACTCTGCCCGAGATTCTGATCACAGCCAGCCTGGTATAAAACTAGAGTAGGTCACCGCTGAAGTAAGAGAGTTACGCTGATATGAAACCCGCATAAGAGAGATTAGAATGCGGCTCATTGCTTGTATGCTGAAATGCCATATATTTATGTTAATTAAATTATAGGTTGAAGTATTATTAATTATTATGGTAATGACTGAAAATCTTCATTTTTATAACACCTTTCAGCTGCAGATGCCACAGAGATGGGCATGTTAGAAGAACATACAATAAATCAGAATCTCAAAGCATTTTACAAAGGTAGATGAATATCATGATCTCTATCTTACAGAGGGGGAAACTGAGATCCAGAAAAGTGAAGTGAATTGCCCAAGATCACATGGTGAGTCAGTAGTAGAAGCAATACGGGGACTCAAGAATACAGACCCTCAGTCCCAGGAAACAACGCTCGCTTCAGATCAGCTTTGACCATGAGCTTGTTCCCATCAGAGTTTGGAAAAACAATAGGCTTTGGATTACTCAGAAACAAATATGACACTCGTCCTTCAGTTTAATCTCCCTCAGTAACATGTATGTGCATACATGCAGACTTGGACATGCAACCCAGCCACCCATTCTACACACAGAAAATACCCCCACCCACAGACACTAACACAAACAAGGAAAGAAACACAACAACCCATCAGTCATACCAGTTCTCCCTCGTACTGGCTGGAAAGGAAGAAAGAAAGAGAATATTATTATTTCTGTTTCTAAATACCTAGGACATTAGATAGATAGATAGATAGATAGATAGATAGATAGATAGATAGATAGATAGAT